>JAPFBL010000355.1:0-344232 GCA_026182355.1 Hermatobates lingyangjiaoensis
TTATTATATATTAAGGTTTTCGTTTAAAAATTTTAAAATTTTGGCTAAAATATTTTTTAAAAAAAACCAAATTAAAAATGGAATTTAATTGAAAACAAGACCCGGTAAAAATTTATTTTCTTTCTAAGGTGAATATTATTAAATAATATATACTTAATTTATACATTAAAAATACTTAACATGTTATTGTGTACTAACCAGAGTTATACATATACATATAACGTCCCACGAGTCTTTGATCCAATTCCTCAAATAGGCCCATGCAGCTTACTTACATGTATATATTTTATCAGTGCTCTGCCGCCATCTCATTAATATGTCGATCGAACCTGAACCCCTCGCTCATGAGCACGCCCAGGTATTTAACCTCCCTTGCAAAAGAGATGCGCTTTTGGTCAGAGAAAGGACGTTAAACCGTCGGTCCCGAGCCTGTACGATGGCAGGTACTCGTTACAGATCCTTACTCTAAATACACTTCAGTTAACCAAAATTTAGGACACCCTCTGTAGAATCAATCTTCATTGTGTGGTATTACAAAGGATCAATGCTCAGCCTAAGTGTATTCCCTTGTGGGACTACCACTGCAACCTAACCTAACCTAAAATTAGATTAAATTTATAAGTGACTAGAATAATTCACACTAATAAGTCTCTTGACCACTTTCTCTTGAGACGTCTTTGAGGATATCCTTGAATATTTGTTGTAGATATCTTTAAGACTAAGGGATTATCATTGTTAGTATGATTGTTGTGGAGGCTTTGTAGCAAGATATTGCTACTTCATGAAGTGTTGAAATCTTGACGTCTATTTTTAAAATTTAAACTAGTTTTCAGTTAACAAAGAATACAAGACATTCATTGTTTAACGCTTTTTGGTTTTGTTCCACTACACGCTATCCTAAAACAATTGACGGTGTCATTCAAATGAAAATGGCCCTCATCAGACAAGTCTGTTCAATTCAAATACACAGATCTGCATTAACAAGTGCAATTTTATTCATTATGCATGCAAATAGTCAATTTTGCATTCGTCATAAAGATGGTTGAATGAAACCATTTAGGAAGTTTATTCAGCATTCACTGCAACATTCAATTTTTTATCACTCCATACTTTGTTAAAACATCAATATTGTTTCTTTATTTTGTATATATCCACAGTGATATCTTTCGTGATTTACAATTAGTATCATTCTTTTATATCATAGTGTTCTAACAACAGAGGAATCCTATTTTTTACAATGCTATCCCACTTAAGTTAATATTTAAAGACCTCTATAGCTTTCTCATGCAGATAACAATTATATTTGATGGATATTCACAACCATACCGTGTCAGTAAATAATATAAATAGGTCTGGCATAAGCATAATTTCAATATCATAACATTTAATTTACAAAAAATCTAATAAAAATGCCCTCCATATGGCATAAAAAAATCTAGATAACAGCTATAAGAAATAAATCAATGATAAAATAGTCACTAATTAATATATATATATATATATATATATATATATACGTTTCACAGTGAATCACAAATACAGAACTAAGGAACAAACACATTTACTGTCTCTAATTTTTGGTTGAACCGTCATCAGGAGAGTTGAGATAGGGACACAAAGCGCACTTGTGAAGCGACGGTTGGAGACCAAGGTCGGAGTCGCTTCACAAGTCCCTACCTCAACTCTCCTGATGACGGTTCAACCGAAAATTAGAGACAGTAGGTGTGTTTGTTCCTTAGTTCTGTGTTTGTGATTCACCATGAAACTTTGTTGTCCTTTTGGATCCTTTTCCTGTTAACAATATATATATTATATATATATATATATTAATTTCAATGTACCCCAATTTAAAGAAAATAAAAATATATAAAACCAAACTAAAAACTAAAACCCAAAAGTCTCTAATTTTTGGTTGAACCGTCTTCAGGAGAGATAAGAGAGGGAAAAGAAGCGCACTAGTACAGAGACGGTTGGAGACTGTACCAGTGCCCTGGGCTGGTTTCCCTCTCTTATCTCTCCTGAAGACGGTTGAACCAAAAATTAGAGACTGTAAGTTTGTGTTTTTAATTTCTCTATGTTTTTTTATGTACATTGAAGTGTATTTGTCCATTTCGGATCGTATTTTCATTGAAAAAGTATATATATATAACAAAAACTATTTTTTCTTCTCGGAATTTGGTCAGGGTTAATATACAGAATCACCTTGTTGCCAATGTTTCGTCTTTATTTTAAGACATCCTCAGGGCTATAAACTAACAAAAAACAATGGATATTTGTAATTTCTACTTTACAACACCGTTGTAAACAACCAAACAAAAACCGTTATCTGGCATTGCATGTGCTGCTACCCAACGACATTTATTGAAAACACTGTTTGTTTGTTTTTAATTTAAATTGTTTTTTATTACAATTAATCCATGCCAATATAAACATTGCAATGCAATGTTCTCTTAGTTTATATTGGCATGGATTAATTGTAATAAAAAACAGTGTTTTCAATAAATTTCGCTGGGTAGCAGCATATGCAATGACAGATAACGGTTTTGTTGGTTCGGTAATAGAAGCTAGCCTTGGGTAAGTAAGTTTTGTTATTTGTTATGATGATTGTAAAGTAGAAATGACAAATGTCCATTGTTTTGTCTTTTGTTAGTTTATAGCCCTGAGGATGTTTTAAAATAAAGACGAAACGTTGGCAAAAAGGAGATTCCGTTTATTAACCCTGACCAAATTCCGAGAAGAAGAAAAAGTTTTTGTTATTAATTTGTGTTCACGAAAACAATACCTAGTATATACATGTATTTCCTAATAATTTTATATTGTTTATACAACATAACTGCATAGTTTACTAATAAAATTATTATTTTTTACATTATATTTGCAAAATTTATTGTTATCCTCAAAAATGCCAAGTGAGTTTCATAAAACTTGCTTATGAAATATTTGGTTTTATCGCAAATGTTTTTCCTTGCAGCTGTGAATCACCAGATCTGGTTATTTCTTCATCCAAGGAGAAGCGAACGTTCGTAATGTATTGTTCAAAGTGAAGTTTTCTAGATAATGGCAGATCCAATGATTGACTATCTTGTGTTTTTCTCCTATGAATGATTTATTGTTTTCTCTTCCTGCCTTCAACTTCTATCTTTTTAACAAGTTCTTGAGAAAAGAAGCTGTTTGATTCAATTCAAGTGGATAAAACAATATGCTGATTTGCTTTTCTAAGTAATTGTCTAAAGAAATTGCAAAAAGAAAATTCCCACAATTAATACTGAATCTGTATTGTACAGACACAAACTATTATAGGCAGCTGATCAGATTTCTAGATTAGATATTTCTTATAGCATACTAAAAAAAGTTAATCAGTGAAAGTTTAATATGTTTAAATAAAAAATTATAAACTACAATATTCTAAATCACCAAACCTATATGTAAATAAATAAATATATATAATTATTTATCATATATATATATATATATATATATATATATATACACGAGTTCAAGAAGAGTAACACACAGAGTAAGGAAACACACTTACAGACTCAAATTTTCGGGTAATCCGTCTTTAGGAGAAAAGAGAAAGGGAGAGCAAGCACGTTGTAGACGCAACGGCAAGTAATATATATATATATATACATGTAGATTAAATTGTCTGCCTACTTTTGTCTTAATCAGTTTTTTGGCTTTCTTTTCCAAATCTCGTATTAGTTCTTTAAATTTTCTAGGAAATAGGTATATTAACTCACCATATGATCTTCTGTCCATTTTTTATCGATAAAAGAAGTTTGTCATCAAAATTTATAATTATATATTTTTTACTGTAAATTCATGCTAGTTTGTTTATAAGATATATATTATCTGTCATGATAACTATATGATCTTATAGAATTTAGTTTTATACGACAACATTGTGTTTCTGCACGAGAGAATAGAATATCATCAATCAAAACCATTGACAGCGCTATCTATATAAAGAACAAATCAGCTTATACCCATCTCATTATTTTCCATGTTTATAATAAACTCATGCATTAGAGCTATTTATCCCCAACATTATCAACTAATCCTTGGTCTTTCCTCCATCATTATCTTAGGAAATACCCCATTAACCAATCAGGATGTAATACAGACATCTATTGAAATGATTTTCTTGTTTTTTCCTTTCTGCTTTATGTTTCTCTCAAATAATTTCCTGTCATTAAAGTAGATTTTACCAAAACAAACAATTAATGAAGTTTTCCTTCATTAGAATTTCCTATAATTAACAATATAACTGCTGTATGGTATGTTTAGTTGGTTTGTTTCAATTTTTTTGTTTGTTTGAGGTAATTTTAAAGAATACCTTATTTAATCATTTATTCAATAAGTTTGTTACTAACTTAATTAATTGAATCACAATATGGGGTTAATTCTGCACTGGCAGCAATGCATTTTACACCCCCCAACGTTTGCATTAATATGAATTTCATTGCCAACGTAAATATAAAGGGCGACCCTCAGGTCTCTCCCTTCAGACCCGTATAAGCCTTTTCTCAATATCTCGACTCTCTTCATTAAGTAAAACGTTTAGTACCAAGTAATTAAGAATATAGATTACTTGTATCAATTTTAACTAGACAATTCTGACTGCTTTAGGTCAATTTATTGACCTCTTAGTCAAAACTAAGCTTAAAACATAAATAACCAATGATTAAGGTTATAGGTCATTAATAGCTAGTTTTATCATAGACAATTCTTTCTGTTATAGGTCAATTCATTGACCTCGTAGTCAAAACTAAGTATAGCACTTTAATAACTAATGATTAAGATGATAGATCATTGATAGCTAGTTTTAACATAGACAATCCTTTCTGTTATAGGTCAATTCATTGACCTCATAGTCAAAACTAAGTATAGCACTTCGATAACTAATGATTAAGATGATAGATTATTAATAGCTAGTTTTAACATAGACAATGCTTTCTGTTATAGGTCAATTCATTGACCTCATAGTCAAAACTAAGTATAGCACTTTAATAACTAATGATTAAGATGATAGATCATTAATAGCTAGTTTTAACATAGACAATGCTTTCTGTTATAGGTCAATTCATTGACCTCATAGTCAAAACTAAGTATAGCACTTTAATAACTAATGATTAAGATGATAGATCATTAATAGCTAGTTTTAACATAGACAACGCTTTCTGTTATAGGTCAGTTCATTGACCTCATAGTCAAAACTAAGTATAGCACTTCAATAACTAATGATTAAGATGATAGATCATTAATAGCTAGTTTTAACATAGACAACGCTTTCTGTTATAGGTCAATTCATTGACCTCATAGTCAAAACTAAGTATAGCACATTAATAACTAATGATTAAGATGATAGATCATTAATAGCTAGTTTTAACATAGACAATTCTTTCTGTTGTAGGTCAATTCATTGACCTCATAGTCAAAACTAAGTATAGGACTTTAATAACTAATGATTAAGATGATAGATCATTAATAGCTAGTTTTAACATAGACAATGCTTTCTGTTATAGGTCAATTCATTGACCTCATAGTCAAAACTAAGTATAGTACTTTAAGAACTAATGATTAAGATGATAGATCATTAATAGCTAGTTTTAACATAGACAATCCTTTCTGTTATAGGTCAATTCATTGACCTCATAGTCAAAACTAAGTATAGCACTTTAATAACTAATGATTAAGATGATAGATCATTAATAGCTAGTTTTAACATAGACAATCCTTTCTGTTATAGGTCAATTCATTGACCTCATAGTCAAAACTAAGTATAGCACTTTAATAACTAATGATTAAGATGATAGATCATTAATAGCTAGTTTTAACATTATTGACGATTGTTAATAAGAATTTATATTTGTAGGGCAAAACATTAATGAAATATTCACTGTACACATATGTCTAAAAAGTTTTAAAAAAACGCGTTTAAATACGTAATGACCTTCTGCAAGTTTAAATCCAAGTATAGAAGTCAGGAATACAACTTTTCTCACAATGTTCCTTATTTCAGCGGGTTGTATTCCTAATGTGTACACAAATGATTAACTAAATTGCTACTATTAATTTTATTATGTATTCTGTTTATTTATTTTATGTATTTTTGATTTTTTTTCTATTACAGTATTTAAGTAGTATCTATAAATCGATGACTTTTGAAATTGTGACTACACATACATTTGTAAAAGTGGTAACTAATAAAATATTTAAAAAAATTTTGATATTAAAATATGCAGATTAAAGGTATTGTTCATGTTATTAGTGTAGAATATTTTATAATTATTTTGATTTTAATTGTGTACTGATGTTTTTTTTGTTTGTTTTTAGGGTGATTCACTGATGTACTAAGGATGTTAATTCTATTCTATATGATTTCTTTAGTTCATTATTTCGGTTTTTCTTACTCTATTATTTATTGTGTTCGTCATTCGGTATTTATTTTCACTGTTTGAATCTTCTAAAATAAATAACGAAGGCTAGTTGATTGTCATGTGTAGGCCAGAAAATGAAATCATTATGATGATGTAATCTAAACGAGTCAGTAATTCTACTGATGAAGTAATTCAAATAATCCAGCCGTACCTTCCAATTGAGTCACTTGCACAGATGTCTTCATCATTTCAAATTGAATTTATCTCTAAAGATTACTATATCTGAGATTAACACATGAAATAATCTATTAATCAACTGTTTTATTTCATATTTATAAGAGAATTCTTCAAAATTTGCATCCTACATACTTTTTCTTATCAATGTTAATTTGCATATAATTCAAAATGGATTTCTTGAGGATTTAGTCCAAAGGATTAACTCCTCCTAATTATAAACCGACATTTTTGCCATAATATTTTGGCATTTCCAATATTTTTTTTTAAGTACAAATATTTAAGTTAGATGTATTTATCTAACAGCATCATATCAGACACGAAAACAAAGAGAGGTGTTAGATTAATGCATCTAACTTAAAGAGTTTTACATTAAAATAAAAAAAAAAACCTTGAAAATTCTAAATAATTTTTGGTGAAACGTTGGCTTATAATCAGTAGTAGTTAATCCTTTGAACCACATCCTCAAGAAACCCATTTGGAATTTAATATTTATAATAAATTATAAATTATTATTTTTTATTATTTATTTATATTAAATTTATATTTACTTTTATATTATTCACACCAATAACTTACTATATATATATATATATATATATATAGTTCGCTTCAGCTACTCAAAGGGACTACTTCTTCCCAATGACAACGAATGTCGAAATATCGTTGTGAGTCTTTTTTTTTGCGTGTTTTATCTGTTTTTCTCTTTCCTTTGTGATCAATAAGAACCAAAGATTCCCATCCCAAAGAAATCCCAACCACAATAAGAAATGGGAAAAGAAGACTAAGATCTTTCAACTGTAACAAGCGGTCTCCGTTAGAGTAATTCTGACGAAGATCACTTGATACGGTTGAAAGATCTTAGTCTTGTTTTCCTATTTCTTATTGTAGTTTGATCATATATATATATATATATATATATATATATATATATATATTAAATTATTTAATAATTACTCCAAAGTTAGTAAATAAAGTCAAGGATAAAGAAAAAAAAACATACTTACAGTCTCTAATTTTCAGTTTCAACAGTCTTCAGGACAGTAGAGGGAGGAAGACCAAAGTCATGTTGAAGGGATGGCAAAAAACTGACAATGCAGCCAGGAAAGCGATCGTCTAAAAAAAAGAAATAGTCAAAGTTGAGTAAGAGAAACATAAGGTGAAAAAAGCCTGAAAAGTCAAGGAATCAAAAGAAAGAATAGAGTGGTGAATAATGAAATACAGTTAGTTAGGTAGATTGACTAAAGAAATAAAAATGAAGAAATTAGAAAGAGGGCAGAGTGCCAAAAAGCTTAAAATTATCAAAAGAAATAACACAATGAATAGAATTATATATAAATAAATAAAAAGTAATTAGTATATTACATGAAGTGCAACGGGAAGATAACGGCCCTTATCAACGGAAAAGCTATGATTATTTATACACAATCTTAGCTAAGTGGAAGTCAAACACATACCAAAAACTTAACATTCGGTGAAAGTCTAATTGATAAACGCAGTTGCAAGAAGTACAGGAGGTTTTGTGAGGAATAGGGTAGATATGATTAATAAGGAAGTAAGTATTACAGGATTCATAACAGAAAAAGTAAGACAGCTACGACGTCCAAATTAAAACATACCACTCGCAGTATTCGTAAACTTCAAAAGAATGACTTGTTTGTCTCCAGGGAGGTAGGTCTGCTATTGAACTTAACTTCAATTGAACCTTTTTAATGTAAATTAATTTAGCTATTCAAACAGTTATTTTCCATTTACTTATATATCATGTGTAATTATTTTTAATGTTTTTCTTATTTTGTAATATTTTTTTTTATTTATTTATTACGGTTATTATGTTTACCTTACTTACCCTGCCTTTAATGTATAATAATGTAATAAAAAAAACTTTCAGAAGGAAAAAAGGCAGGATAAGTAAGGTAAACATAATAACAGTAATAAATAAATAAAAAAAAATATTACAAAATAAGAAATATTATTATTAATATGATTATTGTTATTATTACAGAAAACGCTGATATCTCAATATCTTCTCTCCACCTATAAAACAGAGTCAGGTGGTAAACAGAAATTCTTTGGAATATCAAGACAAAAGGCACCAAATTGGAGAAAAAAAAAAGGTATAACTTGAGGTAATGTGAGAAACAATTCCAGATTAGTGTCCTTGAAAAAAAGTTGTTTTTTTTTTTTTGGTATTATGGTACTCACAAAAAAAATCATTCCTGATGATGCTTAAACCGAAAACTATAAGAGAGTGTTATTGTTAAGAAAACAATAACCTGAAAAGGTTATTGTCCTTCATTTAATCCTATCCTGATGACACTATATATATATATATATATATATATATATATATACTGGTGTATGATTGCAACAGGTCTTTTCTCAAACAAGTATTATTGAAGGTTAGTAGCAGCTTCTACGTTGATTAATTTCTTAATGATGTTTTCTAGTTTCCTGACTAGTTTCCAGTGATTTACTGGTATTTTCCAAAGGTGTTCTGGTAATGACATGAAGAAACGATAATGTAGAACCCTAAAAACTATTTAAAAACATTAATATCTACAACAATATGAATAAGTTACACACACTACTAAAATGTTAAAAACACAAGCTGTCAGTTGACATCAGCCATTATCAGGTAAAAGCAATAAGCTGTTAGTATATCATTTGTTTTGTTTACCATTTTATTGTTTTTACCTGATGATGGCTGATGTGAGCCGACAGCATGTGTTTTTAACATTTTAGTAATGTGTTTAACTTATTCATATCGTTGTAGATATTAAAGTTTTTAAATAGTGTTTAGAGTTCTACATTATCGTTTCTCCATGTCGTTACTAGAACTTCTTTGGAAAATACCAGTAAATCACCGGAAATTAGTCAGGAATCTAGAAAACATCAGTAAGAAATTAGTCAACGCAGAAGCTGCTGCTAACTTCAATAATAATATATATATATATATATATACTAGTAGTCATTCAATTAATTTAAATTGGAGTTTCATGACCTCCTTTGATATGCAAGAAGCAGTTCAATATATACTATTTAGACCAAAGATTTTTTTTAATTTGTCAACCAAAATTATGAAACGATTTTTCCTTGTAATAAGTATATTCATTCTTATTAATATAATTATAATTTACTTATTATATAAATATAATTATTATAATATTATTATATTTACCCTATACTTTCCATGCTTCTATAAGTAGCATTATAGTTTTAATGTGTTATTACTCTTTCAATAATACAGGCTCATGAAATATTCCTACTGAGCTAATACCTAGTTTATTGTTTTAAGGATATGGCATAACAATAAGTGGCCATATTATCATAAAGAACAAAAGAGTACTTTTCCCATGCCCCATTATCACACAAAAACAATGAAGTTTTTAATCACCTAAGATGTATATATGTAGCAATTAGATATGTTAAGGAATGTAAGCTGTAGAATGATTGGAATAACATTTCTGGACAACCATCCTTTGCACTAGAGAGAACCATAAAATATATTGATAAACCACTGATTCATAAAATTCAAAATAGGTTTCTTGAGAACTAGGTACAAAAATTAACCTTTCGTCCTGATTAATGTTTGTCTAGATTTACGCTGACGTTTCCCTGAAGATTGTTTGACATTCTCAAGGCAAACAGTTTGTCCGTTAAAAACAGTCTTCGGCAAAATGTCGCTTATAATCAGAACTAGTTAATCTTTGGACCTAGGTTAGGTTAGGTTAGTTTGAAGTCGTAGTTTTACAAGGGAACACTCGTATGCCAAGCATTTGGCCCTTTGTGATACCACACAATGAAGATTGATTCTACAGTGGGAGTCCTAAATTTTACTACCTCAAGTGTATTTAGAGTAGGGATCTTTAATGAGTACCTGACATCATACAGGTTCGGTATCGATGGTTTAACGTCCTTCTCCGAGCTACGACGTGCTCAGATTTATTCACCTCTCGCATGAATAAATGGATAGCGAGGTGGGGATCGAACCCCGGTCCTATCAGTTCAGAGGAGAGTACGTTAACCACTGAGCTAACCTGGCCCCCTATCTTTGGCCCTAATCCTCAAGAAAAATATTTTTAATAAAATATATTGTTGTTTGGCGCTTACTTATAGTGTTAAGAACTCTATAATACTCTATAGACGGATATAAGTATTTCCGTCTGTTATTAGATTTAAATCAATATGTTAATTTTTAAGTGAATTTATAGTATAATATAAAAATTTTGTTAGAGTTTATGTACTACAATATTATAGGATGCCATGCTTTGTATATTAGTTAATAAGCAACTAGCGGAGGTACTGTTGGGAAAAAACGCAAACACATACAGTACTTCAGAAAACCTAATTCATTCTACTTGGGGAACCACAAACATTAAATCACTATAATGGTTACATAGATATAAAGTAAGTATTTCTTTTTATTCTTTAGTAAAAGAACAAAAAAAATCCTTTGTGATAACGTCATTCGTTTACCGGCTTTTCCTTTGATCGGTCATTCTACAGATTCTACATTGGGGGTGCTAAATTCTGCTTAACTCAAATGAATTTCGAGTAGGGATCATTAACGAGTACCTGACATTGTACAGGCTCGGGACCCTTCAGTTGAACGTCCTCTCCGAGGGACGACGTCCTCAGATTAATCACC
The DNA here is from genome assembly GCA_026182355.1 of Hermatobates lingyangjiaoensis. NCBI lineage: Eukaryota > Metazoa > Arthropoda > Insecta > Hemiptera > Hermatobatidae > Hermatobates > Hermatobates lingyangjiaoensis. The sequence goes on from JAPFBL010000355.1 coordinate 11,269, forward strand.
TCCTGCGTGAACAAATCGAGGACTAGGTGGGGATTGAACCCCGGATTACCTAATGTATGTATACTTGTAACTTCAATTACATTTTTAACTGAATGTAACTGACTTGTAACTTTAAAAAATAAATGTAATAATTTCAACCAAGCAAAATACTTTCTATTTCATAGAGGTTAAATGAAAGTATAAAATTAGTAATTTTTTTACTGTAGCCCGTATTTCGTAAGAGATATTTTAAAATGCATATGGGGTGAAGGGAGCGTTTCATACATTAACAACTCCTTATCGAAGCATGTTAGACCAAACATCAGTCAAGATGATAACTTCACGCTTGGCTGGTACTAATCGGTCCGCTTGGTTGACTGTTTCATAGATTTCACGCGTTCTTCACATGAAAGTGATAGTGTCTACCAAGTGCGTGTGCTAATCCCACCCGGCTTCCATTCACTTTAAAGACACTGAAAAAAGAAAAACTGTCAGCCCTAGTTGATGACAAAACACGGGAAATCCTGAAATGAAGCAATAATAGAAAAAATAACATTTACTCCAGTAAGAAATAATTGTGTAGATAAAAATCATAACAATTGCACTCTTAAACCAGATTGAACGCTAATGACCAGAAAATGACAAAAAAAAAATATAAACCTAAAAATATTAATTTTAACCAATTTGCAGTCGTTGACTTTAAAAAAATATTTTTTTACCTCATATGTTCTTTTAAAATATGAATTCTAAATGAATATGCGATCCTCTATAATTGCATTAAACAATAAATTCATTTTATTGAAAACTATTTTAAAACAAAACCGAAACAACAGGTTGTTTAAGTATATATATGCTTAAAATAAAGTGTGGCACATTAACAGAAACATAACAATGACTCACTTTTCAATATTTCGACCGTAATGGCGGACATCCTGAGGAGAAGAAATGAATTGAAGGAGGGTCGACAGTCAACTGCGTATATATGTATATATATAGGTGTGTTCTCTCAAACGGTCGATATATTATTGAATCTGTTATTATATATATATATATATATATATATATATATATATATATATATATATATATGTAAAAGTTGAAAGCAGTCCTTCATTTAAACATATATTGTTAAATAACGCCCCATATTTGGCTTGTATCTGTTTCTTACACAATTTCTCCAGTTTCCGGAATTCCTTCCTCGTCCCTTCATTAAAACTATAAAGCTTATCACCAATATTGTTAGTCGACATGTTTCGAATGTACCAAATTCATCATCAGGACAATAATCATAGGAATAAAATATATAAATATAGATTTGTAAAACCTACAAGAAGAAAAAGGTAACACTTTTTTAGGCCATTCGTGAGTAGGTCAACAAACAATAGCATCTTTTACTTTAAGTAGGCCCTATTTAATTATACCAACAGTAATTTTTATGCTATAATTAGAAAAAAAAAAGGTAAAGACCTGTGATTTTAATTTTATCGTATGAAACAGAAGATGTGTCCCTGATGGTAGAAGTATACGTTAGAAACGTTGATGTAATTTTATAACTGTGGCCCGCTCTTGAACACTAATAAAAACAGTTATGATGGGGAAAATAGTATAACTATAATACCTCTTAGAACCAGAACTACGCGGTATGTAGCGCATCACTACTGTTAATAAAATTGCCAGTTTAACTACAATCAGAAAATATCTTTTGTAATTTGTTAATGTGAAAACGATGTTTCTTAAAATTGCTAGAAATGTTATAAAATAATATGAACAGGAATCTACGAATGAACTATTTTGCAAAGAAGGCAACACAACTATTAAAATTAAAATAAGAATTTATTTTTTATGACTATTATAAAATCAGTTAAACGGAACATTGAAATATCCGACATGGTTTAGTCTACTCTGGCCATTTTCAGGGAAAATAAGGGATTAAATATAGGAATATTTGAAGTTATAAACAATAATTAATTATAAAATTCTACTATTTTAACTGATTTGAACATTTTTAAATTAAAGAATATACTAAATCAGGTATCTAAACACTTTTCTCTATCTTAAAATGTTTGTTTTACACTAAATATACTGCACTCTGCCTATACTGTATACTGGTGTATGCGGTCGTTGTATCTAGTTTTCAAATTCATGAAAAGTTTGTTTTTGATACTAAATGCTTTGTTTTTTTTTTTTATTTTTAGAGCTTCAATATGTTGTAGCCGACTATGATGTGGATGCATTATTATCTGTTAATATTTTATGGCTGAGGTTCGTTTTGTTCTCCTTCTATATATGCTCTTTAAGAACTGCTGTATGGTGTATTGCTAGACTTCTTGATTTTGTCGAGATAAGAAAACATATATATATATATATATATATTCATTAAAAGAAACGGTCCAGCGGACTTTTAAATAAAAAAACAATTAAAAAGAGGATAGCACACATATAGACACAGGAATAACTCACTTCTATATTTCAACCATCGTCGTCATCAGGAGGTGAAGAGTCCCGCAGGACTCAGAGTCAGAGTCACCACTCTGCCTTCCTGGGGGACTTGTCGCCTCCTGATGACAACGATGGTCGAAATATAGAAGTGAGTTATTCCTGTGTCTATCTGTGTGATATCTTGTTTTTAATTGGTATCTATCTTATATATATATATATTATATATATATATATATATATATGATTCGTTGCGATGTGGACCAATGGGAGTGGAGTTTGCAGCTTTTACTTTCATTAATTTCCATCAAGTGTTAATTGTGATTATTTAATATATATATATAACTTAAAATAAACAGTGACACATAGAAAGAAACTTAACAACTGGACTCACTTTTTAATATTTCGTCAGTTATCGTCCCTCCATCAATTCACTTCTTCTCCTGAGGACGACCACCCATAACAGTCGAAATATTGAAAACTGAATCCTATTGATACGTTTCTTTATATGTGTCACAGTTTATTTTAAGTTGTAATCAGTATTTCGGGATCACATTTTGTTTATCACTATATATATAAAGAATGATAGAATGATACACGAAAGTATTAAAAGTGTAGTTTGTAGGTTCATTGTATGATAGTGTCTTCAAAGATGGTTGACAGCTAGCGGATAGTTTTTTACTTTTTCTTACTGTACTCCTTTGTTTCCCCAAGCATCCCTTTCTGGACATTAGTCCTTTCCTGTGCTTTCACCCTTTTAAAATACCACTCTTCCCTCCCACTCTTCTCAACTTCTCACCAGATGTTTTCTGCATCTAGTGTTCAGTTGGGTTTTTGACTCTGACGAAGACCGCTTGTTACGGTTGAAAGATCTTAGTCTTGTTTTCCCATTTCTTATTGTGGTTTGATCATTGATTGTTGTTTCACGTGTTTATGTGAAATCTTTTTATGATAGTGTCTTGATCGTGACTAACAAATGTTTGTAGCATTAATAATTCACCACTGATACAAATGAACTTCGTGGCCTTCGAGCTATTTGTCAAGCACTCAAAAAACTTGACAAAACTTGTTACACAACAGACAAGTGTTTACCGACCTTACCTGAGAGAGGTAAGCCTAGGCCTGCGTGATTCATGTCCACTTTGTAGAACAAATTTAGACCAAGGTCTACTCTGCCTTTTGTTTGGATTCAAGTAAATCGTGATTAGACCAACTATCTTAACGGTACGTCTCAGGGCCAGCCATTGAAGATATGCCAATTCTTGTACTTATTAACTTCCTTGCTTTAAACATTCTTTTAAATTCAATGTTGTCTGAAGCATGAATCTTTAGGACTGATGAAGGCTAAAATTTGTTTACATTAAATTTAAATTATTCAAAATTAAAATTAAATCGCACTTGTAAGTTACATGGAATATTTATTTATTATAATAGAAATGATATAATACAATTATTTATTTTAGAAAAGGAATGTAATGGAAGGATAACAAAATTTCATTCACAACGACATGGTTATTTACAGCAAATTTCACAAGAATTCAACACCCCAAAAGACCTATATCACATATAAATATTCGATAAAAGATTTCACAATAAACACGTGAAATAACAATCAACGTCTAAACCACAAGACTAAGATCTTTCAACCGTAACAAGAAGTCATCGTCAGAGTCAAATCCCAACTGAAACCAAATAGCCAATAAATGTTTCCATATATTTGAATTTAGTTGGGCTTTGACTCTGACGAAGACCGGTTGTTACGATTGAAAGATCTTAATCTTTTTTCCATTTTTTTATGGTGGTTTGGACGTGGATATGACTATTCGTACAATTTTAAAATATGAAAGGGTATAATCCTAAAATATACTGAAATTGGCTCCACAAACATCATCTTCACCAATACACGGTTTAAACACAGTTTTCACGAATGCCCGATTGCCTCATCAGCTAAGAACTGATAAGAGTACTATCAATGTCAAAGACGTAAAATTGAAACAGTACATTCCTTTTGAAATCTAAACAAATAATAAGAATGAATTTTAGAAAATTCAGTCCCCAAGAGAGTAAAATTAGGTGACCCCCTTACACCTAAATATTGTAATTTTTACATAAGAAAAAATTTATGAATATGAACAAATATGGACCATCAAACAAAATCAGACAGTGCTAATGACCAAGTAAGCATGCAATATCAATTATGAAAAAAATCAATTGTAAATAAAAAAAAACAAAGAAATATAAATACAGTGTAAATTTAAAAATTAATTCCTGCGTCTTTTATTCGAGATAACTTTTGTTTACAATTTTATTCAATTTTGTTTACAATTTGATATCCAAATGCTTGGGGTCCAGGTATTCTAATGACTACTTTTATAACAGTTTCTGTTTACTTTAATATCTGACATTGTTTCATATATTTGAATTTTATTTATTTTGTGAAATTAAAGATTTTAACTTATTTAATGATGATTGTGTAGAGTTAGTGGAAATTGACTATATAGTACTTTTTGATAAGCATGATAACCTTTTTCTATACATAAAGATATTGCCATACATTATGGCAATATCCATTGATAAAATATTTATACAAATTCTTTTGAATACTACAGCACTGCCTGGAATAGAAGTTGGATCTTTCTCAAAGGTTAGCAATTCGGATGTATGTAATTTCAATAATTAATTAAATGCATTAAAAAACTGTATTATTTTACTCTATTGAAATATTTATGTAAAATAAAATGATATTATACATTTCATGTACAAAAAACTGAAATATTACGTTCATTATTGTTGCAGGGTTTCTTTCATTCAATATGAAGACAGAATGACAACATACTTAACATGAAAGTCATTACTTGTGCAATCTGTTATTGTATGGTATTTACTCATATTGGGGAATTTCAAAAATTACGTCTCCATACAAAAAAAAAGTTAAATATCAAAGCTAACAAGGCATTTTGAACATTTAGTATGCGTTTTCAGTGTTTTATATTGTATTCAATTTCAAATAATTTACTCTGATATTCTTAAAGCTCACATATATGTATTTTTTACATTACTATAAGTAAAGCATAGTGATCGTGAAAAATTTGATCACGAGATTTTGACAGAGTTAAATGTTTTGAGGTCTCAGAATTAGTTTTATGAAATTTTTTTCAGTTATGACCGTGTGCTTGTGTGTGGGTGGGAAGGTGAGTATGTATCCAACATTTATGACCATCCTATGATCCAGAAACTTTGATGAATCAAATAGATATTTTACACAAAAATGGGCCAATTTAATAGTTCCAAGAAGTATGATATTAAGTTTACTTATAGTAAAGTTGAGTGTAGGCCAATCTAGATTTTTTTTACATGTAAGCCTGAAGAACCTAAATGTTTGAAATGCGCTGTTAGTTTTGATATTAAACTATTTTTTCTGTAGAGTTGTAATTTTTAAAATTCACTATTAAGAATATAGATATCTTATAGGAAACAGATAAAATGTAGTAAAAATAATTTATGTTGACTCTTAAGTAAATAAAGACTATACATATATACTGATTACATATATCATGAGGAAAAAGTACTACAGCTCATTTTGGATACTTAAAGAGGGAGAAAGATAATAGGGTGAGATTAGAGAGGAAGAGAATTTATGAGTGAAAAATATTAGCATAGACAGTCTTGAAAATATATAAAAAAATATATAAAAATGAATAGTAAAATAAAAAATGGCACTGTACAAAGTTATATAATTTAACAGAAAAAAAGGGGCACATACATAGTATTAAAAGCATGAGAATGAAAGTTTACTCTAACAAAAGATGTTGAAAAGTTTATGGATCAGAATATGTGAGAGAATGCGAAAACCATAAACTGATATCACTCTGTAAGTGACATAATGGTTTGTACAAATAAATGAGTGATAAATGATAACAGAGAGTTAAAAAGGTTATTAGACTTGGATGAAGAATGAGAGAGAAAAAAAAGGCAAAAAGAAGAAGGAAAGAAAAAAGAGAGAAACATTAAGTGCGACCTAGTTAGATGAAGCAATGGGAGTTATGAAATAGAAATCTTAAAGGAAGACAATATTAGTGGGAAAGATTGAAAAAGGAAAGTAAAAATATGATTGGATTTGAGTCGGTCATCATGTGAATGAAGACTGCTGAGAGTGGGATTGCAGAATGGCCAACAAGTCGTGAGAAGATGATTTGCAAAATCCCTCCAACATGTAAATTCCGTTTGATATCACTTAATCTACATTTGTCCTTGAGCCTCAACAAGGAAGCACTATCTAATGCAATCTTTCCTTCTTTATCATGACATCTCAGTACTGACATAAATTTAAAACTTCTATGACAGAAAAATAGTGAAAATTCTTCATTTAAAATCCTAAATCCATCCATACAGTGGTTTCATTTTTACTTTTTACTATAATTATAATAAAGATTATACTAGTCATTAAAAAACTTGATTTCCATATTTTAGAGATTTATAAGTTTTCTAGTCCCCATGCATTTTCAGCCTCTTTTGAAAGATTTTGGACACACTAAATATCACGCAAATTGTTGAATAAATTTTATGCCAGTAAATTTCATTCTCAATGCCTTTTCACCTTTAATGATATGTATGTGCCTTTTTTCTCTCGTAAATTATAAAGCTATTCTACAATGCTATTTTTTACTATTCATACAAATACACTTATTTTTCACTTATAAATTCTCTCCCTTCCTAATCTCACTCTATTCTCTTTCTCCCTCTTTTAATATTTAAAAATTAGCTTTTTTACTTTCATTCTATCTGTTTCCTTTATGATATCTGTATTCTTAATTGTGAATTTCAAAAATTACAACTCCACAGAAAAAAAAGTTTAATATCAAAAGCAACAATATGTTTCGAACACTTAGTGTTCTTCTTCAGGTTCACATCTAAAATAAATAGAAATCTGAAAGCATTAAGAACATCAGATTTTATCAAAGATTATAAAAAATAGTATATTAAAATATATTCACAACTATAATTTAAACTTCCATTTAATATTTTCTTACAAAGAACGTGAGATTTAAAAAAAATATTTCTAATATTAATTCACGAGTTAGGCAAGAATTATTGTTAATATTAAAATTATAGTAATCCGTCTTACCTCGTACCCTGCTGCTGAAGTTCTTAGACCGGTTTCGGGCGTCACCCATCTTCAACAAGAACTGATCAACTAGAACTACTTCTAGAAATATTAAAATCTAGGCAGCATTGGGAAAGTAGTAGGTTATATTAAAAAAGTAGGACTCCGTAGTTCTAGTTGATCAGTTCTTGTGAAGATGGGTGACGCCCGAAACCGGTCTAAGAACTCAGCAGCAGGGTACGAGTTAACGATTACTATAATTTTAATATTAATGATACTAACCTCTGTGGTAATGAAAAAATGCATGAATTCAAGAATTATTGTGTGGTATAAATCATACTTATGATGCCACTTATGTTTAAAAAGAGGGAGAAACACTAAGTCTCCACACAAAAGGTTTTATGAAACATCAGCGCGTTTTGAAGCTAGTGTTCGAATACACAAAAACAGCATGCCATTGGCTAATCGCACTCTTACCATAGACTTTTACCTTACGTTAAATAAACCATGTTTGCTATGTTAAACATAAGGTGTTTATTTAGGTTTGACTTTGCTTAAAACACAGCACTAGAGTTTAAAAACATATGGTAAAACAAATTCTGGTGCAATTAATAAAAATATTTACCAAAAAAACTCTTATTTTACAAATCTTGCCGATTGAATTAAAATAAAATACAAGAAAATTGTTTCTGTCACATATAAAACACCATACACAAATTAACGTCTGCTATATGGAACAAGAGTGATGAAGAAAAATATTCCTCGGAATATGTCACTTGGAGAAAATGTAAGAAATTTTGAGCTTTTACGATGTTAGGTAGTCGTTAAAAGATATTACTACTGTATATAAACATAACTAGGTAAAGTTTAGGACTTTCAATGTTGAGTCATTTGAGAACACAATATTCCACCTTGAGGAATCTGCGTCAAAGGTATAACTTTTTCAGCAGACCTTCAATCCTACCCAAAAAGAAAATAAACAACAACAAAGAAAAAAAAAGTGTCATTTTTATCAAACCTAGAACTTTGATTATGATAAATATAGACTACATCAAGTCTAGAGCAAAATGATTTGCAAAAATCTTCAAAGATGTGTATCTTTTCCCCATCAAAAAAAAAAACCTTTTTTGTGTCCTTCAAACTTGACAAGGAAGAAATATCTATTGCAATATCTCGCCTTGTTTATAAAGACAGCACATTCAAACATGACTAGCATAAATCTCTTGTCACTACTACAAAGTCAAAATTAAAATTAATGACAAGATCCAGAGACATATGACATTCAAGTGGCAATAACTCAAGGATTTAGACGCCTACTTGCTAATTATTTCAAAGGAAGGAAGCCAGCAGATGATTGTTCAATTGTAAATAGCTTAAAGAGGAAAACAGAACTGCAGCAGGTGAATTATGAATGAGGCTTGTTACAGAACAAAACAATCTCATCTTGAATGTCTTATATAAATAGGTAACCTGAAGGCTGAGTCTAATTTATTACAATATCATTAACTCCAGCGATATATTTATAATACATACTTATGAAGCTGTTGATTTTGAAGCTATCTTTATCTTTTTTGATTATTTAAATCAATTTTAAGGAAATAAATTACCGATATAAATGATATTAATAGTAGCAGTGGTGATTGCGTTGAGAACTTTTTTCCCAATTTCTTCTAATCTACGTTCAATTTATTTTTCTCTGGCACTAAAAGCCCTAGTAATTGACTAAACAACATAACACCAGAACGGTTTTCGACCAATTCGATGGGCACTAAAAGCCCTAGTAATTGTCTAAACAACATAACAACAGAACGGTTTTCGCCCAATTCGATGGGATTATCAGCTGCAGCTTCAGGGTAGGAGTAGCTGGTTTTGTGAGATTGCTATAGAAATAAACAGACTACTCGGACTTCAGTTCTGCAATTACTTTTTTTTATTTAACCTTATAAGTCAAGTTTCGACATGTCTGTTAGCTGGTATAGTATATATATTGTTAACAAGGAAATTAATATCAGGGATACTGGAATGTTAAGTTTAGTAGGGTTGTGGGAAGATACCGGTGAAAAAGCAAATAAGATAAGAAATAAAATGCAACCTGTGTCAAAGGATGGTAGAAAAATAACCACAGAATGAGAAATAAAGTAATAAATTAAGAGTGATGGAGAAAAAACAAAGAATTATAACTTAACATTTTCTATATACCTTTTAATTTTATCAACCATTTATCACCGACTTTATTATCTCCTCTGTTAATGACTTAACATGACAGAGTCCAACCATCGCTTCCAAGTGCGCTTGGTGCCCCTATCTCTACCCTCCTGATAACAGTTTAACCAAAAACTTGACACTTAAAGTATGTTTTCCCCTTTACTCTGTATCTACAGTTTCTGTTCAACGTTTGTTGTTCTTTTTGAATCGTTTTCCTATTGATAATATATATATAAATTAATCCTATAAACTTGCAGTAGGTCTTCATCTAAGTATGTATTGTTAAATAGCAGAGCAGATTTTGCATCACGATTTTTTTCAGCAATTGTTTTTTTTCTAATCACTTTTTGATGCTGCAAAGGCAATGAAAATAAAATATTTTCTAGGGACATGCTGGAGGCAATAACATAGTCCTGTAACTGATAACATATAGTAAGGACTAACTATTACTAAATTATAGAAGAAAACACAAGCTATCGACCTCGAAGGCCATCTTCAGGAAGAAGAAAGTAAAAACAGATAAATAATAACACAAAATAACAGTAAAGAGGAAATAGAATATGGCTGGAAATATATTACAGGTAGTTTTCAACACATAGAAATAACAATTGATAGAGATAACATGAGACTAGTGCTTCTAGCGTACGGGAAGTTAACCAGCCGTCACTCCTTTCTTATAAGTTTAATTTTAATATCAAAGTTTTGGAGGTAGCTACGACGAACATGTCTGTCACTGGCTTGCAAATTCAGCTACGGGCATTTCTCTTTTATATAGATGGCTTCCAAAATCCGTAAATGTAGTGGGCCTCTATTAGAATTTAAATCCATCTACTAGCCTCTTACGTGTGTGAGGGACGTTCGAAATATTGATGCAGTAAGTGCTCTCCTTTACGTGCACCTTTGGTGCTCCAGTAGCAAGGTGAATAGTGAGACACCTTGAGAGTTTAGTTTTGGTCATCCCGATATATCTGGATGATAGGGTTGCGCAGTCCTCTTCTATACAAGTAAATACGAACTTCTATACGACCAATACGAATAGAATTTTTTTCTCATTAGACATTAGACATTATCTCATTAGGCTCTCATTATCTGAGGTGAATCTTCTAATATCAACAGACACCTCCTCCTCTTCTCTTCTGATATCTCCTTTTGATAAAGCTTTTGATATTCCGTCTACTCACAGCATTATAAAACACAAATAAGAAATTTTCAACGAGTTTATAACAATGTTGAGAATAGGTCACTCCAGATTTTTTTTACAAATAACAATAGTTTACCTTTTTGACAGTTTTTTTCTAAGTACTAAATACCAAAGGGAATTGAAAATACACTAATTTTTTAAAGAAAATCAGTAATGACAACGTTTGTCCACGGTTAAGTATTATTTATAAGACTAATTATTACTACATATTATTACTGTTTTATATATATATATATATATATATATATATATATATATATATATATTAACACATGAAATAGAACAGAGGAAGTCACTATAGAACTCACTTCGATATTTCGCTATCCGTCGTTATTGAAAAGAAGTACGAATTACTCGTGTTGAAAAGTAAGATGCAACTCTCAACACACACACACACACACACACACACACAGATATATATGTATATATATATATATTATATATATAAAAGATTTCACATAAACACGTGAAATAACAATCAATGATCAAACCACAATAAGAAATGGGAAAACAAGACTAAGATCTTTCAACCGTAACAAGTGGTCTTCATCAGAGTCAAAAATCCAACTGAACACTAGATGCAGAAAACATCTGGTGAGGAGTTGAGAAGAGTGGGAGGGAAGAGTGGTATTTTAAAAGGGTGAAAGCGCAGAAAAGGACTAATGTCCACAAAGGGATGTTTGGGGAAACAAAGGTTTTTTTTTACTTTTTCTTACTGTAATCCATTGTTTCCGAAACATCCCTTTCTGGACATTAGTCCTTTCCTGCGCTTTCACCCTTTTAAAATACCACTCCTCCCTCCCACTCTTCTCAACTCCTCACCAGATGTTCTCTGCATCTAGTGTTCAGTTGGGTTTTTGACTCTGATGAAGACCGCTTGTTACGGTTGAAAGATCTTAGTCTTGTTTTCCCATTTCTTATTGTGATTTGATCATTGATATATAAATATATATATCAGTCGATTCCACCCACATGCTTGACACACGCATGCATGGTCTCTCATTCTTTTTTCACCTGAATACGGATTGCCATAAAATTTGAGTTTGTAAGTATTTTTTTTTATTCTGTCTGTTACTTTTCTTGAATTTTGAACTTGTACTGTGTCTAGTTTGGATCTTGTTTCCGTTTATCAAGTGAATATATATATTTATTATATAAATATATATAATATTATATATATATATAATACAAGTAAAAGAAACGGTCCAGCGGACTTTTTTAAATTTATTATATATATATAATTAATTCAGAAAGGAAACTGGTATATTTCAAACAAAACTGTAAATCTTAGTCAGTCAGACGTGAACTTAATTCATTTCGTTTAGACGAAGATTTTTATTAAACCTGTTATTTGTGAAATCTTGTTATATACACCAATTATACTGGTGTGTAATTATAATGGTAGCGACCGAACACACACATCATCGATGGTTGGAATCCACAGCGCATCCATGCACGCACGCAAGGTATGTGAGAACTAAGACGAATAAATTAGAAGAGTAAAGAAATCAAGAAAGAGAAAAGAGTTAATAATATAGAAATGCAAAAATTTAGGTAAGATTATATATTAAAAAAGTGGCTAAAAAAAGACATGTGAAGATTATGAATATCATAATATGTAGGAAAAGTACAAGATAATTAAATGAATTAAATTATAAAAAAGGTTTATAAATACATAAGAGATAAATAAAAAATATATGCGAAATATAATTAAGGCACAAAGAATCTAAATATATATAAATAAGAAATTTATTTTGTTTATTATAATAAATAAATATAATAGAAGTATAAGGAATAAAAAAATATAACGTAAAGTAACATGTGAAATAGAATAAATAAATAGATAATTTGAAGTACTTATTATATTATTAGATTGAGAGTAAATTTACTGCTCATATTGAGCAAGCAGCCATATGCATCCTCTGAAGCTCGCAGAGTGGCATATTCGTTATGGCACAGGATTCAATGCAGGATCTATAGCCTGTTTTAATTATTAAAAGAAGTATATGTTTGTAAGGAAAATATATTACGTCTTCACCACAAGGAACTTATTTTACGACGCGTTACGAACACTCAGTGTTCATCATTAGACACATCTACAATACAAAGGCAAAATGTATAACGAATATTCGAAAAAAAATATGTTATAAGAAAATTCACACCAGGCATGATGCGTTATATAATAGTGGGCATTTAAAAAAAGAAATTCATCCGACGTTTATATATATATATATTATATATATATATATATATATATATATATATATATATATATAGAAAATTGTCACAATAACACGTGATATAAATATTCAGGTAACTCACCACAAATTAGAGAAGATAGTCGCTCTAAGGCCTTTCGTTTTCACGTCGTCAGAGAGCAAGTGAATACAAGTTGTAAGCAGGTTATGAATTTCAACAGTTATAGGGAAAAATACTGTCAATGATGCCAATCTTACTCCTTCTTTAAATCAAAATTCATAACCTGCTTACAACTTGTATTCACTTGCTCTCTGACGACGTGAAAACGAAAGGCCTTAGAGCGACTATCTTCTCTAATTTGTGGTGACTTACCTGAATATATATATATAATGTTTTCTTATCTCTATAACACACATTCATACCATTTTCCTTTGTTATCGCTAGACCAAACCATGGAAAAAGAAAAATTATGTACATATTTAAAGTTCAATATCGATTAAGAAACACAGAGTAATTAGAAACCCACACTTACAATTTTTGGTCTCAACTATCTTCAGGAGAGATAAGAGAGGGAATCCGAAAATTTGAAAATGTAAAAGTCTGTTTTATTCTATCTATGTTTCTTAATCTACATTTGAACTTTATTTTCCGTTTCGAATCATATTTTCATTGGAGAAGTATATATATATATATTTTTTTTTAAAAATATGACCATATTTTTAACAATGTGTGTTTATAGGAAGAACTGCTACCAAAATTTACCAATATTTATATATATATATATATATATATATATATATATATATCCCGGAGTGAAGGCTAAGGCGGCCGAGCAGACGGAGTGTGCTAAGGAGAAACGTGTTCAACGAATAAACACCCACAACCAATAAGAAGTGCCCAAAGTAATACGTAACAGGGATTGGCTCGTCTTTTACAATATCTAATCTGGCATTCAACATATATATATATATATATAAATATTTCACATAAACACGTGAAATAACAATCAATGATCAAACCACAATAAGAAATGGGAAAACAATACTAAGATCTTTCAACCGTAACAAGCGGTCTTCGTCAGAGTTGGGTGTTTGACTCTGACGAAGACCGCTTGTTACGGTTGAAAGATCTTAGTCTTGTTTTCTCATTTCTTATTGTGTTTTGATCATTGATATATATATATATATATATATTTAAAATATACAACTTAGCTGTATTAATGTTTTATATTAGAAAATCAAAAAATAACATGAAATGAGAGATATATATTCAGTCTGGCATATCAAAATAGCGTGACACAGCTGTATTCAATATATCTATCACAGTATATCATCTCTTTTGCTCTCCTCCTGAAGTCAAACTTCAGATAATAAACTATTTCATGAAATGGAATATTAATCATATTATTTTGTTCTAAATGATTGTAATTTTTTTTTTCTAATTACAGCGAATATATGCATTAGAACATATACAGGAGAAATACAATTGCTGAACAGAAAACTTATGGATCTGCAAAGAACAGTTCCTTACCACTTAACTGATCATTTATTATAAACTAATTGATCTTCTCTACTACTTAAGATTTCATTACTAAATATGTAATATTTAATTAATCTTAATTATGTTATATATTTTAATGTATTAAAGATGCCATGTTGTAAATACATAAAGAACTACGTTCATATATTGAAAATTAATTTAATATAATAAAAATAGGAGATGCACTATTTACACAGATGAAAATTCAACATTTGATTCATATTTTGAACCATTTCCAAGAAATATTGTTGTTTTTTATATTCTTAGAAGTATAACGTTCAGCAGTTTTAACCGGTTTTTCTCCGGCTTAAGAAATCACAAATCAACTAGATCGAAAGAAGTGTTTTATTTTATTTATTTTAATATACCAGAATGTAAAATAGGTATTAATTTCTTTATTCTTGCATTCTCCTATGTTTTTTTATAAAGAGATCGGTTTGGCTTCATACGACTTTTCTATAAAATATAAAAATATAATAGAGGTGAGTTCAGTGCCAACGTGCTTACCTCTGGACTGGTAATCTGGGGTTTAATACACACTCTGAACCTCCATTTATTCGCATGGGAGGTGAAGAAATTATACCACGTAGTCCCTCGCAGACGACGTTAAGCTATCCTGTAAGCTGACAGTGTACCTGTTAAAATTGTCTACTCAACATACTTGAATTAGGTAAAATTCATGACTTCAAACGTATATACATACGTTCTCAAACATTTTAGAAGTTTACCTGACGATGAATACAAAGTGTTCAAAACGCATAATAAAAAAAAAGTTTCTTTTTTATGTGTGGTGAATTTGATTTATCTATTTACTCCAGTATTATTTGTTTATGTTTTCAGCACTCGTTTCTATATCTCAAAAAAGACCAGTGTAAACTGAGAACAAGGTGTAATTATGTTGTCTGCCTACCTAGAAAAGACAACAACAGCATGAACGCAAACTTTCCTTCTGCGGAACTAAATACTGGTCTGTTTAGTGTCAAACCAGGAACAGCTCTGACAGCATCTTCTCTAACTTCTTGCCCGACAAGGCAAAACTACTTTCTTGAGACTTCTCGAAAACCAAATCGTTCTAACATAAAACAATAAATAAATCCATACCAACTTATGACATAAGGCAGAAGCCATTAATATTTTAAACAAAGTTATTCACAATAAAATTGAAAAAAGATGTAGTTTTATCTCTCTTAAATTTTGTAGTTTCAAAAAACATTTAATCACTTGGTCACTATTTTTTAAAGAATTTGTTCCTTCATCAGAATAGTAAGCTGCCATCATTTTTTTTGAGATGTAGAAGATGCTACCCGTAGAAGCATGTATCTTGTAGCAGTTGTTGATTTTATGGCTGCCTTTGATAGAGAGTAGAAAAAACTACAAAAATTTGGTTTGACAAGTAAACTAGCGGGATTCAATAAGAACTGTTTTAGTATTAAAGTCTTTTTAAGTTTTCTTCATAAATATTATTTAGTTCTTTTTTTATTCTACAACATGAATGGCTTACCACACTAAGCAGTAATAAGCTATACTATCTCCACCGCCTGAAACTTGTCAACTCTCCAGGGTGTAGCTGTGACGGTAGGTCACCTCAAACAGTTCAACACCTCCTGTTCGACTGCGTTGAGTTAAACTCAGAGAGGAGTAGGATGGAGAGAAAAGTGGTGACTGCCGGAGGTGCGTGGCCCCCGCAGCTTGCAGCTTTGTTGGAGGAGGGCCTAGTCGGTGCCTTCGGGGAAGTGGTTAACAAATATTTTAATTTACTGGGTTGATTATGATAGCCTGTATTATCTGTGTGCTCTGTTGTCATTGTGGTTATTTTGTTGTTGTTTAAGCTGTATTTGCATAGCATGATGGAGATGTTGTGTAGCATTGAAGATTTTGATGCGTGTGGTGCCTTCGGGTGGAGCATGCTGTTTTCTGACCAAAAAAAAAAAAAGTAATAAGCTATAAACTTTGTAATCTATATAAATAAAAGAAAGGTTTTTTGTATGTACATTGCTTAGAACTGACTCATTTCAAGTTATCTTTACGTTATATACATTAGAAAAACCAAATCTACCCTTAGAAAAATTCCTGTCTGTTCTGTTTGTTTGTCTAAAAATTTTGTCACAAGTGAACTCAGCCATTATAAGTGGTACGAGCTGATTATTTGGCAGTAGATTTTTGTATGTCTAACTTAAAATCTAATATTGAAGTGGATTGAAAATTCAATTTATGTAAAAGCTAAATTATAGACTTTTAAGCTGTGTTTGGCTAGCTATACAGATATACCGGAATATAGCTAAAATAAAAATATACAGGTATTTTTGAGTACCTCATACCGTAAGCAAGTAGGTATTGTAGTTGGAAACTACGAAAATGTTAGTTTCGTTTGCGTTTATCATAATTAGCTCGCTTTAAAAAAGTGAGTTCTACTTACTCGAATAGTAATAGGAAGTATACCTAAAATAAACTCAAATTTGAGCTGAGTTTATAATACTGCAAAACGTAAAATAAACTCCAGATATATTTTCGAAATAACATATTCTTTGGAATTATTTAAAATTTTAAAATAAAACAATTCTATTATAATGATGACACTAATTCCAAATTATAAATGTTTTTTAAGCCACAAAACATATTTTTTTATTTATATCTTAAAAATTTAATAAATAGGTTCAAGAAAAAAAACTAACTTCAATAAAATATAAAATATTACGTACTATCATTTTCTACCTTTTAGAAGAAATCATGAGTCTGAATATCTTGTTGGAAACACTGGGTCTACCGTATCAACAAGGGACATGATGAAGTCATGAAACTGATCATACATAGAGAGGGCTTCCTTCAAATTATGGCTGCATGGTACGTTCTATAATAATCTGCGTGCAATCATCAATGAATTATTGAAACATTATAATCTTATTTTAGAGTTCTAAACTACTTTTTTACCAGCTGGGACCGGAGTGGTAAAAGATCTTGATGAATTCTAACATCGGAGGGGAAATGTTTCATCAACCGGAAAAATTTGATTTATCATTAAAAAAAAAAACAGCTTTTGAATATATGTCCATTAAACTCTGTAATTCAGATGTGTATTAGTTTTAATAAATAGAAATTACCATTTCAATGATTAAATGCAAATTGAATACGTGTCTTTCTTTTAAACAGTAACGAAAAAATTGTCTATTGTGTCTGATAGTGTCAAAAAAAAAAAATGAAAATAAAATGGACGCGGGACTTGTGATGTTTCTTTGAAAGCAAAAAATGGCTTGGAAAGGCAGGATAGGGAGAGGTTGACCGCCCCATGACCTTGGTCTCAAGGACAGGCAACCCTCTCCTGCCAAAACCACTTACACACTGTCTGCTAATTAGTACCAAATCTTATCTGACCAACTAGTGCGAATTGTCCTTTATTCTTTGGAAATCACTTTGCCGCTTTAGCGTTGCTTGTATCATTCTAAGAGTTTTATTAGCAACCAACTACTGGTTAAATATGGTGGAAAAGGATTGTTTTTCTTTAATAATAGCATATTCTGAAATAAGAGAAGAAATACCGTAAAAAAATATCAATGGAAATACAAATAACAAATATTGTAGATTAACTTAAAATGTTGAAGAATACTTTTACTGAACTCAACTATATATAGTTCAATAGCACAAGATATGTCAAATTAATACGTAGTCTTTCTTAAAGAGATGAATGAGTGAAGTATAATTAAATGAAGATTATAATTTTACCTCCTACTATAGTCGAATTACCTGATTTAAAACTATTTCGTAAATGCAACTGTGAGGAAGTTAGTGATATATCCGTGCAGGATTGTTTAGCTGTTAAGGAAAACTTATGGCCATTCAGCTAGGCGATATGCAGCAAAAAGGTTTAGAGAAGGGCAATACGCAATCGTTCAACTACTTATCGATTCTTTCATGATACATGGACGCATTAAAATATATTGAAATAATCAGTACTACTATAAACAAATCTCTCGATAAAAATACCTTCACAAAATATTATTAACTAACAGAAAACAAATAAAAACATAGTTATTATATTATATATATATATATATATATATATATATATATATTTACACTTTTTTGATGAAAATACGATCCGAAATGGACAAATACAGTTAAATGTACATAAAGAAACGTAGAGAAATTAAAAACAATACACACTTACAGGCTCTAATTTTCGGTTGAACCGTCTTCAGGAGAGATAAAAAAGAAAAACCAAGCGCACTGGTACAGAGACGGTTGGGTCTCCAACCTTCTTGGTTTCCCTCTCTTATCTCTCCTGAAGACGGTTCAACCGAAAATTAGAGACTGTAAGTGTGTGTTTTTAATTTCTCTACGTTTCTTTATGTACATTGAACTGTATTTGTCCATTTCGGATCGTATTTTCATCAAAAAAGTGTAATATATATATATATATATATATATATATATATATATATATATTGTTAAATTGTATGACTATTTTTAATTTGAAATTAAAAATAGGCATGTAATTTAACAAGACATTCATAAACGAAGGTCTGCTTCCGAAATATACGAATATATATATACTAGTTGCATTCCACTGTTCCAGGTGAACGCACGTACCTCTTCTTCTTTCTTTCTACTCTCTTCCTGAAGAAGAACTTCAGTTGGAAAAATCGATCCAGTATGTTTTCTCTTTTCTTCTATGTGTTGTCTTTTTCATTTATTTATGTGGCCGGTTTGGACTGTTTAGTATTTTCATTTATACACATATAAAGAGAAGTTGTTTGTGCGTTATTTATAGTTGTGTCACATTGTGAATGAAGAAGGGACTGGGGATGAGAAGGTTACCAAGCCACCCGCCTCACATAACACCACTCTTTGATTCTGGCGTGACTGCCGTGGAATGTTGATTGGTCCATGAGTTGGCGTCACGTCGTTGATATAATCATAACAACACACCATGTGATCATTATTTTAGCTATAATATAAAGTAATCTGAGTTGAGGGAATTAAGATAAACCTAAAAAAAAAAAAAAAAAAACTTTAGTCCCTCACGTACTCAATTTGAGGAAATTTATTTAATCTTTTTTCTTTAATATAGATTTTCTTAAGCAATATAATAAGTTACTTACAATGTTTTTAATCGAAAGTTTGTTTAAGTATATTTTCTCTTTTATTATTTGCACATAATATACATGTTGTTTTTTTTTTTCGGAGGGTTACAAAGGGGTGGGAGAACCGGTTTTGTAACTTGGATAGGGTGTGGGCAAGTAAATGATGAAGAGGTGCTTTAATAGATTCGCTGACTCTACCTGCGAGGCGATGCCTCGGCTGACCTTGCCAGATTTAAAAAGAAATTGGGGATCACCCTTTTATAGCAGTCAAAATCTTTCAACACCTAGCTAAATCCACTTGACATACAAAAACTCTTCTATATTCTGCTTCTAAATAGACATTCTATTTGAATGATTTTAATGTTGTTGTTTACAACGTTATAATTTAAAAGTTTTTGCATTCAATGTTGTTCTAGGGGCGGAAACTTTAGCTTATTTGTTATATATATTGTTAAAAGTAGCAGTTCTTTCTTCTGCCCTCACTATTTTTGACCTGGTTGCCTCGATCTGGAGAGCGATTTTCCTATCTTGCAGCTGGAGTTTTCACATTAATTGTCAAAGTGACATCAGTTGATTCGGACAATAATTTTCCAAGTGGCATCAATTGATCCCGACATTAATTATCCAAGCGACATTAGTTGATCCCGACATTAATTGTCCAAGTGGCATCAATTGATCCCGACATTAATTATCCAAATGACCTTAGTTGATCCCGACATTAATTGTCCAAGTGACATTAGTTGATCCGGACATTAATTATCCAAGTGACCTTAGTTGATCCCGACATTAATTGTCCAAGTGACATTAGTTGATCCGGACAGTAATTATTCAAGTGACATTAGTTGATCCGGGCATTAATTGTCCAAGTGACATCAGTTGATTCAGACAATAATTTTCCAAGTGGCATCAATTGATCCCGACATTAATTATCCAAGTGACATGAATTGATCCGAATATTAATTGTCCATGTGACATTAGTTGATCCGGGCATTAATTGTCCAAGTGACATCAGTTGATCCGGACATTAATTGTCCAAGTGACATCAGTTGATTCAGACATTAATTGTCCAAGTGACATCAATTGATCCGTATGAATGCACGAGCTGGGGCAGAGTCTCAACAGATCGTTGCATACCAACTGCTCTATCGAGTACAACACCCCTCTGCGATACTTAAGTCGTCTAGAAACGATACCGGGTTGTAACTTATATCTCGTGAATTAGTCTTAAGAAGAATTAATCACAGGACTTGTTGTTCACAAGAAACACATTTCAGTAGTTACTGTTAGGGAGACATATATCAGAAGTTGTTGTTAAGGAGATTTATCTAGGGAGTTGTTGAATGAACATGAATAAAACTTCAAGAGTTGAATGAACATAATTAAAGTAAACCGCAGTCTCGGCATTCACGATCTTCAGACTTTGTTCGATTCTCCGAACTAACTTCCTGCTAACAGGGTTGAACTGAAAAAGGAGCTGATCAAGTGCATGTTCGATAAAATCATTTTCATCATGTTTGAAAAGTTATTGGTTCTACAATACCCACTAACACACAAGATCAGTGTTAGCAACATCCACATCATCTTAAATAATATGACATTAAAAAGAATTAATAGCAACTACTAAACCATAGTCTACATCCAATAATAAGTTATCTATAGTTATCATTTGACATAGATAAAAATTATACAAATAAAAATTGTAAAAAGATAAAAATTATTTATAGTCTTATTTATATGTGAAGAACGCTAACTAATCGATGCTATTTTGTGAATTATATCATTTTTCACTGTAAAGTTATTTCAATAAGATATCTTCGAAAAATACCTGACATCGTACAGTTTCAAGAGAGCGTGACATTTTCTTTGGGAAAGCTGTAATTTCTCAACACTAATATAAGAAATCTAGGCTCATAATGTGAAGTTATACCTTTAGTATTCATTACTATGTGTTTCACTTAAGTTTATTGATTATCAAAACCGGTTTTGCTAACGCTGATTTTTTTTCCTTTTATTTACGTTCTATAAGAATTTAGTTGTTCATACTAACGTGTTTTAGTCTAGCAAATGTTTGAAGCACCCTCCCATTAACCTCTCAACCAACATCTATCAACTTTACTGGGCTGCAAGGAAAAAAATAGAGAAAGCCTAATACAAACGCGTAATAACGAAAAAAAATTGTATATTTTTACTCTGAAGGACTTTAGAGCAGTCTACAGCTAATATTACTGTAACTAAACTTATGTCAGGTATAAAAACTTATATGACCAACGACCAACGAATATTACCATGCACAACAGTGCATGTCGTAAATAGCAGTTCCGGACCAGAGGCCCACTACTGCTAGATTCTGATCCTGCTGTTTTTGTTAGGTCAGTAAACATTGTCAAGAATGGGGGGAGTCAGTCAGTAAGGGAATGTGTCGTCTTCGTGGTCGTTTGGTCTTCAAGCTTTGCATTCTCTGAGGTACTGTATACTTTTGGAGTCATGTGGTCATCATTTTTAGTTTAAGTAGGAAACTTTGAGGATCGTGGGATTAGGAAGGGTTGAGAGTAGGATTTAGTTCCCGAACAAGAAGATTTGGATGGGTGGTCAGTTTTTTGTCTTCATTACTGGCAAATCGAGCAATGTAGGAATAGATAGATTCCTACATTAGGATAGATAGATAGCTATAAGGCGGGCACATTTGTTCTGTTCTATTTGGATGCATTTCTTGTTTGTGGGCGCCGCTCCAAACCAGACTGAGCATCCGTATGTCATAGTAGAACAAATGACCGCCTTATATACAAGTTCCTTCACTGCCTGTGGACTATTTCTTGATTTGAGTATGGAATAAAGATTGCACATAAGGAATATCGCCAGTTTAGATTTGTTCCGGAGATGTTGTCTGAATGTCAATCTGGAGTCCAATATGAGACCCAGATATTTCACTTGAGTTTTGTAGGGTATAACTCGATCGCCAATGAACACAGGAGGTGGAAGAGTAGGGGTACCTTTTTTTACGTTTTTACAGAAACGTATATGTGCACTCTTTGTCGGGTTCAGAGACAATTTCCAGGTTGTAAACCAGTGCAAGGCCCCATCAAGGAAATCTTGCAGTTTTCTGGTAGCACAATCCACATTGCAGCACCTATAGGCTACTGCAGTGTCGTCGGCAAAGAAACCCAGAATCGTCTCAATGCGGTCGGGTGAGTTAGGATTAATGATAGGAGGGGGTTTGGGAAAGTCAAAGGTATAGAGGTTGTAGAGAATCGGGCTTATTATTATTTATTATTAATTGTGATACAGAAAGAATTGTACTTATGGTTTAAAACCATTGGTGTACCTTTAAAAGATATTATGTATCTCATTTACTATTATACAATATAAAAATAAATAGGTAGTATTAGCATTAGTTGAAATTTTATGATTTAGTTATATAATTTTTCCCATGAAAAAATCAGATAAAAAAGTAAAACAGAAATTAGTAATGATGTATTATCAATTAGTAAATAGGGCATAGGTAATTAATGATTAATGGATAATCATTAATCGATTTGTTTTGGTGATTTCTTGTCAGAGATTACAGAAACATAAATGCTGAGATCATAAATAATTTTAATTTTTTCAACGTAAATTACATTTTTTTTTACGATTTTAATATTGATATCTAAAAATAAGAATTATTTATAATTGTAAGTTTATTTTTTAAATATTATTCAAATTAGTAAAAAAAAAGTTTCTTATCACAAATTACTTATGTTGAATACTTAGATTTTAAAATGAAATTTTCTTAGTAAAAAATTGTAAATAAAACCTCAGAATGGCGATATTTAACTTTTTACTGTAGATTAGTTAATATGAATTAATGCATAAGCTAAAAAAAAAAACGATTTGTGGCTGCTGGTGGGTTATATAGTAATTTTAACGTGTTTGATTACACTTTGCAATTATAGAAAGTTCATGAATTTTAAAATTACAAATTAGCGAAATGTAAAAAATAAACGTACCTCTAATAAATAATGTTGAGCTCTGAGATTAAATATTAGTCTGAAATATTTCAATTATCTTAATATTTTATAGTAGTCTTTTTTATGTTATATTATTTCTTCAAAAAATGTAATATTCATTATTACATTATGTGATACTTCACATATTGTAAATTAATGATTCTGTATGTGATTATTCACATATAGACAGCACTATGAAGTGGAAAAATTAAGTTTTTAAAATTACAATAAAAGGAAATAATTGGTGATGCTTTAATGAAACATTTGCTAAAAAGTTTTTTTCTGGACCAAATATGTTATTTCGAGTTTTTAGTTGTGATATAGCAATCAACTTTCATTTCATAGTAAGAAATTTAGTAGGTGATGTAAAATTTTTCGGCTTCTAAAACAACCAAACAGCTGAAACACTGGTCTTCTTCAAAGTCTTAGTTCACGCGTGACTGTGATGAGGAACAGTTATTATCTGCTGAAGGATTTTAGTTTCTTTTCTGATTTTGTTACTTTAGTTTAGGCAGTGACGTAAAGCTATTACGATGTCAACGATTGTGTATTTGGTACAATTGATTAAGAACTGTTAAATGAGCCAACATTTATAATGATCACAAACTTTTGGATATACAGTAGACCGAATATCCAAATTCGGTATATCCAAATACTAACTACAGTTAGTAAAGCCGAAAAAACGGGGAAAAATTCCGCATCAAGGCAATATACACGTACCATATACATGATAAACAGACATAATGAACAGTATCTAATAAGTAAATAATAATCATTGTACTATAATAAGAAAGTTATTTACCTTGTTAATGGGAAAACTTGGTTTATTTTGGGTTAAGCTTGCCGTGCAAAGTTTAATGGGGACGGAGATTAACTATTATTCCGAGTCAGAGGTGCAAAGTACACTTGACCCTCGAATTTCCTTACTAATAGAGGCCGAAACAGGTCCGGAAACAGAAAAGTCCGGAAATTGTAACACTGGTGGGTAGGGTAGGCATATGAGAAGGGAGGATAACTAGACTATTCTCTGCCTCACCTTGTTTGAAATCACTATCGCAATCATTAAATACACGTAGATACAGATAGTTTATGTTTATTATATATTAGAATATGAATTAATAATATTGTTTATGCATAATTAAGGCATAGTTTGCTTAAGATAACAAAATTAGATAATTAAGTATATTATTAATTAAGATAACAAAAGACACAAAGACAGACACAAAAGACACAAAGACAGACACAAAAGACACAAAGACAGACACAAAAGACACAAAGACAGACACAAAAGACACAAAGACAGACATAAAAGACACAAAGAGTAGCGTAGTGTCAACGATTACTAACTACAGTTAGTAAAGTTAGTAGCTGTTTGTAGCTGTTGTAGCGTAGGCTACTTCGTCTCACTCTGCCCACATTGTTAATTACCAATATCCGAATAATAATTTATACTATTCAGCAGAAAAAAAAATACGGAAGCTTGAAATTGTGGTTTCTTTAAGTACGAAAATTTGAGGGTCTGTACCATCAAGTATATCGGACTACCAAACGTACCTCAGACATTCCCATCTAGGGACATTGTCCGTTAAATCGTGAAATCCGAAGATGAGAGGTCCATTAATGCAAGGTTTACTTTCTGTAAACACATTCAATCATACACAAACAACTTGACATAATCTTAAAAAACAAAAATTGATGTAGAAAATTTCAAAACCTATGAGATGTCTAAAATATTATAAATAACTTATTACCATTCCAGACTACCCGTGACCCTTTGTGTCACTCAGAAATTCTAAGAATAAGTATTGAAATTAATCCACTGAACATGGTTGACAGGAATAATTTTAATTGTTGTTTCTTGTTATTAAGGCACGAAAACAGATTCTTACGTGGCCCAAGCTTGTGATATAGTATTCTTAACATGATTCAAGACATATACACAGTAAGTATATTTAGCAACATAAAAATAATTTATTTTGTGAAATAAATAAATAAAATATCAATTCAAGTTATATATACGATCAAATATATTCAAAACCAACAAAACTTGGAAATTGAAATATAAAATAACATAAAATAATATTAATGAAAAGAATGTGTCTTTATAATATTACTTTAGAACATTCGTATTTTATCTGACAGTTGTGTTCAAGTTTGTTTGTAAAATTATTCATTTTTAACCTCTAAAATAGTAGTTTATTATATATTTCTTACATTTATTTATGATACATTTGGAGTACGCACGTATTTGGAGCGAGCACGCAAGCCTCTGGGCTACTCTGGCTCCAAGGCCTTTATTTTATTACCAGTGTTTATATTTCGCAAATTTTAAATTAAATTTTTTTTTGTTACATTTATATATAATACATTATCACTACTGTCATCGACGAGCAAGCAACCGACTGGTTACCATGGATCCATGCCTTCAGTTAATTACCAGTGTTTATACTATGCAAATATTCAAATAAAAAAATTTTTTTTTGTTACATTTATATATAATACATTTCCACTATTGTCATCGGCGAGCACACAAGACACTTGCTACCCTTGCTCAAATGTTGAGAATATAGTGATAATTTTCTTTTATTTAACATTATTCAATTAATGAATAATATAACTTTAATTTCAGGTCTCTATCTCCAAGGAAAATGGGTGAGCAAACATACAAACTCATGAACTTTATATATAAAGATTCACTATGCTTTACTTACATTCGTGTAGAAACCTTGATCATTGTTTTAGTCAAAGAAAATATTTCAAAACATTCAAGAATAGTGTGTAGGTTTCATACAATTTTCATAAAAAGAAACAATAAACAATAAGCGTTATCACTGGGAGGGGAGTCTATGGGATAAATAATATAATTTATATTATTTCTATTCTTAAATAACAAAACTAACACACCGAACACATAGTACGAGCAAACAAATGGTGTTACTATTCCATTCTAAGAAAATTCCATTCCTCAACTTCTTTGTTGATTACGAAAAAATTTCTGTTATAATTATGATTGTATCAAATATTTTGTTTCATTCTATATAATTTTTAGTCTTATTATTTTGCTAAACATATCGTTTTTAATTTTTGGATATATAAGTCCATGTATGTGTGCATGTTTTTGCATCAGTTAAATCACCATAACGGTAATAAATAAATGAAAAAGTGCTTAGTCCTTTTTATTGTATGTTGTCAATGAAACCATAGGTTCATTGTCAACTGTAAACAATTGAAAGACCTTCGGTGATTGTTCTTTGTTTTTCTATTACCCTATTTTTTTTATTGTAAAATTATGCGTCAGTTGTCGTGCTTCAGCAATATATTTATAAACTTAAAAAATATTGTTGATCTTGACTGATTGGTTTTTGCACACAGGTGAAACTTGAAATACCAGTTAATTCCAGTATGTAGTGAGTTATTCAAAAAACTATTAAAGAAAACCGTGTATAATATATTATTTTATAAATAATGGCTTTTAAGAGAAAGAAAAATTAATGAAAAATTTCTCAACATAAGCAAAGAAAATTAATGACTCCAAATGTGAAACTTTCCTGATATAGGATAAACCTAACAAGTTATTTTCAACAAAACATCTTAGTCCCCTTTTAGGAAATCTTATTGTTGTTTGGACGGTATTTTTTTTCTCTTAATTATTGTTATATATCTTTAATTTTTGTATTATATATAAATATTCATATAAGTATCGACTGTGAAGTGGAAACAAAATTAAGTATATCTTATTCACAGGCTGTTTTATTTGTAAAATAATCTCTAATATAATACTAAGTTTTTCGGTTTCAAAATTTTATATTTCTGCCCATAAAAAGGTTTCTATAAAAACCAAAACGTTTGGAATGAGAGTTTCATTTGAACCTGAAGAACTGACCTGATAAACGAGTCCTGTTTAAACTTTAATGTTATATATATATATATATATATATATATATATATATATATATATATATATACGTTTCACGATGAATCACAAACACAGAACTAAGGAACAATCACAGTTACTGTCTCTAATTTTCGGTTGAACTGTCATCAGGAGAGTTGAGATAGGGGCACCAAGCGCACTTGTAAAGCGACGGATGGAGACGTTTCATCGTGAAACGTTTGCTGCTCTTTTGGATCGTTTTCCTGTTTAATATATATATATATATATAAATAATAAAATTTCACATAAAAACATGAAATAAATCAATTATCAATCCGCAATATGGAGTGGGAAAAAAAGGACTAAAATGACGAAAGACTCACGAAGACCGCTTTTAACAGTTGAAAGATCTTAGTCTTTTTTTCCCCATTTCATATTGTAGTTTGATCATATTATATATATTTGTATAGGTAGGCAGCAAATCTTCTTTTAAACATGTTGAATTGAAATATACTATATTGCTGGTTGTTATAGGTGATACTCTTACTATTGATATTCCTAATTATTTTTTTTGCTCTTTTTTTCAATTCTTCTACTTGGTTTTTGGTAATAGGGCGAAATTTACTAGTATCAGTGAGAATTTTGTTGATGTTAGATTCATATTCATCTCTGTCCATGAAGACAATGCAAGATGCTTTGTCCGTTTTTCTAATTATAACAGACTGGTCTTGTCTTAACGATCTGGCTGCATCCTTGTGTCTCTCCTTTAGTAAATTACTTCTCTTCTAAATATACTGGATTGTTCTATCCACTGGCACATTAGTAAACAGTGCTTCCACATCAAGAGACGCTATAATCCACACATTAAAAGACGCTATGTCATTTCAAACTAGGAACTTTTAGAAGATCGAGTAAGTCGTTTAAGTCGAGTAAGTTTTTTTCAATTCTTCTACTTGGTTTTTGGTAATAGGGCGAAATTTACTAGTATCAGTGAGAATTTTGTTGATGTTAGATTCATATTCATCTCTGTCCATGAAGACAATGCAAGATGCTTTGTCCGTTTTTCTAATTATAACAGACTGGTCTTGTCTTAACGATCTGGCTGCATCCTTGTGTCTCTCCTTTAGTAAATTACTTCTCTTCTAAATATACTGGATTGTTCTATCCACTGGCACATTAGTAAACAGTGCTTCCACATCAAGAGACGCTATAATCCACACATTAAAAGACGCTATGTCATTTCAAACTAGGAACTTTTAGAAGATCGAGTAAGTCTGTAGAGGAGGAAAGACTAAAAGCGTTAGGAGTGAGCGGAAAGAGGAGTCTATTTAGTGTCTTCGCTAGAAGGTATGTAGGAGTGTGTATTTGGCTGATGATAGGTCTCAGTAAGTTGCCAGGTTTATGTGTCTTGATGTTTCCATAACAATAGCCGAGTTCATATTCACCTCTGATTAAAGATATTGTAATGTTTTCACTCTTACTATTGATATTCCTAATTATTTTTTTTGCTCTTTTTTTCAATTCTTCTACTTGGTTTTTGGTAATAGGGCGAAATTTACTAGTATCAGTGAGAATTTTGTTGATGTTAGATTCATATTCATCTCTGTCCATGAAGACAATGCAAGATGCTTTGTCCGTTTTTCTAATTATAACAGACTGGTCTTGTCTTAACGATCTGGCTGCATCCTTGTGTCTCTCCTTTAGTAAATTACTTCTAAAATGACCTCTTTCAATCTTAGAATCTCTAATGATCTTCTCTCGAATAGATTCATCTACTTTAACTTTACCTTCTTTTCCTAGCTTTATAATATTAGAATTAGTAATAATACATTCCGTCATACCTTGTAAAGTCTCTGAAAAGCTCGACCGGTTTCGGGTCCGCCTGGATCCCATCTTCAAGAGCACCTAACTGACTGTGAATGTTGTTTTCCTATTTAAAAGACGACACAAGGAACTGGAAATAGATAATGAAATATGCAATAAAAGAAAAAAAACATAGCAATTAAAGAAAAAGGGAAAAAAAATTAACTACACACACAACACTGATTACACAATGTAGATGCTATATATAGGTAGGTTATAGGAAAACAACATTCACAGTCAGTTAGGTGCTCTTGAAGATGGGATCCAGGCGGACCCAAAACCGGTCGAGCTTTTCAGAGACTTTAGAGGTATGACGGAATGTATTATTACTAATTCTAATATTACTAACCTCAGTGGAACTAACCCATTAACTATATAATATTGTCTAATAGTATTTCAAGTTCTACTCTTTTGCTATATTTTGGAGGCTTAGAAATATATTGACAATTGAGGCCAAAGTTGAGGAGCTCTTCTTTGTTAACATGAATTATGTTAAGAGTTCTACATCAAAAGCTTGGGCCATACAAACATTTTTTTTTGATGATTTAATGACAAAAAACAGTAACAGTTATTCCTGTCAGTCACATTTAGTAATTGTATTTTATTAATTGCTACTATGATTTCTTAACAGTGAGTGACACAAGGGGTTACAGGTTGTCTAGTTTTTTGTATAAAGTTAAAAGAAGCCATTCATTGATAAGTTACTTCCTGTCTGCCGGCATACGAATGGACTCAGACAGACTGAATGGGTCATTGAAGGCCGGCCAGGATTGTGGAGCCTAGGCTATTTGTAGAATGGTACTTAGTGAGTTATTTATGTTCAGGTATTTGTGTCAGGTTGCCGTCAGGTGACCTGCTTCGGCTCTACCTGCCTGCTCTACCTGCGCTCCACTCCTCTCACCCTTTTCTTACTTACCTGTCCTTAACCAAATAGTCTTTCCCTCATAAGAAACAATAACCATAAATCTAATATTTAATAAATCTAATCATAATAAAATATATTTACACTATTTATAACAATATAAAGAATAATAAACGTTTATTTACTTCAAAAATATTAGAACAAATGAATAAATTAACATTTCTAAAACCAAAAAAGGTATTGCAATATAAGAGAAATCTAGAAATGATATTCTGATGTATATACCAAACAAAAAAGCTACAATATAAATTCAGGTTTATTCAAAAAAAAAAAAAATCACAATGAATTCATATTTGTAATGTTAATTCGGTTTGCAATATAGGCGTATAATGAATATTTATATACCATGTTTTTACTAATAAATGACATCTCACTTTTAGTCTCAATTTTAAAATAAATTTATTGGATTTATATATTATGGATCACCTAATAATAAAGAGTCGTATTTTCTTATATTAGTCAATTTAATTATTCTATATATACCTCATTAAATATCTTGCCAACATTAAGTTTAGTATGATTCCTACATACCTTTTCAAGATTTCGAATGCTACTTTTCCATCTTTGTGGTATCATATAAATTAACTCACCGATTTTTTGATGTTTACATGTATTTTCCATATTACACAGGTCCGACGTTTCGGTCTACGTTGACCATTCTCAAGGATTCTTTATACAAGGTTTTTTTTTACAATTCTAATAAATACTTATTTACAATAACAATTACATCACTGCTATCAAAGTATACCAATATTCGTAGTCATGACCCACCAGTCCAACAAGAAAGTTTCACCATAGAATATAGAAGAAGTCTTCTGAAATATGAAATAGAGAAACAAATAACAGGTATATCACAATTATGGAAAATACGTTTAAACATACAAAAATCGGTGAGTTAATTTATATGATACCACAAAGATGGAAAAGTAACATTCGAAATCTTGAAAAGGTATGTAGGAAACATACTAAACTTAATGTTGGCAAGATATTTAATGAGGTATGTTTAAAAGAAGGTCTGCTCCCAAAGTATACCAATATATAAGGATCAAAATCAAACTCTCAATGCCTTTTGTAATATATATATATTATAATATATAATATATATATAATATAATATAATATATATATAATATAATATAATATATATATGTTGATGACCAAATCAACTGATTGGTTTAGTGTGTGGACTGATGTAGTTGAAGTTGCAAGGAGTAGGGGTTCTTGATTTCTGTTGTTTCACAGATTGAAGGAACGATTTCAAAATCTAAGGATTTCAAAAATTACGTCTCCACAGAAAAAAAGGTTTAATATGAAAACTATCAACTTGTTTCTAACACCTAGTGTTCTTCTTTAGGTTGACATGTGGACTCCTGAGAGTCGATCTACGAGAGTGAGAGAATTAAGAATTTTTGAAATCCCACAATATTGAGTTAATACTAAACTATAACAGATTACACAAGGAGTGAACTTTGCAATATTTTGACTGTTATAAAGGTCGTATCAGCAGTTAAAGTATTATAACAGGCGAATGTCAACAACAAGCTATTGTAGTAGGGAAAAAAAGCAAGAATTGTAAACTGAGAAGAAATTTAAATGCTAAAGAATAAACATAAAAAAAATTAATATTTAACACAAACAAGTTACATAGTCAAATCTTTGATAAATACCAATAATAAATTTTGGAATTTAGGGGAGAAAATAGAAATGAGATTGAGAGGTGATGGTGAGGAAGAGAAAATGCCTCTCTGAAGATAAAATAAATAGAAGAGGAAAATGAAAGTATGGGGAAAAATTTTTAATAACATTGCCCAGTATAGCAACAAGGAAGAAAAATGTTAGGAGTTAAATCAATGGGCCAGTTTATCCTAGGAGCAAAACTATTATCTCTACCAGCAGGCCTACACCAATTTTTTGATAAAATTTCTTCATAGTTTATGTTCACAATTTACTTTATTAACTAATATATATATTGTTATTGTTTATAATAATTTAGCATATTACATTAATTTTCTACCTCAGCATTATTTATGTACTTATTTTTGTTATTTGAATACATTATTCCCATTTGTGGTAAATAAAGCTATACAAAAAATCAGATATATATATATATATATATATATATATATATATTACGTTGGCAGCAGGTCTTCTCTCAAACATATCTGGTTAAAATTTGCAGCAGCTTCTGCACTCACTAACTTTGCGCTGGTGGCCTCGATACTTCGGGCGATTTTTCTTTCTTCTGGCTGCAGTTGCCATAACATCTGTCCTAGAGACATCGTCAATATTTTACGAGCTTTCGACCATATAAACGTTGGTCATCATCAGGTAGAGCATGCCTTGTAGTTAAGAGCTTAAATAGAATTAGTCAATCTGATTGGTATTTAAGCTCTTAACTACAAGGCATGCTCTCCCTGATGATGACCAACGTTTATATGGTCGAAAGCTCGTGAAATATTGACGATGTCTCTAGGACAGATGTTATGGCAACTGCAGCCAGAAGAAAGAAAAATCGCCCGAAGGATCGAGGCCACCAGCGCAAAGTTAGTGAGTGCAGAAGCTGCTGCAAATTTTAACCATATATATATATATATATATAGTTCACACAGGAAAGAGAAAAACAAATAAAACACACAAAAAAGACTCACAACAATATTTCGACATTCGTCGTCATCGGGCAGAAGTAGTCCCTTTGAGTAGCTGAAGCTAACTGAGCGGTCGGTCGAATGCGACAATTACGCACGCACTCTGCTGGCCGCCCTAGGTAAGCTACTAACTACATTTTACGACATCCTCAGGGCTACAAACTAACAAAAGACAATGGACATTTGTCATATCTACTTAACAATCATCATAACAAATTCAAAAAAACTTACGTCCTTAAGGGTAGTTTGTAATACCAAACTATTGTATATTTGAATTTGTTATGATGATTGTAAAGTAGGTATGACAAATTTCCATTCTTTTTTGTTAGTTTATAGCCCTGAGGGTGTCTTATAATAAAGACGAAAGTTGGCAAAAAGGTGATTCCGTATATTAACCCTGACCAAATTCCAGGAAGAAGAAAAACTGTTTATATAATATTATTATATATTTATATTATTATATTTTTATATAATATTATATTAATAATATAATATAACATATTATTATAAGCTGATATTTTAAATTATAATATAATAAAGCTAATTATACTATTTTATCATTTAATTCAATTCTATTAAATTTTAATTCATTTATAATTTAGTGCTTATACTGTATAACATAGAAGCAAAAAGATATGTTAGAAGTATTTTCAACAAAAACACTATCAAATTTATTGTTAATATGTTATCCATGATAAGCAGTTGTTGGTTACTCATTTAAAAATAAATTAAAAAACCTGATAATTCATGAAGCTATAGTTCACGAAAATATGACTTTTTGTTTGATAATTTATGATGTTTTTGATAAAATTATTCTTGCGTATCTGTACCTATAACCCTAAGAGAGAGAATACGAGTATGAACATAAGATCTCAGTAAGTAAAAAAACAAGTATCTGTAATCACTGAAGCCAATTAGAGTGCATGCCACTAATATAGAAATACCAATGAGACTGAAGATTTAAAAAGATGAGATGAATGTTTACAAGGCCAGTGGCTAGACATCTAAGAAGCCAATTAGCGTTCAGTCTTCGGTAATACTATCCTCATCATCGGGGCTGTTATCTTAGACATTCATAAGCACTTCTAAGATCATAATTATAGTTAGTCAAAGCAGAAGACTATAAAACGCTTAAAATATATTGTAAAGAAAGAAGTTTAGTCGTTGTAATTACAGTTGCGCTCATGCTATATATTTAGCATTTTTTTTTCATATCTCTAGAAAACTAGTTATAATTCTATAATTAGCAATTTGCAATGAACATCTGCAATATTTAGAATAACTTGAATGATCACTGAATCTAATAAATAAAGTGAAAAAAAACTAATGAAATGGGTCACTAAATTCTTGAAAGTTGTTGTCCACTTCAGACGTGTTGGTCATTGAGGATTTTTAGTCTAAAGAAATTACAAGCCCTTTATACGCAACATTTCGCCAAAAATTGTTTGGCATTTTCAAGGCTTGAGTTTCCTTAAGAAACTATAGAGGAAGAGGTATGGACTATAATTTCCATTTTTGAACATTTCAAATTTAAAATTATATTAAAAAACAAAGCATTTTTAACAACTGATCATCTTCTCCATGTTTATCTAAATTTAGTGGAAGTATAAAAACAGTACCACAAGAATAACATCACACTGTAGAGATTATTGAGGGTTGGTTTACACAACAAACACTTCACTTAGGACAACGTTTCGGTATATTTGTATAGCATTATCAGGGCTGTAGAAATATAGCAAAACATTAATGCTGACCAGGGGTTCTCAACATGGTTTACATCAGGGTTTCCCAAACTTTTTCTGGCTGGAGCCCCCTTGTCTTCTAGAATAAACTGCCAGCGCCCCCTTGTCTTCTAGAATAGCCTGCCAGCGCCCCCTACCCCATAAAAATGGAAAGATATGCTAAAAAGCCTATCAGAACTAACCTATTCTATTTAGGTTTAACTTTTTTGGAGAAATAAAAAATAAATCTTAAGTTAGTTACCTTCCGAGGTTTCAAATGTTTCTCTAGCTGCTAGACAGCTAGAGTCTAGCTGTCATGCAATCTACAGCCACACTCGATCTTTACAGAATTGAGATAGCGGTCTACTATTTATATAGGCAACGATCATTTCATTCTTCTTATCTCGACCGAAAACTCATTTACTTCCGATCAAGGCTGACCTCTTAATCCATAGGACATACGTGAAAGAGCAGCTTATCTTTTTATTCCCTTTATTTTGACCGAAAACTCTGTTTTACTTTCGACCGGGGCTGACCCCTTAATCCTCAGGTAAAAGAGCGGCATATCTTTTGAAATTCTTATTTCTAATTTTTATTACTTGTATGGTTTTTGATTGTTACCACCAACAGGACGACGGTGTAAGTATTGTAACAGCCAGCTGCTACATTAGCTACACTGTCGCCACCAACCATCTATTTTTTAGTTTCCGCCCCCCAAACCGCATATTTTGCGTTACCGCCCCCCAACCGCCTATTTTTACGTTACCACCCCCCCATATCAAACCACCGCCCCCAGGGGTGCGGTACCGCCCACTTTGGGAAACGCTGGTTTACATGAACTTCAAAAGGTCGACAGAGCATTCCTGAGGGTCCATGAAAAAAATAGTATATTGAGGGTCAATGGCATGTTGTTAGTGCTCCATTTTAAGTTTATATGCGTATTACGAGTATCAGCATATATGACCAAAAATATATCAAAACCTAGCAAGTTAGAATATTCAAAAACATAGTAATTAATACATAATTAATACAATAACTTTGTTAGGTTGTTATAATGTTCCAATATATTAAAAGGTTCTTAACAATTTCTTTTATATTATATTCACACCTGTTTCTTTTAAAATTCATCCAACATAAATTGCTGACAGTTTAGGTTATAGTAGCACACTAATCAAGCAGTAAAAGGCCTTTTGTCTGGAACTACTAGTTACGACGTGCACTATAATGGGCGGATATATTCGTTGGTCGTTGGTAGTTGGAAGAGAAGAATGAGTTAGATCAAGCAAACCGTGTTTGCGATGGGTTTTTTTTTTTTGATCTCTTGTATGAATTCTCTTTCTGTGAACTTACTTTGAAAATAAAATATATTCACTAAGACCCCTATGTTAATAAACTTAAAGACGGTAGAATTCATTTTACCCAATGAAATATCTATTCCTAATGCTGTTTACTTATGACTAAAATTGGTATCAATTAGCACTTCAAATTCATTTATGACACCTAAATTTACACTGAAGGTGACTCTTTATAAGTGTAGTGCTGGAAAGAAACAGACGCATGTTTGCACACCTAAATATAGAACGTTTAAATGAAAATTAACTAGGGTGTGTGGAAAAATTCTTTAAGGACATATATGGCTGGATCCAAAATTTTATTTCTGAATTTACTGAATGACTTAAATGTCATAAATTGTGAGATATTATATATTTCGCATTCCTTCAAGTGGAGAAAGTACCTTGTTTTTTCTCTAAGCACACGCACACGCACACACACACACACACACACACACACACACACACACACACACACACACACACACATACACACATACACAAATTATATATACGTCAGCACCATTAGTGTAAAGAATTCATGGTACTATTTTCGTTTATTATTTTAGTTTAACAAATTTATATCAGTATATTATAGTTTAATTTATATAAGTATACATGATTATCTATTTAATTAATGTTTCTATGCTATACTTACTTAAATTTTAATCCTACAAGTGTATTATTTTATAATAACTTTGTTGTATGCACGTTGTACCCTGGGTGATACGTGTGAACTAGGGTTTATACAAAAACCGACATTTTAGAAAACCGGTTCTAGAATAGTAATTTTTCCAGAAAACCGGTTTTAACCGGTTTCGAATTTTCATAAAAAAATTTTTTTGCTCGAAAATTCTGTAATTCGAACAAAAATTTTAACAGAAAATTTAGAGTGATTAAAAGCAGTTTTTGACTAAAATTAGTTACTGCTCAATTTTATTTATAGTAAAATTTTTTTATGCAATTTAGTAGAACAAAGGACTAATAGTTGACCAGGATTAAATAACTTTAAAAACAATTATTCGTTGTTTATGCATAATTTTCACATATAAGGATTTAAATATTTTTATAATAGTGAAACGAATTATTCAGCAAAGGGTTCTAATAAATAAAAACAATATATTTTCATATTTTTATAATAACCATATTATTAACCACATTATTTTATAGCCATATTATATTTATAATAACCATATTATTAAATCGGACCGATATGATTCCAAGAACCAAACCGCTTGCAACAGTGTCTTCAACAATCTGGTATATTTGGCCATATTTGTCATTTTCAAGTTTTTTTTAATTGTTATACATAAATTGAAAACCAATATTTTATATTAAATGACAGGTTTTCGAATTTCATAATTTTCTCCAAAATTTTTAAAACCGGTTTTTAAAAACTGGCAAACCCTAGTGTGAACGTTAATAAACTCCCTCATATTAAGGTTAATGTTGTGTGAAAAAAACACACTCACACACAAAGATAAAAATACTTCAAAAATTTATGAAAGATTCCTACTCTAATATACATAGAACTATCAACATTTAGGTATTTTGATATTAGAATCTTGTAATACCAATAATACGTGGTGGAGTTGTTACGACTCGAATACTACACAAAATAAATCACAGATATTGCCTGTGCACAAAAATGTTAAGAATAAGTATTTCTCTCCAGTATATGTCAGACAGAAGAGCCCGAATACTTAATATAAACCTAGACAATTTTCTATACTATCGTTAAAATGAGAAGAAGCACTTTGTGAATTTATAACCAAACTGCTCCTCCTTTAAATTATTAACTTCATTTTGGAGATTTTGGTGTGAAAAATTTGAATGACATCGGAAATCATTTAATTGATATTCAATATTCTTATTTATATTTCGGATATATCTTAATGTATTTAATCATCTATTTGTACATATTTTTCTAATAAACAAAAAGTAAGTGATACATTTTGTCATTTATATTTGTAGCCTTTATTTTTCATAATGAATTTAATAATTAATAAATATTAGAATATAATCACTTATTAATTTAGTTACTTAAGCTTTTTAAAATTTTTAAAAGAATTATATGAATTGCTTACTATACTATTAACAAAAGAGTAAATATCATAAATTTGTATCGTGTTTTATAAATCAAAATTTAGTTATACTTATACCTTTAAATATATAGTTGCAATCTACATAATGAATATTATTATGTAAATATAATTTTTATAAAAGAAGTCAGCAATTATTCTTAATGATATCTGAATAATTTTACAATTTACGTCTTTATGGATACGAAAACATTCTCTGACCAGTCATAAAGGTAAGAGAGATCATTGCCCTAAATGAAAAAAAAAACTCCTTACTTCATTTAACTTGCACGAATGATCTTTTCATGCAAACAATATAATTTTAGTACTATCGTTTAGCAGGTAAGCTCTAGAATTAGCACCCACCGTAATTATACAGTTATAATTAAAATTGCAGATAGCTGGGAAGCTCTCACTCGAGATATTTACTCCGCTTTCTCGTTTCCAAGAAAACCTTTTTATTATTCTGTCCTTCCTTGTGCTCTTTTTTAAAGTATATTATATATATATATATATATATATATATATATTATATATATATAAAAGAAACGGTCCACAAGGACTATAAACTTTAAATTACACAGAGCACGACACAGAAAAAAGAATAAAAAGAACACTTACAGAATTTAATAATTTGAACTCTTGTTCATCATCAGGAGTAGACTAGAAGAGAGGACGAAGTGAGAGAGATCTCTCCACGTCGAAGAACAGAGCGCAAATCATATAAATATATATATATATATATATATATTATAATATTATATATATATATATAGTAGCTTTCTAAGATCAATTTCTTGATATAATATTTCAATATTGTCTTCTAGTGTTTTCCTATTTATTTCTAACGTAGTGCAATCACTTATTATGTGGTGATATAAATATAAATTTTTATATTTTACTCATTGTAGGGTAAAAAGTAAATGAAATGGTCTCCACATATAATAATTTAATGGTATAAACAATGCACTACGTGTTCGAAAGGCATTGTTTATACCATTAAATTTTTATATGTGGAGACCATTTCATTTATTTTTTACACTACAATGAGTAAATACCACATAATAAGTGATTGCACTACGTTAGAAATAAGGGTGAGTGTCGGTGGCACAACTGTTGACCACCGACACTCACCCTTAGGTAATGCCTGAGGAAGAACACTACGTGTTCGAAAGGCGTTGTATAACCATTAAATTTTTATATGTGGAGACCATTTCATTAACTTTTTACCCTACATTTTTCCTATTTAACGTTTATTTATGGATATTTACAGTAAGCTCTTTTAGTGCTCCGGCTGCGAGGTACATTGTAAATTTTAGAGTGTTTTAATTTATTTTAATAATGGTTATTTGTTAATGTAATTGTGAATTAAGTTAGTTTATATTTTTCCTTGAAAATGGTCCATGTGGACCGAAACGTCGGATCGTTCGTTTTCTAAACATCAAAATTAAATGATTTAGTGAACTGGTGCACATGTTACAAATGAATTGAAAGACTCTTATAAGACAATTAGAGAAGGTATGTTGGAGAAATACTAGGTTAGAAATAAGCAACACTTTTAACGAAATGTGTTTAAAAAAAGGTCTGCTCCCAAAGTATCAGTTGGGTTTTTGAGTATGACGAAGACCGCTTGTTACGGTTGAAAGATATTAGTCTTGTTTTCCCATTTCTTATTGTGGTTTGATCATTGATTGTTATTTCACGTGTTTATGTGAAATCTATATATATAGATATCACTTAATAAAACGAAACACGATCCAAACTGGACACAATACGAGTTAAAAATTCAAGAAGAGTAACACACAGAGTAAGTAAACATACTTACAGACTCAAATTTTCGGGTAATCTGTCTTCAGGAGAAAAGAAAAAGGGAGACCAAGCACGTTGTAGACGCAATGGCAAGTAAGCCGTTACGGGTTACGGATTACCCGAAAATTTGAGTCTGTATGTGTGTTTCCTTACTCTGTGTGTTACTTTTCTCGAATTTTGAACTCATATATATATACTTAAAATAAACTGTGACACATAGAAGAAACATAACAAAGACTAAATATATATAATAATACCACATACTATACTAATATATATACTGTAAGTATATATGTATATAATATATATATATGGTAATGGTTGATATTAATAACATTAAACTTATTAACTATTTAATGATGGTGTCA
Source organism: Hermatobates lingyangjiaoensis (assembly GCA_026182355.1). Classification (NCBI taxonomy): domain Eukaryota; kingdom Metazoa; phylum Arthropoda; class Insecta; order Hemiptera; family Hermatobatidae; genus Hermatobates; species Hermatobates lingyangjiaoensis. The sequence goes on from JAPFBL010000355.1 coordinate 51,610, forward strand.
CCACCCATGATGTGTTTCATAATACGGTTTGTGAGGTGATTTTAAGTGATCTATTGCCCTTTTAAAGTGATTGTATTATACTCTCTTTGCATTTATATTTTCATTTATTTATATTTATATATATATTTATTTATTTATACATTTATTTATATATTTATTTTATTTATATATTTATATTTATTTATTTATATATTTATATTTCATTTATATTTTGTGAGATTTTATTTGCTATTTTTACTGAAACAATCTCTGTTTGTGATGTCATTGCAATAAATGTTTTAACGCTAATGTGTCTACGATGTGATTATATTGAATACTTTTTACTTTGAATATGCTTGTGATCTGATTGCATTATAATTTTTTTTTATGATATTTTTAGTGTTTGTGATGTCCTTGCAGTAAACTTTTTTTATGATACGGTGTTTGTGATGTGATTGTATTGTACTGATTTTTGAATGTGATTGTGATATGATTGTATTAACTGTTTGTAATTATAGTTTGAGTATTTGTAATATAATTCTGTTATATTGATTTTAATGGTAATGTTCATGTTTGCGAATAATTTTATTATACTCTTTTATATAATTCACTTTTAAAAAAAAAATTTTAACATACAGTTTTTAAATTTTCAATAATTCCATCTTTGACCTTATAACTATAATATAATATTACAGCTATAATTTAAACTTATCACAACTGTAATTATAAGTGAAGGAGAATGAAACATCATACCTATAAGTTTGTCCTGACTTGGCAGGATTCGGATAGTCGTCATTTCCAGAAGTTTCACACTTATTCTAGAAGTTTCGAGGTGGACTCACAGAAGACAAACAAGTTCTGAAACAGAGGGATGAAATCTATGATGTAAGATGTTTCTTTCATCCTTACTTACAGTAACCAATGTCTGTGTTGACATCAATAATATTATTATGTTTTATAACTATAGCTCTACAGTCAGTTGCTATTTCTTCTTCAAATTGACTTTCAATACTTTCTCCTTTTTTTAATGAGGCTTAAAACGTGTTTCTTTTCCCTTAGAATGGTATGCCAACTATGAGGGAGTCTATTTTACTTCATGCTTCCTTCGTATTACATGTATGTCACGCATGTAGAACAATATATGATAAACCTTAAATGATAAACAATAAGCATTTATTAAGAAGAGCAAAGGGGTCAGGTTAGCTCAGTGGTTAATGTACTCGCCTCTGGGCTCGTAGTCCAGGGTTCGATTCACACCTGGCCCTCTCCATTTATAGACGCGTGAGGTGAATAAATCTGAGTACGTCGTCCCTCAGAGAGGACATTAAGCCGCCGCTCCTGAGCCTGTACAATGTCGGGTACTCGTTAAAGATCCCTACTCGAAATGCACTTGAGTTAGGCAAAATTTAGGAATCCCAATGGAGAATCTGAGAATCACCGATCAAACAAATGCCGGTAAACGGCTGACGATCGCCCGCTAGGAGATGGTTTAAACAATAAAAAAAAATAAAGAAAAAGAAAAAAACTGAAATTACTAAAACAAAACAATACAGACAAAATAATGATAACACAACAACTCAAACGTTTTTGTTTGTTTTCCAACACCCACACTTATAAGGCTTTCACCTCTTAGTGCTGTTCTAGGGTCAGAAATTGTGGCTCATGTATTATTTGGTACCTATGTTTAGTAATGAGTTATCCACATTACCTGCTGATTTTCTAATCACTATAGTTGGGAGTCTTAATTTTGCCTAACTCAAGTATATTTAGAGTAGGGATCTTTAACGAGTAACTGACATGGTACAGGCTCGAGACCGGCGGTTTAATGTAATTTCCGAGGGACGACGTATTCAGATTTATTCACCTCCTGTGTTGAATAAATCGAGGGCCAGATGGGTATCAAACCCTAGATCTAACAGTTTAAAGGCGAGTATGTTAACCACTGAGCTAACCTTACCCATTTTGTACATGATAAGTTATAATTGTTGGTTATAGAGATAAGTTTTGCATAAGAACCAAGGGTAAATTTATTCACCTCCCACATATATAAATCGAGGGCTGGGTGGGTATTGAACCCCAGACCTATCAGTTCAGAGGCATGTACTTAGCCACTGAGCTAACCTGGCCTCTACAATATATCAAACTATAACAGAGTAGCTGAACTGTGAGATTACTTTTAATATGTATATAATTCTAGTCCATTATAATAGTGGTAACATAAGTGTACAATTTATAACCATAAATCTAATAGTAAATACTAACGTATTTGACTAAAGAATAATCAAAGACAATTATAACTACAAATGAAGGTACTGTCAAAAAAGAAAACAAGAAAAAACAAGTAAAAAAAGTTCAGTTGAACGAAAAAAAAAATCATTGCAAGTAAGATATTATCAACCAGAGAATAGCAAGTTAAGACTCACAATTTACATAAACATTTACATAACATGTATAGTATTTCAAAATAATTTTAATTTTTAATTAATATGTTAATTGCGATTACAGTATCGTGTTTTCTTTTTATTTATTTTTTTTGTACCATTTATTAGATTCCGATTGGTGGTTAAAATACGATTATTCGTATTTCCACAAACGTAGTAAAGATGATTTCAATGCAGTCAATTCTTGCATTACGTAGTTAATATAAGCAATGTTCCCTCTAAATTTTCATGCATCTGCGCACACACACAAGCTCTGTGAGCAATGTTCCCTCTAAATTTTTATGCAACTGCGCACACACACAAGCTCTCTGAGCAATGTTCCCTCTAAATTTTCATGCATCTGCGCACACACACGAGCTCTCTGAGCAATGTTCCCTCTAAATTTTCATGCATCTGCGCACACACATAAGCTCTCTGAGCAATATTCCCTCTAAATTTTCATGCATTTACGCACACACACACAAGCTCTCTGAGCAATGTTCCCTCTATATTTTCATGCATCTGCGCACACACACAAGCTCTCTGAGCAATGTTCCCACTAAATTTCATGCATCTACGCACACACACAAGCTCTCTGAGCAATGTTCCCACTAAATTTCATGCATCTGCGCACACACACAAGTTCTCTGAGCCATGTTCCCTCTAAATTTCATGCATCTGCGTACACACACAAGCTCTCTGAGCAATGTTCCCTCTAAATTTTTATGCATCTGCGCACATACATAAGCTCTCTGAGCAATGTTCCCTCTAAATTTTCATGCATTTACGCACACACTCAAGCTCTCTGAGCAATGTTCCCTCTATATTTTCATGCATCTGCGCACACACACAAGCTCTCTGAGCAATGTTCCCACTAAATTTCATGCATCTACGCACACACACAAGCTCTCTGAGCAATGTTCCCTCTAAATTTTCATGCATTTACGCACGCACTCAAGCTCTCTGAGCAATGTTCCCTCTAAATTTTCATGCATCTGCGCACACACACAAGCTCTCTGAGCAATGTTCCCACTAAATTTCATGCATCTGCGCACACACACAAGTTCTCTGAGCCATGTTCCCTCTAAATTTCATGCATCTGCGTACACACACAAGCCCTCTGAGGAGACTAGGGACCACAGTAAGTGATATATATATTACTCTTAGAAAAATTGTAGTTTCCATGATCTTGAAATATAATCAATGAAAATAAAAAAAGTCTTGTCTAAAAAACAAAAGTGACTATAGGAAGTTTTTAAAAATACTTTATTTGCAAATTTTTTTGTTCTTGATTTTATTTTGTATCCCATTGAATTTAAAAAAATAAACTAGAAAAATAGCTCATTTCACGATTGTACTAAGTTGATAACATAAGAAAAATGGTGTATTTTACTTTTCAAAATGCTACTTCATTTTTTTTTCAAAGTTTAGACATTTTTTTGCGACTGTATGTTTTGTGCGGTGGATTAGTTTTGTTGTGCAGAGAGCATGTGCGAGCAGTACGCGACTTTGCATGCGCGTAGCTTACGGGGAACGTTGAATACGTCTATACCGGGGGTGGGCAACCTCCGGCACGCGTGCCAAACTTGGCACACCGATAACTTGTCTCTGGCACGCAAGAGCACAGGTTACTCTTAGCACAGATGCAAGCACATGTTACCCTAAGCACAGACAAAAAAAAACCTACTTTCCTTGGGGTATAAGCTTTCATGCCATGACAGTATATGTACGTCCTGGTGGTGAAGAGGTTTAAGCTCTACGAAGATAAAGAGGTCTCAAGAAAAAGAAGATGATCTTGCTGCCATAGTTACCTTCTTTTTTAAAAGGTTAAATTTTTTTTTCTGTTTTTTTATACTATATTTCACTGCACTGAGGTAATTTATTATTTTTTTAGTTTAAAAAGTTCTTAAGAGATACCAAATATGTTCTAAAAAAAAAATGGCTGCACTTGGAAAAAGTTTGTGTCAGAGAATTGGCTGATTTTGGCACGCACTCTCAAAAAGGTTGCCCACCCCTGAACTATACGGATAGTAATGTAATAAAGAATACTGAGGTCAGGGTTCAATATCACACTTTTTCCGCTCACTTGGCCGACTCCTATTATTCACCCTTAACTATAAACATAAGCATCTTTTATTTAACAGCAAGGAATAAATATATCAGGAATTTTTACATAATTTCAGTAAAAAGCATTACAATGTAAAAAAAATTCCCGACATTAGTAACTCCAGAAAACTGTAGATGAGTGTGGTTTTTTTGTGTTCTTTTCACGTAGTTGATAACCTAAAACCCTTAGCATTCGTATAACCTGCCTTCATCCTAGAGCAAGTCGTTCCATCCTGCTAATCGTTCTATTTCTTCTACAAATCATCCGGAGCTACAAACTCGGAGCTTTCTCCGAGTTCAAACATAATAGTGAAAGAAATTCTGCAATATCACGCCAAAGTTCATAATAATTTCTACTAATTTTGCAGTAAATATTTTACCATCTCTGTTTCTCAGTAGGAAGAGTTATTAAGCCGCTGCGATCCAACAGATATGGGTGTTTGAAATTGTAAGCGAACCTTTCATCTCTTTACAGATTTCTTTGTTTCTCTTGATCGATCCTTTAATTATGTTCATTTATCCATTTCAATAAAGCAAAAACTATCAAGTTCTTCATTTATATCATGTTGAAGTTTTTTTTTTACCTTCTTACGTGTTTGTTACATCGATTATTTGCAATTAATTGTTATGAAATACAAACTCAACTATTTTTTTTTGTTACATAACTATTACTTAAGTAATTAAAGAGAAATTGTTAAGTTTCTAGTTTCAAGTAATAAACATAAATATGATTTGTTCATCCCTAGACAAGTATAAGTTGTTTAATAGCCATATAAAGCTTCTAGAGAAACTAAGCTTCGTTTAATATTAATGAGATTGTTTTCCTTAAGAATGCCACAATTTCAGAGACTTTCACCATAAATCCCTTTCACTTGACAGGAAGGCTATTATTAAAGACACTCCTTTGAGCCATTTCGCATTAGTTATTTAATTTATTAATAATGCATTCCCTAATAATTAATAGCTATTAGTACATAGACCTACTACGGTATGCGGTACTCTGACGGAGAGGAGAAAATACCATTGACAGAGGTTCAGGGATTTTCCCCTGGACTAAGGAGAAAGAAGTCCAGAGACCATCCTCCGGAAGCGCTTACTGGAAGTTAACTTACCACAAGTGCACGTAAGGACCTGAAGAAGGAAGTCACTTTCTCCCGAAACATAGGGAGCCTAAATGGGCATTATCAATAATGGTTTGTGCAGATTCTGCAAAGAAGAGGAAGAAACACCGTTGCATGTGCTGGCAACAGCATGCAACTTTGCTGCACAGAGGTAGGTGCTTCGGGTCACTCAACAAAACCATAGAAAAACTTTTACCGCTGGATCCAGCAAAAGTGCTGAGCTACTTGGAGGCGTTGAAGCTAACTTCTGAGGTGCACTTTAGTGAAGAAGGGGGAAGTACAATAGTTTTTAAAACGCAGTGCTATAGTCACCTTCAAAAAATATTAGTTATAATAATATATATTTTTAGCATCCATGGTAAGACCCCTTACTGAGTCTAACATCTTGGTATCAATACTTATAGGAAAGGTTCATTTCTTATAGATAAATTAATGTAAAAATAAAATTAGTATTAATAAAAATTATAATAAAATTACATTTTTATTATAATTATAATGATTATTATTATATCAAAATATAAAAATTAATAAAAATATAATATTATTATAAAAAAATAATTAATAAAAAAATGGGAAAAAATTAATTAAGGATATCAGATTTAAGTTTTATATACCTAAAAATATGTTAATTAATTTCAATTGAAACACTTCATTTTTTTTGGTTTTTCAATTTTTTTAATATTAGGCTGTAGCAATAGTTTTTATATACAGATGGTTTAGAAAAAGTGCTAAGAATAATTTTACATGTTATGGAAGAAATATAATAACCATTTGGAGTTTATTAATATATTTAAAAGAATAGATTAGTTGTAAGAATAAGTATTTTCTTTCTGAAATTGTTATTTGATGGAGGTATTGTTGAAGATGGCATCCAAAAGCAGTTAGATAGCTAAAGAATTTACAAAATTACAGTGATATATATATTTGTAAAATACAATTACTATGATACTAATAATCATTCTGAAGCAATTTATAAGCTTTTGTTGTTTTAAAAGATCAAACAAAAGAATACAAAACTAAAAAGGGAAGATATAGGATTTGGTTATTAATGAAACATGCAACAGGACTGTCCTTCTGGGAAAGTATATTACCATCTATCATTGACAAGTGGGTCATTAAACCAGTTTTTTGTCAAACTTATTAAGGCAGGATGGAAGGGGAAGTTGCAAGAGAAGCAATTTCAGCTTGCTCTGAAGCCCACCTTCCGAAGAAGGAATTCTGACGCAAGCAATCCATCCATCCAGCATTAATGATCGATTCATGAAAGATCTGCTAAGCTTGTGCAACATATTCAAACTCTGCACAGTTCAATAACCATTCTTGATGTACTTGTTGTTGTTTGAGAAATAGGACAAATTATAGGCCTTAGATGCACCCGAGGCAATGCCATTCCATACATCATACTCAATGATTCTTTCAAAACTGCAGCTATATAAAAAAAAAATCATAATCTTGTTAATATATATAAAAAACCTTACCAAATAAACAAAAATACATTGCTAATCTTTTGTTGTAAATATTAATTATGTTTATCTCAGTGATAAGGTAACTTAATAGAATTTAACTTATACTGAAGTAAATGGACAATATAAAGTATTCACAAGTTTTTTAATTCAAACTATGCTTTTCTGACACATTTTGAATATACATTTTTTATGCTTCTCTTAAAAAAAACTTTTCCGTTTATAGTCATTTTTCAGTCAAAAAATGAATTAATTGTTAATTTTAGAAGAATCTTATTCTTTTGTATTTTAATTCAGATGTATAATGTGAATATACAATTCTTCAGTAAATAATAGTGTTTTTAATACCAACACCTCAGCTAATTCTGTTAAAGGAATATCCTGACCGGAACTTCTTACTGATAATCTGGATCGTTAAAAGCATTTCAAAACATCACCATGAACAGGATTCTAGAATCACTATTATAGCTCAAAAAAAAAAATTGTCTTAAGGAAATTAGATTTCACTTATTCAAATGACGGATGTACAGGTGAAGTACAGGATAAATTATAAGGAAGTTGAAAGTAAGAATAAAATCAAATAAAATAAATACTTTTTGATGAGTAAAAACCCAAATGAGTGTTGGAGTTAGGAGGCTTTAAGTTTTCCTCATGGGAGTGGAGCATTCTATAAATAAATCTCTACTTCAAGGAAATGCCAAGCTTGAGCCCACTTATATTTACTTAAGAGAATGTATAAGTTGTTCTCTCATTACTTACTTTGTTACATATATGTATGTACTTATTTACGTATACTTAAGTATATGCTTCCTTACATTAACACTACCTCACTGTTATAATCAAGGAAATTATCCATGTAACCTCATAAAAATATACATTTCAAAATTAAGCACATGAAAAATATCATAATGAAAAATCTAAAGTAGTTTTCATTCACAGATATTGTTAAAAGTAGCAGCAGCTTCTGATCCCACGATTTTTGAGCTGGTAGCTTCAATCTTGCGGGCGATTCTTCTCTTCTTTAGCATTACGCGTTGCTCTGTTGTGAGTATTAATAATGGTGTAAATCGGCAGTAAATCTTCTTGCACGCAAATATTGTTAAAAGTAGCAGCAGCTTCTGCTCTCACGATTTTTGAGCTGGTAGCATCGATCTTGCGGGCGTTCTTCTCTTCTTTAGCATTACGCGTTGCTCTGTTGTGAGTCTTAAAATTGGTGAAAATCGGCAGTAAATCTTCTTGTACGCAAATATTGTTAAAAGTAGCAGTAGCTTCTGCTCTCACGATTTTTTAGCTGGTGGCCTCGATCTTGCTGGTGATTCATAGATATGGGTGTTCCACACAAAATAGGACTACTAATGTAAGAGGTGCTGAAGAAGCCAGGGTAGCCCGAGTCGACTCGTTTTGTCGACTGACAGATTACAGGTTGTATTCCCACTCTAGTTTTTGATATTTTCAAGCGGAAGGGGAAAAAATCTGAGTACATTGACTATCAGTTCCAAGTTTGTACCATGTCAGGTACCCATTAAAAATCGTTACTCTAAATAAACTTCAGTATGGTAAAATTTATTACACTGAATGTATATTCATTCAGTATCTGAAATATTCTTTTGAATTGAAATATCAGTTTTAGATATATAACATTCCTGCAGACCCTCAATTCTACCCCAACAAAATAAAAAACCAGGTGCCTGAATAACATTCTGCTATTTTTACTTAAAAAATCCATATTAAAAATACGAACAGACAATAAATCGTCAAAGCATTTTCAGCGTTAATCATTACAGTTATCCTTTCTTTCTTTTTTCTTCTTGCAGAGTAAATTTTGAGTAAAAAAATATTTCTTCAATCACAAAATAACCCACTCGTTAAGAGAATTTTCTGTAATTTCGTAACCAGTGGACTACTGCTTTGAAAGGGCATGAGGCATTGATTGGAACAGGTGGTAGTCTGATGGTGCAATCTCTGGTGAATATGGAGGTGTGGCCGGACATCCAATTGGATGAGTTCTAACATTTCTACTAATAAATTGACTACGCTTCAATAAAAATGCGCAAAAAAAATGATCGGTCAAGACCTTTGGCATACATAAAAATTAATTTTTCACTTCAAAATAAACTATTTTTTTTTAAATAAATTACATAAATATTTTGAATTTATTTTAAATCTATCAGGTACTAGTTGAGTATATTGTAAGTAATCTCATTTGCTTGTTGTCTAGAATTGCTGTTCTAATTTTTTTGCACTTTTTTGTATGTTTAGTCGTCCATTGTTTTGTATTAATTCTTATATTTAGACTGCATTATAAACATATGAAAAACGTTTTGATTTGAACCTCAAGAACAGACCGACTCCAGATAAATTTGATTCCATTCCTACTTCACAGTCGATATCTTTATAAATACATACATCAATTGACATTAAAATCGGAAAGCCGATCCAAACTGGACGAAAAACAAGTTCACAAACGAAAAATAGTGACATCCAGACAAAGAGACACACTTACTAAATCGAATTTTCGGATACTCCGTTTTCAGGATAAAAGAGAGTGGTGGTTTTTTTTTCAATTTTACTAAACCATTTTTTTTCATTCAGGGTTACTAAACTCATTAAATTAAACAAGACTAAGATCTTTCAACCGTAACAAGCGGTCTTCGTCAGAGTCAAAAACCCAACTGAACACTAGATGCAGAAAACATCTGGTGAGGAGTTGAGAAGAGTGGGAGGGAAGAGTGGTATTTTAAAAGAGTGAAAGTGCAGGAAAGGACTAATGTCCAGAAAGGGATGTTTGGGGAAACAAAGGAGTACAGTAAGAAAAAGTAAAAAACTATCCGCTAGCTGTCAACCCTCTTTGAAGAGGCTATTGCCCTCGTGACGAAAGTATCAAGTTTGAAGAGACCGTTACTAATGTTTATAATATTAGATCTATTAAATTTAATTAGAGGCGATTCAATAATATTTCTTAACAACATTGCTAGCGGATAGTTTTTTACTTTTTCTTACTGTACTCCTTTGTTTCCCCAAACATCCCTTTCTGGACATTAGTCCTTTCCTGCACTTTCACCCTTTTAAAATACCACTCTTCCCTCCCACTCTTCTCGACTTCTCACCAGATGTTTTCTGCATCTAGTGTTCAGTTGGGTTTTTGACTCTGACGAAGACCGCTTGTTACGGTTGAAAGATCTTAGTCTTGTTTTCCCATTTCTTATTGTGGTTTGATCATTGATTGTTATTTCACGTGTTTTTGTGAAATCTTTTTATCGATATATATATATATATATATATATATATATATATATATATATATATATATTGAATTAAAGTATGCAGCAGCTTCTGCATTAACGACCTTTTTGCTGATGGCCTCGATTTTTCTAACTATCTTCCGGTGATGCTGAGGCAACTTCCATATATGCTGGGCCAGAGACATTGAGAAAACCAATATCAAACAACTTTAATGGATCACAAAAACACTGGGTTCAAACAAGCTTTCGACCACACATTGGTCATCTTCGGGTTAACTATTTAATTTAATTTCACTACTATTTAATTAATGAATATAGTTAACCCGAAGATGACCAATGTGTGGTCGAAAGCTTGTTTGAACCCAGTGTTTTTGTGATCCATTAAAGTTGTTTGATATTGGTTTTCTCAATGTCTCTGGCCCAGCATATATGGAAGTTGCCTCAGCATCACCGGAAGATAGTTAGAAAAATCGAGGCCATCAGCAAAAAGGTCGTTAATGCAGAAGCTGCTGCATACTTTAATTCAATTTGTCTTCAAGAAGATTTGCTGCCCATTTATACTAATATATATATATATATATATATATATATAACACAAGAATTTGTTTGAACATGACTGTAGGAACAGTCAAAACATATTGTAGAAATCCCTAGCATAATATGTTTCAAGACCAGCAGCTAGTCTTGAAACAAGTTATCATCACAACAATTAACAAATAACTGCCAAAAACAATGGAAATGAGACCTTACCCCACAGTGAGGTTAATGTCTATTGCCGGAATTCGTATGGTATACCAAGGGAGCGGGAACACTTTACCCTTCCTGGCACGACGGCAGCGGCTTCATTGTTTAGAAACTAGTCTCAACAGGACTACAGTTACAGGAATACGGCACTAATCAAGAATAGACCGTGGGACCTGCAGCTGACATCACATGACACCAGTCTATATCCTAATATTCGTCATATTGATAGAGGTGACTTCATAGAAAAGATGCTCTAAGTAAATTGTTTTCATTAGAGCCAGAAACAATAGAACTTCAAGGACCCCAATACACCATACAATAAAAACAATCAAGTCATTTGGTTAAGAAACATCTAAATATATAACAGATCCAAACAATTTATGCAGATTTCAATATATAATATATACAGTAAACCTTCGCTAGTTTAAGGTTCACTTTTCGCGGGTTCAGTGTTTCGTGAGGTCCAGAACTGTTCAATTAAAAATTAAGAAATATAAAAAAATATTCAACTCTAACTGCAGTAAAAAATAAAAAAAAACAATTCGTAATGAAAAAGTACAGTAGTTAGTATTAAAGAAGAAAATATACAGGTTTCTTCTTGTACGATCGAAAAAGATATCAAATAACCAGTGACTTGCTGGGTCAAAATGTATTCTACAGGAATAAATTAAAGGTTGATAAAAGATATTAAAAAATATTCAATAAAGACTAAAATTAATGAAATGAAATAAAACGAAAGATTAAAATTAATGAAAAATATTAAAACATAATCAATTGTAACAAAAGAATAATAAATATATCAAAAAATAGAAGTTGAATATAATAAAAAAATAACCAAAGATGTTTCCTTTGATCTGATTGGCTAATTCATTTCGCCCAACTTCCTGTTTACCACGCCACCCACGCCCATGTGAATCTTTTTTTTAATAATTATTTATTATTATTTTCTTTTTGTTTTTCAAGATTATTTACAACACAGTACAGTATTCACTAAGGTCAGGATTCTCTCTCTGTTAGAAAAGTCATTGTTTGAGCTCTAAGGGCTTTAATAAAGGTGCGTCCATTATTCGCGGATTTTCGTTTTTCAATAATAACGAATTGTCGGTCCCCATTATCTGCAAAAAATGAGGGATTACTGTATATGAAGTTTAAACCACAAGGAAAAAGAAAATTAAAGGAAATAAATGCTCTGATGACGTAAAGTGAAAAGCCTCAGAGTATTTACTTCTTTAGTTTTTCTTTATTTGGGGTTTAGACATCATTGATTGCATCGCGTTATTAATTGTAATTTTTCTGCATAAAATGTATATATATACAATACAGTCTAGTCGAAGGTTTTGTCCGGTTAACATTGTTGTTCCTTTGAATAATGTAAATTTCATTTTCTTAGTTAAAAAATTCTTACCTCTGCCTATGAAAAAGGTTTTAAATAAAACCGAAAAGTTGGCACCGAGAGTTTGATTTTTTATCCTAGAAAATTGACCGAATCCCGATTAGAGAGCACACCTATTCTATCAAACGGTCGATATACTATTGAATATGCTCTATATATATATATATATATATATATATATTATTGAATTAAAGTATGCAGCAGCTTCTGCATTAACGACCTTTTTGCTGATGGCCTCGATTTTTCTAACTATCTTCCGGTGATGCTGAGGCAACTTCCATATATGCTGGGCCAGAGACATTGAGAAAACCAATATCAAACAACTTTAATGGATCACAAAAACACTGGGTTCAAACAAGCTTTCGACCACACATTGGTCATCTTCGGGTTAACTATTTAATTTAATTTCACTACTATTTAATTAATGAATGTTAATATAATTGACTGAAAAGTAATTTTTAAAATTAAACATAACAATTTTAACAAATAAAACAAATGATACAGTGGGTGAGATGAAAACAAAGAGCAGGTTCCAGCAAGGTTGCAACAACATACAGCTTTGCCCCTCAATTGCTATCAACCCTACTGGGCTCTAACTCTCTAACAAATTTAAAACTATTATCGAAAGTAGTACTACTTGGGATCACATTGAGGTCATAATTTTGAATGTTGAGGTTGGGGTTGACATCTTTGATATAAAGGGCTTCAAGGATAGTTAATCTATCTTTGTCGTTATTATAATGAAGTACCGAAGCAATTGAATTGAAAACCGTTTCATTGAATAGTTTAAGAGTCATTACTAGTTCAGAAATGAAAATGTAATAGTTCCTTCAATTGCCAATACTCCTACTTATGTAAGTACATTGTAAAAAAAAACTTTGTTTTTATAGTTAGACTCCATCTTTTTCTCTTTTTTATTATTCTGTCATTGTTATCCTAATACTCAAGATTGTATTTAATTTTCATAGTGTACTTCTTTTGTTTGTGTTTTAAAAATGTACGTATTAAAATTCTTGTTTTTCCTCTGTTTGTAGTCCTATTAAAAAGATTTTGAATAAAATCGAAACGTCGTCAATGAGAGTTTGAATTAAAAAGTGGAAGAAACTGACCGCATCCCGATCAAACATTTTTTAGTTGTATATCTGTCACACGGTCGAGAAGTTATTAGTGTTTATATATATACATATATATATATATATATATATATGAATGATCAAACCACAATATGAAATAAAATAAAAAGACTGAGAGCTTTCAACCGTAACAAGAGATCTTCGTCAGAGTCAAAAACGCAACTCTGACGAAGACTGCTTGTTACGTTGAAAGATTTTTTCAAACAGCCTTCGTCTTTTTTTCCCATTTCATATTGTGGTTTGATCTTTCATTGTTATTTCACATGTTTATGTGAAATATTTTTAAATATAAATACAAAGTCCAGTGGGAGTTTTTGTTATGTTAACATTTCAGTCTTCGAGTAATATAATAGCTTATAGCTATCAGCTTTCCTTTATATAAACATATAAAATGTTTATATCTGCAAGTCTTTATATTATTCTCAAATTATTTTTACTTGTATCACTTCACATATTGCAATAATTTATTTTTGTTTACGTAAACGTTCATAATTGGATATTATTTTTTCACTCTTTTGTAGGGCTATGAAAAAGGTGTTAAATGGCATACTGCAAATATGGACATATGATAGTTTGATTTAAACCTGGAAAACTGGCCGAGTTCCGATATTCTTATAGTATTTTATACGAATACTGGAGTATATATAGAAAACGCAGACAGAAACTATTAGTATATTCATTTTTTAGGTTAACTGCTTTATGTATCTTTATTTTCTTTCCAAACTAATTTACATTTTCTTGTTTTTTATTAATTTATATATACTATAAAAAAACATCATTTTTTTGACTACCTCATTGATTTTATATAACATGTCATGTGACAAAACCGTTATATCTTAACCGGACAAAACCTTCGAGTTGACTAATAAGATAACGTTATCTTATTAGTCTAGTCAAAGGTTTTGTCCAGTTAAGATTGTTGTTCCTTTAAATAATGTAAATTTCATTTTCTTAGTTAAAAAATTCATAATTCTGCCTATGAAATAGGTTTCTGATCACTGCAATAAATGTCATAATTATCAGAATCTCAAAGAGACCTGTCAGGGCTGAATTATTAAGCTGTTAAAATTGAGAATGTAACAATTACATGATCAGAAGATCATTTAAAAACTAATCCTTTATGCGAATGAGTGGTATTTGCAATCGTATTGCCCTATAGATCAAGAGTTACAAATGAGTCCCTCATACTTCAAATCGGATACTGTATAAGGTAGTTACGAGGCTAGATAATGTTCTCCAACTGCTGCACTGTTAAAAGTTGAAGCTCTCATTAAAAGCATATAAAAATATTTTTGGTTTTTTGATGGTATTCTTTTTATCTTCATTGGCTACAAGTCCAGTAATGGATCCCTATCTCAAATCATCTACGACATTTACATTCCTACAATCTCCAAATATTAGCACATATATGCTGGACAATTAGGTAGCAAACAATAGAAATACAAAATGAAATTTACATTTCACTTTCTGCTTTTATATATTCTGTGAAATCAATTATTTATAAAGTATTTAGCCTGAATACTTTAAACTTATTCTATTTTCAAATGAAGTACAATATATTCACATTGTATCTTCATACACAACTCTTCAAGACATAATTAACAACAGCACTTTGTTTTTGTTTATTAGTCTACACACAATGGTTCGTTTGTTTCACATTTTCACTGAACAACTGCCTAAACTTTTGACCGTGAAAACAATTTTACTCAGATCAGACCATAAATATCTTAAATTAGCTAATAAGTTAGAAACATAACAATTATAATAAATATTGTATGTGCAGACATTTACTGAATCGAAGAAACAGAAAAACTTTCTAAAAATGAGCTATAATTATAAATAATATTGTTGATGATATTTTATTGTCTTAAATTATTTGAACTGTTGTTGAATTGCTATAACAGATATTTTTTGCTCAATTATTTTAAATGTTGATTATTTTATTGAACTTTTATTATTTGTGATTTATTAAATTTACTCAAAGGTTAATTGATTACTTTTTAAATTCATATTTATGTACGACTTTATGAAAATAATTTTTTTAGAAATTCTGTTTAGTAAAAGGAAAGGCATGAAATATTCGCAGTGGAGCATTCCAAAAAACGATTTATAAAAAAAACATATATGCACATACGCACATACATAATAAATATATATGCCAGTTCAAATCAAAGAGAGTAATTATATATAGTGATACAGACATACATTTTGAGAGAGAAAGATATAGACAAAGAAAGAGTAAGTGATAAACTAATAGTTCTTTATAAAACAAAGAATAACAAGCAAAGAACTATGAGCTTTTTATAACGGTGTTATAATTGAAATTATAGTTTTCCTTATAAATATGTTACAACAAATAGCTTTATATACAACATTGGTTAATGGGATGTATTTAGAAACAACTGCAATATCAATGTGGGAAAATCGTATGTCCTCGAGAGCAGGTACTTGTGGGTATTCAACCGTGAAGATAAACCGTAAGTGATTGCTATAGACACTTCTACAATTACGTTAATTTCTGCATTTTAAATTCTAAAGAACAGGACTTGTAAACATTTCTCATTGTCGCGTACTCTCTTAGCTTAATGATAAATCTTCATGTGTACTCGCAAACAGAGTTTAAAGTTTCTGAAACAATAACTAATATGCCTACGTTATTACACGATTATATACAGTTTTAATATAATACTAGTATAACCGTGTCGTCGAGATTTTGATGGAAAAGTCGTTTTATGAAGTTTTTTCTATGATGTTTGCTTGGGTTGGTGGTGAGCATGTATCCAAAGATTGTAGACACGCTACCGTTCAGAAACAATGATAGATCAAATTAATATTTTACATAATCATAGCCCTCATAGTGTTGTTGAGCCCTTTAGTTTGGGAGCAATTACGTAAGATGGGAAAGTCACTTTTTTTGCCAAAAACCTGTTTGTAGACATTTGTTTTTCTCCTAAACTACTAATTCTAGAGTCTCAATATTTTGACGTTATCTTTGAGGCTACAAAAGCAATAAACGAAAAATTATCCTCAGATTTTTAAAACAACCGAAAATATTTTTTTTTCAATAAAATATAAAATTTGACTTATAATTAATCTGAAAGGTTGTGAGAGCGATACAAGCCATACCGTTTAATGAATCAAAATAAAACTGTACCTAAAAATAGAACATTCTATGGAGAATGAGTTGAGATATTTTTTTTTTTAAACTACATTCAACAAAGGGGCGTTACAGTACATTGTTTTCAGAAAATATTTTTTGACGCTAAACGGCTCATTAAAAAAGCATGACATTTTGCCCAAAAATTGGAAAAAAATTACCAATTTACAAAAAAAATTCGATGAAAATTCAATGACGGCAAAGAGCAATAAAGCTATAAAAACTGAATATTGATCCTGGACTAATGGTTTACTTGCTCTACTTGTATTTGTTTACATTTATTTTCATTGTTTACATTGACTTTTTTTTTTTTTTAATTACAACTACCCTTAGAGAGGTAACAAGTAATACATTGACTTAAAAAAAATTTTGTGAGTAAATCCACTGAAATAAAATTGATGTTTAGAGATTTAATGAAAATTTTTTAAATAATTTAAGAACTTAATACGAGGTGTAAAAGAACAAAATTCTTACATGTAAAAAATGAAAGCTAATCGAACATATAATTTCCAATGCTTTCCATGGTATTATAGATTTGTTTCACGACATTCTCTAATCAACCTATAAGTCTTTGCCTTGAACAAAACTTAACACCAGATATACTTTTTTTGTGTAAATAATGGTAAATTTAGGTGATATTGAAGTGTGAGGGATGAACTCTTTCCTATAGTGTTGTTAAGAAATATCCAGTTTTTTAGTATTCTAATATAATATTTCATATCCATTGTTTTCAAAAATTGCGTGTTTCCAGCTATAAAAGTTTTAAATTAAACTGAAAAGTTGGCTATGAATTTGATTTGAGTAAGCTAAACTGACTAATTACTATTATATACTTTCCATATCAACATAAGTTTACACCATTCTTATAACAGAGTACAGTACTCAAAAAAAAAGATAACACCTACTCAGAGTAAATTTTTGAAAAAGGCAAAGAAAAGTAATTTTTTAAAAAACACTAGCATGTTATAAAATTTGATTTATAATAATTTTATGAAAGACCAAAAATGTAAAACATCATTCAAAATTGGAAGCATTCTTTGAAAAGTAATAAATGAAATTATCCTCTATCTTAAATTAAATTTTTTAAAAACAAATTTCTTATAAGTTTTTGATATTTTTCAGCCATAATAGGAATTTTTCAAGTTTGAAATGGGGAACTTTGTCTTAAATCTTCAATGTAGGAGGAGGTCAGGTAAACTGTGTAAGAGATCCCCTGGCTATTGGAACAAAAGCTATGTTCTCCTGTAAGAGATTATTTCGTAACACAAAATCTACACTTTCGCTTTTCAAAAATGTTATTACTGCTGTAGTTATACTAACAATATTATATCCATCAGTGGTGTGATATACAAAAATAACCATATATATTGAGAAATAGATCAATCACTATCTATACTACGTCCAGGAATGAAAGACTATTAAACATCTCTCATTTAGACATTTATATAATGACTAAATGGGATATTATATATTATACCCATGAAGCTTGATATTAAGTTTACTTATAGTAAAGTTTAGTGTATGCCACTCCAGATTTTTTTTTATAATAATCTATCTTTAAAAAATTACTTTAATAATTTGTCAGCAATAAATTTACTGAATATCTATCATATATCAGTATTACACCAAGATTATAGAAAACGTAAGTGCTTGTATTTTTGAGTTATTTTACATTAGTTGAGTATTATTTATTAATAACAATACCACAGGGGTTGTTATTATCAGGGGTTGTTATTATCAAGTACAAACTACTTGATATATATCACTATTTCTCGTATTTTTTTTCCTTACTGGACCAGTTCTAAATCTTTTTTCAAATTTTTACACCTTTTCTGTAATCTTCTGAAGTGAACTATTTAAAAAGTTGACAACATTGAAACTGGTCTAGCTTGGAAAAAAATAAACATGATAAGATGGTACATTTTCTTTAATTGTAAAATTATATTGTAAATAAAACTACCAGATTGTAACTCAAATTGTATACACAATTTAAATTGTCGGATATAAGAGTGGCTTCAATTACTAATGTAATTACTTTTTTAACATTCTTTGTTATTTACCAATTTTACCAAAGGATAATGTTACGTGATAATTGACTTATGGTGGTTTTATAAAAGAGCTACATTTTTCGAAAACATTTAATGTAAACAACAGGGACAAAAGCTTATTTGAATAACAAATTCGTTTTCACTTATTATGAAATTATTATTCTGAGATTTAAACTTGTGGCAAATATTTTACACTAAATGTATTAGCTATTTCTCTCAACAACTTGGTTAATATTAGCATTTAAATAGAATATTTTAAATGAAAAGTCGAGATGTGTTTTTATTAAATTTTCTTCTGTAATGAAAGATGGGCCCTGAATGATATTGGGTTGGATTTTATTTATAAACTTAGAGAAGGTGAAAATTAAAATTACCTGAATTATGATAAGATTTGCAAGCACAATGAACTCTATGGCGTATTTATTATTTACTAGCAAATGTGCCTGTCATTAACGGGTACTTATTCAAAATGTCGGAGATGATACGTGGTATTCTAAAATATCATTAGAAATTATAGAATAGTAGAAAATGTCATTATTAGTAGTGTTAAGCAAATGCCTCTGTATACACCATATTAGTAGTTTGTCCTTCAGGTTCATTGAAGAACAAAGAGTTGGAACCTCTGACTCTTGAGCAAGCAAACTACAGTTGACTATGTAAGAAAAACTTTGTCTCACTCACTCAATTCCTGCGGTAAATAGAGTTCTCCTTACGACTTAGTTACTTTCATATAATAGATAGTACATCTTGTACTATGGTAAACACCTTGTCAATAAACTCAAATACGCAAATGAAATTGAAATCAACTAACAATATCTATTTGCTATACCTATATATTTTTAAAATAAACATGTCTGTGAAGTGAGTCAAAGACAGCTTAAAAGTATATAACTTTCCTTCTGCATTGAATTTTCAATCCATTTAGAACATATATTTTAAGTTAGACATACACAAATCTACTGTCAAAGTTTCAGCTTGTTATGTATTATGGTGACAAAATTTTACGAACAAACCGACAGACAGAAATTTGTCTAAGGGTAGATTCGGTTTCTCTAATGTATGAAACGTCAAGAAAACTTGAAATAAGTCAGTTCTAAACAATGTACAGACAAAACCTTTCTTTTATTTATAATAATAATAAATTACTAATATAATAATAAATACAATACAAATATTTATTAAATATAATAATAAATAAATAATAAATATGATAATAAATTACTGTATATGATTTAGCTATATGATATAATCAATGTAAACATTTCTGCGTCAAGTAATAAAACCATTTGACCCATACCAGTCAAAAGGGGAAGCAGTAATTATTTTAAGAAGCAATAATTTCTAACTTCCAATCGTAAAGCTGAATGCCTTGAGAGCTCACCTGGGTACTAGTGGATCCGGCGTTCGATACACACTCTGGCTGATCTATTCACGCTATCCCTCGGAAAGGATATTAAGCCGTATGTCACGAGTAAGATGTCAGGTACTCTTTAAAGATTAACCTTAAACTACAGTTCAGTCGGGCAATATTTCAGACTCCCATTGTTGAATGTGTGGTATCACAAAGGACCAAACTTTGGCCTATAAGTGTTTTCTCGATGGAAAGCGAATGAAACCTAATTCTAATTATTGATGAGGGAGAGGTTCAAACTTGTTAAAAAAATTACCAAAAGTATCGTACCACGATATTTTATTAATCCTAATTTTAATTAAATATACACCGACTAAATGCGTTTTTTTCATGCTTATACAGGATAAACTCTGTTAGTTACATTGTAAAATAGTTTAAACACAAACTTTATTAGTTATTTATTTTTTTGAAAGTTTATAAACAGATTTAAACAAAATTTCAATTCGTTTAAACGGAAAAAATTATAAAAAATTTCGCCAAGCTCAAAATCTAAAAAACAAAAAATATGTTCTTTTTATTATAAAATGTAAGGTTTACAAATACTCGATTGTGGCTCTAGTAAGTTCTTTATAAGACTGGAGATTCTTTCATGTACTTTGTGATTTTTCTTTAATGAGGAGTAACCTAAATTTAGTTTTGATAGCCGTAAACAAATGGACACAGTTTTGATATCTTTTTTTCCTAACTAAAGGCCAAATGTCCAGAGTTTTGCTTCATTACATCTAAGTACCTCCATCTACCGGCACGTACTCAACACTTTCTCTCTGAAGGTATGTACACAGCCAGTTTATTTTACCGCCCTAACCAAATAGAAGCCAGTCCCTGCATGTTTACCTCATTATGTGTTAACCAAGTTGACTATTTACACTTCTTATTAACTCACTTTGCTTTCGCTTATTTAGTATTTTACTTTGCCACAGTAATATATTTTTTACTTTTCTATTACTAAATTTAAATTCCATATACTTTCGTTAATATTTGGTTCTATGTGTATTATTTATAAGCAAGGTATATTCTATTGCCCGTGTCAATATGAACAGACAAGGTACACACCCAAGAGATGTTCACACAACGTAACTCATCTTCTCGTTATACTCTTAAAGACACGTTTACAATCCTATTCACTCATAACCTTCACTGCACCGTTTGTTCAAAACTTCAAAAGACAATTCATTTAAAAAATTTAACTTACTTTTCATACCCATAACTATATGATGCATGCTATACTGTGGGTTTGCTAGTTAGAAATATTACGCTAACTCTTTTTCAAGTTACAAAAGACATATATTCATAGTCTTATTCAAACTCTGATTATAACCAACCAAATACTTATAACTAATAAACTTGGTAGTAACATTTAATCAAGTTAATAATGTTATTAATTTAATTAAAATAATAACAACAGTAAATTAACAATCTCATCATATCTTTATTTAGAAAGTATACATTTAAAGACTATATTAAATGGTTCACGCTATATATATATAAATATATATATATTTGTTGCGATGTTGACCAATGGGAGTAGAGTTACAGGTCCATGCGTAAGGTCCCAGTTGCCCGCTGCTCAGCAAAAAGCCTTTGCGTTCTGCTGAGCAGCGGCAACTGGGACCTTACGCATGGACCTGTAACTCTACTCCCATTGGTCAACATCGCAACAAATCATATTCCTTTCCCCGGACAACTCATAGAAAACTATATATATATATATATATATATATATATATAATATATATATATATATATATATTATATATTAATTAAAGAAAAAGAGAAAGGGAGACCAAGCACGTTGTACACGCAACGGCAAGTAACCCGTCAGTATATATATAACCAGATTTTACATAAACTCATGAAATAATAATCAATGATCAAACCACAATAAGAAATGGGAAAACAAGACTAAGATCTTTCAACCTTAGGAATAACTCGCTTCTATATTTGGACTATCGTCGTCATCAGGAAGCTAAAAGTCGACTCAACCTTCAGAAACATTGCCACTCTACCTTCCTGCCTGACTCTTTGCATCCTGATGACGACGATGGTCGAAATATAGAAGTGAGTTGTTCCATTGACTAGCTGTGTGCTGCCTTCGTTTTAATTGTTTATATATATATTAAAAGATTTCACATAAACACGTGAAATAACAATCAATGATCAAACCACAATAAGAAATGGGAAAACAAGACTAAGATCTTTCAACCTTAGGAATAACTCGCTTCTATATTTGGACTATCGTCGTCATCAGGAAGCTAAAAGTCGACTCAACCTTCAGAAACATTGCCACTTTACCTTCCTGCCTCACTCTTTGCCTCCTGATGACGACGATGGTCGAAATATAGAAGTGAGTTATTCCATTGACTAGCTGTGTGCTGCCTTCGTTTTAATTGTTTATATATATATTAAAAGATTTCACATAAACACGTGAAATAACAATCAATAATCAAACCACAATAAGAAAATGGGAAAACAAGACTAAGATCTTTCAACCGTAACAAGCGGTCTTCGTCAGAGTCAAAAACCCAACTGAAACACTAGATAACACTCTTCACTCCCACTCTTCTCAACCCCTCACCAGATGTTCTCTACATCTAGTGTTTCAGTTGGGTTTTTGACTCTGACGAAGACCGCTTGTTACGGTTGAAAGATCTTAGTCTTGTTTTCCCATTTTCTTATTGTGGTTTGATCATATATATGTAATTCAAAAACTCTGAGAAACACGAATGAAAAACAGATATAAGGACTCACATTCAACACATTCAAGGGAGGTCAACTTCAAGAGTGCAAGTAGAGCCCAATAATACGAAAGTCAACTGGACAGCTTCGAATATGTCTAAGTTGGTCAGAATGAAAACGAAAAAAATTGTAGATATAGCTGAAGAAGAATAACAACAGGGGAAAATATAATAATATAAAAGGAATTTTTATAAATATAGAATTTAACTGAACAGAGAATAACAAATTAATAAAATAAAAAATAATAAATAAATTAAGAAATTAATTTTCAGAAAAATTAAAATTATGAAAAAAACCTCTGATACTACATAACAGTTCAGATTGATGCCAGGATTTGAACGAGCTGCTAGAAGTTACATAGGGGCTTCTTCAGAAGCTTTTAAAGTGACAGATCTATTGTTTCGAGGGATACCATTGTTCATTCTTTATCGAGGTTCGGTCTAGCATAAAACAGTAAAACACCTTTAAACCAACATTTCATCTATATTTGTAGATCTCTTCAGGGTGTTTTTTTTGCGACAGGAAAATACCAAGCCCTGAAGATGTCTGCAAATAAAGACGAAACGTTGGTTTAAAGGTGTTTTTTTCTGTTTTACGCAAGATCAAACCTGGATAAAGAAAGGAAAATAATGTTGAATATAATTGGTCAAGATAAGAAAACATTGTAAAATAATATAACAAAATACATATTTATTTTAATTTGAGTAGTACATGATTAAATTTTGTGGAAAATGGCGTAAATTTTTACTACACCCTTTATCAGTTGGTGCTTTAGCAAAAGAAGTAAAAACAACTCCAGCCACGTTTGTTTCCAGATGTGCATCATAGCTTCTGCAGTCGTGTCCGTTTCTTTGTTTATCTCGCGAATTTCGAAAAACCACTTGAGAAAGGTTCATCCGTATATTGACTCATTACTAATTCATGAGCAAGTGAAACTGTATTCGCTTTCATCTGCCACGCTCCTGCATTCCATTATCCATTAAGATGCTATCAGAACAACTGCCCAATCTCAAGTATTCTTTTCCTCTTTGTTATCGTCTTCAATCTTTAAACTGTCTTATCTTCCGTGAAAATATTAATAATTTTATTTAAAGGCAACAACTATTTGATCTCTTTTAGAAAGCTTTGTCGAACAATGAAACACTCTCTAATTTCTTTATAACACTCGCACTACAGATATGAATTTTGTTTCAAGATGTAACCAGGTTTATACACATTACTAGTACAAGGTTTATGGAGCAAATAACTATTGTCTTGCTTATTAGATCAACAGTTATGTACCAACGTGGTTTATGAGTACGCTAATATACTATGAGAAATTCATGTTGCCAAAATATGCTCAATCGCATGTGTCAGTTGTTTTTTACGTTTTTTGTTTTATGTTGCAATTAGTTTCTGTTTGGATAGCCATTTTTTATTTAAAGCAACCTTACACATAGAAGAAGCGCGTTTGTAACTCCCAGTTTTCTTATTTCAATGTTTTTATTATTAAATTATTATTAATTATTATTAAAATTTTAAATATTATTCTGTAATAATATTACTATAGTAATGTTTTAACATTTTAATGTTTAAACAAATTATGTTATTTAGTGGCTTTTCACTCATACATTTTCAGTTTGAAAGGTTTAAACCATATAAGAGTTATATAACTTATATATATCCCATTTCATATGTGGTTTATAATTATATTCACGTCTTTATAGAAATTAGTTGATATATTTAATCGTATTAAAACTTTCAAAGTTCAAAAATCAAACCTAATTTGATAATTATATGAAAAATCAAATGAGAGTTTGATTAACTCCGGAAAAGAGAAATATTATTTGTCAGTTGGGTTTTTGACTCTGACGAAGACTGCTTGTTAGGGTTGAAAGATCTTAGTCTTATTTTCCCATTTTCTTAGTGTGGTTTGATCATTGATTGTTATTTCACGTGTTTATGTGAAATCTTTATATATATACTGTACCTGGTCTATCAAGGAGAGTTTTGTAAAATTTCTTTAAAAATAAATCAGTCTATTAATTTAAGTAATTAAATGAAATGGTCCAGAGGATTTTTAAAATAAATTCATACAGTTATAACCGTGTTTAATTATTATAACAATTATAATTATAAAGGTTATAATAAACCTTATTAAGTATTCTTTAAAGTACTTATAGATACTTCTTGAAAACTTTAGTGTAGTTTTACCTAAAGATGAAGTGTGGGAGATGTACAAGATGTTTACCTATGCGTCGCATTACTATTAAAGCTATGTTTTCAAGGTCATGCAGAGTTAATTATCAAGGTTATTTCATCTACTCTTATTTGAAGAAATAAGTGTTGACCTTGAAGATGAATTTATAAAGCAGATTATGTTGATAGAGCAATTAATTGGCAAATAGTTAAGGCAAAGACATTGTGTACAATCAGTTTAGAGTAAAGACTTAATATTACAAGCATATTAATAAACAAAATATAATAGACCTATCAGAGAAATAATTAATAATAATATTATACAAACTTCTTGTCACACCCTCTTTGTTTACTTCACTCTTTGGTAGGATTTAGAAATTAATCGTTATGAAGAGAAATTTGAAAAAATATTTTGTATTTTGGATTATATGTTGGAAAAACAATAATCATATTTGCCTTTACTCCAACGTTTGAAGATGAGGCAAAAAAAAATATATACTCGTAAGAGATATTTGTAGCATTATTGTTATTAACTTTTCCTTGTCTCTTGTCGCTATTTGACGGAATTAGATCAGCAATAGTTTTGAATTATAATTAAAAATTTCAAGAGGAATAGATATCTATTTATAGGTTAGGTTAGGTTGCAGTGGCCGTCCGACTTAGGAGAGATGTTGGTTCCTTATAACACAAATGAAGGATGGGGCTATTCTCCGCAGTCACTGGTCCACTTGAACTATTCTGAGAGGTCCGTAAACTTGATTATATTCCTGATTTCATAAATGTTAGGTTTTCCAGATTGTCAAAGAAGTACTATCCAAATGTTGGTTTTCACTTTTAGCCAGACGAGGTCATTGACGAAGAAAGTGAGGAACAGATTCCTCCTGTTCCTCGCTTTGACATGCTCTGCAGAAGTTCCTTTCATGCAGGCTTCGCAATTAGTCAGTATAAATCGTAACCGCATCAAAACTTGTTAACTAATTGGTAATATTTACATAAATAGTTGAAGATATTTAGCTCCTCGATAACATGTTCTCAAAAAGTAGAAGGTTGAATAGATCATATAGATGTATTGATATCATCATACCCTACTGAGGCTCCCATCGATTCAGATGAGGTTAGTACTAGGTCTACTGATAGGACACGGGTACTTTAGAAGTCACTTAAAAGAAGTTGGCCTGTTAAGAGGATCGACAGATTGTAGACTATGTGGGGAAGCAGAAGAAACTGTAAACCACATAGAGACTACTCCGCTAGAAAGCCGTAGACAGTTAATCCCGAACCTGAACATTTGGGTTTTGACCCCTCCTCCCCTACATACCTTAACAATTTGGTAAAGGAAACGGAACGGAACTCAGGCAACAGTTCTAGACTCTGATCTGTGTGGTTGTAACCAAACATCTGATCAAACAAAAAGACTGTAAGGGCTGACGTTTTTAACCCCCAAGGAGATCGGTTTTTCTATCTATCTATCTATCTTTTGATATCATACATCATTCGAAATAAATGCTGTTAATGATAATTTAATGACTTGAGCGCCTCTCCAAGTTTATCTACAGGCTATGAAAGAAGGAAGAACGTAGCAATGCAAATTCCTTCAAACCGCTGGTTGCACAAATCAAAGAACTCTTGCCTCAGCTTGTCCAGGAGGAATAGGACCTCCTGATGTTCAGACTGCGATAGAGGAAGAAAAAGGTCCAGAGGACTGCTCAAAAGTATGGAGGTAGCCAAACATTACTTATAAGTAGCAAGTAGTAGTAAGTAGCAGCACTACTTACGAGGAGTGCTGAAAACTTTCTTCTTTGGATTTAACTCTTCATACTTTGACCTCTATTAAAACATTACAAATAATATTTTATCTAAAATAATTGTTTCCAAATATTACTGTCTATTATTTTAATTTATTGGTACTTTAATTAACCTTATTTTTATGTTTTATTTCTATTAATATTTAATTTGGAGAACTAGTGCGCTTGGTTTCTCTCTTATCTCTCCTGATGATGGTTCAATCAAAAATTAGAGACTGTAACTGTGTGCTTTTAATTTCTCTATGCTTGCTTTTTAGTACATTGAACTAAATATATATATATATGAGAATATATATATATACTTTAAACACAGAGTAAGAACACAGAAAGGCACTACAGTAACTCACTTCAATATTGGTCTGACACTCCCCCGTCGTACATCGGGAAGAACTGCGAAGTACTCGCGTTGAGAAGTCAA
Organism: Hermatobates lingyangjiaoensis; assembly: GCA_026182355.1. Classification (NCBI taxonomy): domain Eukaryota; kingdom Metazoa; phylum Arthropoda; class Insecta; order Hemiptera; family Hermatobatidae; genus Hermatobates; species Hermatobates lingyangjiaoensis. Next base: position 78,964 of record JAPFBL010000355.1, read on the forward strand.
ACTGCTACTGGCCTCCAGAGTCAAACTCGTGAAACCACAGCAATGCTGCTTTTACCCCCAGCGAGGACAGGAAAAATAGAAATCCCTCCAATATTTATTTAGAAAACACATAAAAAAATATATTAAATATTAATACTGAAACTCAATAATAAGTAATAAAAAGAAAATAATAAATCTAAACTGTAAATAAAAATAATCAATCAGATAATAGACTCATAAATAAGAAAATAATTAACGGTACAGGTTTGAGACCAGGAGGAGAACGAGCCTCCTATAGGAGGCATATGAATGCCTCTTACGGAAGCTCTAAGGGTGACATGGGAATTAGACTTCGGGGATTTGTTTGAGGATTTGTACCCTGTAAACATATCATTGAAAGGGAGGTCAAATGAATTAGTTCAATGGATAGCTATGGGTTAGATCTTGCGCTGACCTAACGGACGCCCTGCGATTGTTTTTCATACGCAGGCTCAGCTTGGTTTAAGCCAAGCCAACGTAAAAAGCATCACATCGAGTACACTCCAAACGGTAAACGCAGTTACAGGAAGTGCAAGATGTATCAGAAGGTACAGGATAGGAGTTGTTACTGAGTTGTTACTGTTTGAATTATATATATATATTATATATATATATATATATATATATATATATATTATATATATCATGGAAGCATCTTCAGTAAGATATAAAAAAAGTTGAAGAATGGCATTACAACTTGAAAATGTGTTTAAATTTCAATATTTTTGTTTTATTATTACTGTAAGAGCAATACTAACAGGTTAAGAAAAATCAAAAGATAAACTCTTCTGGAGAAAAACAAAATGTTTGGACTAAATACTTTGGGTAGATATATGTCAATTAAAACAGTATTTAAGATTTACCTTTGAAAAATGAAGAACAAAGATTATGTTATAAACGTTATACATTTTATGTAACTTCTGATTTTATGTTTCTTGAAAATATAAAAACAATGAAGCCAGAATTACTGTATTTATTGATCATTTTATTATATTACATTTTTAAACAAATTAATAGATATTAATGAGAAAAGATAATTAAAAGTATAAATTAAATCGGTGTCATAATTTGTCGTAAATCATTTTTACGTGGAGGGTGTTATGTAATGTTGAACAAGTGTTTGGGTTTAATTAAATGCGTAAAAGATCTTCCGTTTTTTAACAAGCACTCATCATGTTATCTTATTCTTCAATTGAAGATGGCTTTGTGTCATCTCAGTCAGCCATTTATGCAAAAATTTAAAATTGCTTCTGTATACATCTTCAGAACCCGACATTGCATCTTCTAGCAAAAGGTTCAATAAATAAAGTAAATAGATTTTGAATGATTTGACACATTAGGACATGAACATGTATCACGCTTCTGAAAACAGTCCTTGCTTTCTGACGTGTCAGTATTTAGTTTAACATTTGAAATCGTAATTCAACTTGAAAAACAACTCTTCACATTCTATATGTTGTCCTAAATAAGGTGTAGATAGCAATTTTTCTTGGACAAATTTTAAAACATATTTCATATATATGACCCAATGTTATCAATATATATACATAATTTTTCCATAGATTAAATATAAATATGAGGGCCAGGTTAGCTCAGTGGTTAACGTACTCGCCTCTGAACTGATAGGGCCGAGGTTCGAAGATTATTCATGCTGATCGGCATGAAGACTATTCATTCAGTCGATTTATTCATGCCGGTAGTGAATAAATCAGAGTAAGTCGACCCACGGAGAGGATATTAAGCCGTCGGTCCCAAGCCTGTACAATATCAGGTACTCGTTAAAGATCCCTACTCAAAATTCACTTGAGTTAGGCAAAATTTAGGACTCCCAATCTGTAGAATCACCAAACAAACAAAAATCCGGTAAACGGTTGACGTTATTATCCGCTAGGGAATCGGTTTAAAATAATATATGTATATATATAAGATTTCAAATAAACACGTGAAAGAACAATCAATGATCAAACCACAATGTGAAATGGGAAAACAAGGCTAAGATCTTTCAGCCGTAACAAGCTGTCTTCGTCAGCCAAAAACCAAACTGAGGGTTTTTGAACCAACTTCAGTTGGGTTTTTGACTCTGATGAATACCGCTTGTTACGGTTGAAAGATCTTAGTCTTGTTTTCCCATTTCATATTGTGGTTTCATTATTATATATATATATATATTTATAAAAGTATCGACCGTGGAATAGAAACAAAACCAAAGTTTATCTGGACTCGGTCAGTTCTTCAGGTTCAAATTAAACTCTCTTTGCCAATTTTTCGGTTATTATTTAAAACCTTTTTCATAAGCCTACAAAAACAGAGGAAATATAAGAAATAATACAACCCTTCAAAATTCAAATATAATTTCTGTAAGTTTTCTCACTAACTTATAGTCAAAATTTCTATTGTAATTTCTTAATTGCAACTAATTGCACTGTTATGTATGTTTGATTTTGAAATTGATTTTGAATTGTTGTATTATTTCTCATATTTCCTCTGTTTTTGTAAGCTTATGAAAAAGGTTTTAAATAATGACCGAAACGTTGGCAAAGAGAGTTTAATTTGAACCTGAAGAACTGACCGAGTCCCGATAAAATATTCTCCAATATTTCATAACCCACGCAGTTACCTTCAATCTTAAGTGATAACTTCACATCAGAACTTTTTACACATACAAAACACTTCAAAATCTCTTCAGATTGGACCAATTGTTGCGGTAGGTACAAATGAGTCTTCAAGTCTTTATGATACATTACAGGAGTTGATGTAAATTGAAAAAGAGTACTACATGTTTGAAACGCGTTGATCGTATAAAGCATTTTAAAGTGGACACAAATATTTTTTTTTCTACAAGTAGTGTTGCACTTTTGAACCTCTAACATAAGTGTTTCTAATATAATAATAATATTTTAACAAATAATACCATAATTTCTCTTAAAGAACACAACTGAAAAGCTACCAAAATAGTTATGATATTGTCTATAACATAATTGTAATAGTTTTACCAATTGTTTGCAGTAACCTAACGAACGAGTATCCTAAAAAACTTCATTCATATCAGCTCTAAGATTGGCATAGCACCAACGCGCTCGGCTCTGGGTAGGTAGCTCCAAGGTTCAATACAAACTCGGGCTTTCAGTTTTTTCATGCGAGATGTGAATAAATCTGAGTACGTTGTTAGGAAAGGATGTTACGTCATCAGTACAACGCCTGTACGATATCTGGTACTCGTTAGACATACACAAATATACTACCAAAGTTTCAGCTCGCTAAGTATCTTATGGTGGCTGAGTTTACTTGTGAAAAACGTTTGTGAACAAACCGACAGACAGAAATTTTTCTAAGAGTGGATTCAGTTTCTCTAATGCATAAAACGTCAAGATAAGTCAGTTATAACAATGTACCGAGAAAACCTTTCTATATTTATATGGATTAGTTCTTACATATTTATAACAGCAATAACACTATTGCTATTTTTATTACTATTTATTTTATTGTTATTTGTTATTTTTAAAATTGTTGTTACTGTTATTCTTATCATTAAGAAAAAGAGCACTTTTAAACAAATATTAGTTTTTATATTTTGCTAGATTAAGTTGTATGTTGTTAATTATAAAAATATGGAGTGGCCTACACTCAACTTTACTATAAGTAAACCTAATATAAAACTTCCTGGGTATATAATATATAATGTCTCATTTATGCATAATATAATCGTCTAAATGGTAGATGTTTATTAGTCTTTCATTCCAGAGGTAGTACAGATAGTGATTGATCCACTTATAAATAGATAAGGCTTTTTTGTATGTCACAGAAATAATGGATATACAATCGTTAGTATAACTACAGCAGTAATAACATTATGAAAAGCCAAAGTGAAAATTTGCTTATACGAAATAATATCCTACAAGAGAGCATGGCTTTAATGCTCCAATAGCCTTCGTGGATCTTTACATACATTATCTGACCTCCTTCTATATTTAATACTTAAGACAAATTTTCCCATTTTAGAACTTGAAAATATTTTATTGTATTTTTAAAAAATTTACCAAGTTTTTCATCTGTAATGTCAAAAACATTGTAAAGAAATAATATCGTTTTAAGATAATTTTTAATTTAAGATGTAGGATAATCTCATTAGAAGTCAACAGTTTTATATTTTATTGAATAAAAAATATTTTCTTTCGTTTTAAAATTCTGAATATATATTTCGTTTATTCCATTTGTAACCATAAAGATAATACCCAAATTTCAAATTCTAAAGTTAGCTGATTAGGAGAAAAAATTGTTTTCTAAAAACCGGTTTTTGGCAAAAAAAGTGACTTTTGCGTCATGCGAAATTCTTCTCAAACAATAGGGATCATCTACACTCTGGGACCCATTCTTGTGTAAAATATCAACTTGATCCATCAAAGATTCTGGACCGTAGCGTGGTAACAAGCAATGCTAACACACGCACCCACCCCCACGCACGCACCCACCCACACACACACAGACATCATCGTAAAAACGTCATACAAACGACTTCTGGACCTCAAAAACATGTAATTCCGTCAAAATCTCGAGATCGAATTTTTTCACGATCACTATACTTTACTTATAGTAAAGTAAAAACAATGCAAATTGAATTCATACAATCGTGATCTCATACAATGAAATAAAGACCCTATATTCAAAACGTACACTATAATTACAGTTGCAATAAATGATTCAAAGTAATCTGAATTGAATAAATCCATTCAGTTAACAAACGAAATATCTCTATCAATCACTCCCTACCTTTCAGTCATTTCAGTTTATTTGCAATATTCCAGTGTCACGTTTTTCTTTTTTCTTCCATACGTTTATTTACCATTGCTTTAAGAAGTATGAAATTAAACAGTCCGAAAACTGGAAGTGATTCCCTTTAAAACCTAATTATATAATTTTACTTATATGATTTTGTATTGGAAACATAACAGAAAAACGGTTTAGGAAAAAAAAATTATAACAATATTAAACCATTGAAGTCAGACTTTTTTTAATTTAGTTTCGAATAAAGTATTTTAATATTAAAAAAAATTAACGAATAACGTAGATCAACCTGACTGTACATTTATAGATACAATATTAATATAAACCAAAAACTGATAAATATTTCTTTTCACTCTGACGTCTACCTATCAGTTCAAACTTAACGTTTAAACATAATTATGAATTGCTTGAACATAAAAAAGTTACGAAAAAAATATACATAAACCTAGTTTTTTTATTAGTTCAAATTTATAAAAAATAAACACTTGTTAGTACATAAACAAAATGAAATTCTTTCATAACACATATATCATAACTCTAAGTCCAGTCACGTATGGTAAGTGTACAAGAATATCTCAAACTGTCATCATCACGTAGGTATAAGTTAAATCGTTTGTTTAGTAGAGAAATTTCTATAAATTAAAAAAAGAGTCACTAATTTTTAAATAAAATACTGTTTTATTAGCATTTTCTAAAGAAAATTATCTATTAAAGCACCTTAAAATTACAGAAATTTTGTTAAGAGGCTCTTTAAGAAAAACCAATGTTTGCCCGACTTTTGTAGCCCAACAGGGCTAACACAGTATATTCATATGAAATTATTGATTAAATTACTTTGTTTTTTAACTGCCTCCTTGTATGGATGCGTTTTGAGCACTTAGTGTTCGTCTTCAGGTTTTTATCTGCACTGTTGAAGGTGTTATCGTAATAGTGTTGAAGTGAACTTGAAGAAGAACACCAAGTGTTGGAAACGCGTGGTTAGTTTTGATGTAAAACTCTTTTGTATGGAGACGTAACTTTTTTAAATTAACCATCGTGAGTAAATACCAGACTTTAACAGATTGGACAAGCAATGAACTATAGATATTTCATGATACATCAAAACAATCTCATTATGAATGAGGTGCATAAACATTCTGGCGGGGTTTACAATTTATGTTGCCTTAGTGTGGTGTTTAATGTTGTTACTAGCGAAACGCTCAAACACTAACCCAGGGGTGGGGAGCCTTTCTTGGAGTAAAGGCCATTTTAGCTTCGTCCACTTCCCCAAAAGGCCACCACGAATAGATAAGCAAATTCTTATATAATAGTTATATTGTAAAACCCATGAATCTATCATTATATTACTTAATCAGTGCATCTAAAACTGTTTTACATCTTTCAAAAGATTCAGCAGTGTCATCATTGCCTTCGTTTATTACCTAAATGAGAAATTTATTTGCCTTTATTACCATAATTGTAATTCTTTATATTTTTGAAACACTTTTCTCAACAAACCGTAAAGGCTACATATCATGGTTTAAAAGGCCACATGCGACCTTCAGGCCGCAGGTTCCCCACCCCTGCACTAACCCATAATCGTGCGTTTGTACTTAGCTACCACATTGAAATTCTATAAATGGATCCAGCGTATTTAAACCCAACAAAATGTCTTTGTTACATTATCTCATCATTATGCGTAAACAGGAGGAAATAAAAATGGCGTATCACAAAACAGGACGGACGTATTAGTGCTTTATATAATACAGGATAGCCTAATTAAATTATTACCAAGCGACGTCAAATTCAAATTACGCTGTGTCGACTAATCAAGCTTAAATCGTGTTTATCTAACAAAATCTCATAATTAGTACAATTTACGTAGAGTCAGCTAGAAACGGCGCAAAATAAAACAGTATGGACGTTTTACTGGTTTATATAACTAGATATACTGATATAACGTCATCATCTAACGATGTCAGATTCCAAATCACGTTTTGTCTTCTATTTTACTTCATTGTACTTAATGTTTTAACCTTGACTTTTTGTTAATGAAGTACTGAAATTTGAAGATTAAAAAACAATGGCAAATCAAAACGATTAAATGGTTGTTATTGAGAAAATGAAGATGATTTGAAATCTCGAGAGGCTATTTCCGTTGTGATTCAGAATTAAATGACTAGGTAAGGCAGCAATTGGACTGACTACCGAGCATCCTTTACTATTGTCTCCACTCATTTACTATCTTCCCATAGTTAGATCAAATTATTTGCAAATCACTTTTTCGTAGCAGTTAGTAAACAAACTTATTTCGCTATAAGTCATGAATTGGTGTTTTAATGAGGTTTGATATTTCGATTGAATCCATTTGCCTTGTTAATGGCCGTCAATTAATTCTAAGGCATGCAAGTTGGCAATTTGCTTCAGCATGATGACAAATTTGGATGATTCATTAAACACTGACTAACATATTTGCCTCTCACCAATATTAAAGTGACTCATAATGCATTACGTGGGTCAGGTTTGTTTCTTTGTAGATCAATTCCGGTTGGTAATTATCTGAGGCCTAATTCTTGAGCATGACCCTAGATTAAGAGTTTTAAATGTAATCTAATTAGACTATTTAACTCATAAAAGGTTAAAGGGTGGCTAGGAGTAAAACTTAGTAATTTGTTGTTAACCAACGAACCAACATATATTTCCATGCACAACAGCGCACATCGTAATTAGCAGTGTTGCGGACCAGAGGCCCACTACTGCTAAATTCTCATCCTTCTGATTTTATTTAAATCAGTAAGCATTGTCAATACTGGGGACGTCAGTCTGTCAGGGTAAGGAGTCCTATTCGTGGTCTAAAGTCCTGCAGCTTTGTTTTGTCTAAGGTACTGTATAAGTTATAAGCCATCAGTTCGTCATATTTAGCTCAGGAAGGGAGCTATTAAAACTTATGGGATTGGGAAAGGTTGTGTGTTTGATTCAGTTCCCGAACAAGGAGATTTTGATGGGTGGGCAGTATTTTGTCTTCATTATTGACAAGTCGAATAATGCAGTAATCAATTGATTTCAACTAAAATCAAAATGGTTTGAGTTGGAAACTAATTAAATGCTACATTAATCGACTTACCAACAATGAAGACAAAAAACTCTCCACATATCCAAATCTCCTTGTGGACTAGTGGCAGGACGTACCATTGCTACTGAACATCAAAGTTCAACTCCTATCTAGAGTCATTGATGATGACTCTAGATCATGGGTCCCAAACATAGTTGAAATTGACCTTCAGGAGTCCACAGAAGGTTAAAAGGAATCCACGAGATAAGTAATTTGTGGGTTAGTGATAGGGTGTATCATTATTACTGAAGATAAAAGTTCTACTTTTGATGACATTGTTTGCGTGGCCAGTTCATTTAATTCAACCATTTTTTTAAATTTTGAATTATACGTATTTGCATAATATTGTATAATTGTATAATAGTATTTGTATAATACGTATGAATAATTTTTGAAATACAAGGGTTAGAACAAAATTTTGTCTAGTTTTATTTTGTCTAGTTAGTTTTGTTTTGACTTATTATAAGCTAGTCATATTTTAAAAATAAAATTTTTAAATTAATTAAAAATTTATAATAAATGTTGATAGAAATTTATTATCAGTATTGACGCCAATAGCAATGATTCTATAGGCCCAAGTGATCTTAACCACGACTAACTTAATGTGCAATGAATCTGAAGTGTTTATATATATATATATATATATATTATTAATATTAACTCAAAATGTTCTAATGATAACCTCCTATTGTTAAGTATCGAATAATTCAAAAAAAGCATATGTTAGCTCATATACAGGTAAGTGGAATAACGACTTATTTTATTTCAGTAACACCGAACGTATCATATATAGAAGGGAACTAATTATTAAAAAATAATTAATAAAAAAGAAATAATTAAAAAAATAATAATAATAAGAGAATTTTTACTAATATTAAAGAGTAATATGATACAGAGAAATTGATACTCAAAAAAAGAACAGAGAAATTGTATCAATTTCTCTGTATCAATTTCCCTTATTTTTTCAATTTTTTCTTTTTTATATATTTATTGTTTTCATATTCCATTATTTTATAAATTATAAATTAATTATAAATTGATTCCTGTCTACCATATTTTCTGTGAACGGGCGCGCATGCGGCAACACTGTTGGTCTCCAACCGTCTCTGATCCAGTGCGCTTGGTTTCCCTCTCTTATCTCTCCTGAAGACGGTTCAAACCGAAAATTAGAGACTGTAAGTGTGTTCTTCTGATTTCTCTATGTTTCTTTGTTTATATTGAACTATATATATATATATAGGTGTATAATGTAATAGGGATTCGGTCAATTTTCCAGGATCAAAATCAAACTCTCAATGCCGACGTTTCGGTTTTATTTAAAACCTTTTTCATAGGCAGAAGTCAGAATTTTTGAATTAGAAAAATAATGAAATTTACATTACATAAAATGAAGTAACAATAGATAGTTAGTGAACTAACATCTTAACTGGTCAAAAACTTGGACCATTTCAATGATCTTTATTAATTTTAAACCTCTGATATAATAATTCGTGGTTTTTCAATCAATTGCATCCATTTTAAACCTCTGATATAATAATTCATGGTTTTTCAAATTGCATCCATTTTAAACCTCTGATATAATAATTCATGGTTTTTCAATGATCTTTATTAATTTTAAACTTCTAATATAACAGTTGAGGTTTTTTATAATGACTTCTAGCAAATGAAGAAGGTTTGAAATGAAATCAAAACATCTGTTTGAAAAGATTGATTGAACCTAATAAACAGACCGATTCCTGATAAATATGTTGATTCTATACGGGTTGGGAACTACGATTAATTATTATATAAAAAAGAACGATTACACTGATTACATGATGTCTGTTTAGATATGTTGCTGCACAGCCAGTTTTCTACGACTTCAATAACCCGTGTAACCTATATTCTAAAATAAATCCTATTTAAATGATTGCTTCACATATGTAACCTGTCTGCATACTTTCACAGAATTACATACTTCAGGCTTGCGTTTAAACCAGTTCTGCCCAGAGTTGTTACTTCAACTTATAACCCCAAATTAAAAAACCAACTGGTTTACATAACATGTGTATATTACCTTCTTACAATAAAACACTAATATTTTTTTTGTATCTAAAGAATTCTCAACAGGTTTAAAAACAAAAACACAATGGTTGCATAAATTTAAATATTTCTCAAACATAATATTAAATTTACCAAATCGCGATTAAACTCAACAAATAATCGTTTTATTTATAATTTGCAAACTTAATATTACTTGTTGATATTATTTTAGAAAAATCCTCAATGTTATCATTATCAGAAATGCTAAGTTCATTTATTATTATGTGGTTTTTTAGTGGGTCCGGGACCCCCAACCCCACATACCCTAAGCAAGACGTCTTGCTAAGGGATCTGATGAACAGATTTTTCCACATCCTACGACGAAAAAAAAAAGTTCATTTATTTCTCGACTTAAAAACTGTTAATAAACAAAAAAAAATAATTAAGTTTTAAAAATATTAAAGTATTCAGCGTGGAGTTCTTTTAATGATTTATTTATGTATGGTTCATGAATTTTAATAAATAGTTCATGGTTTTCTAATTAATTGTATTCATTTATAACTCTGATATAATATTTCATCAATTACATGAACTTTTCAATTATGGTTTTTAATAATTATATGCTAGCCACATTTTAAATATCAAATTCTTTAATTAATTAAATATTATAATAAATGTATAATAAATTATTATAATTATAATAAATTAAATATTTATTATATTATAATTATAATAAATTAAATATTTATTATATTATAATTATAATAAATTATTATAATAATAATTATAATAATTATAATTATAATAATTATAATAAATTAAATATTTATTATATTATAATTATAATAAATTATTATAATAATAATTATAATAATTATAATTATAATAATTATAATAAATTAAATAATTATTATATTATAATAAATAATATAATAAAAAATTTTATCTGCATTGACATGGTCCCTCCATTGTCAAGTTAGTCTAGTAAATACGACTATTCAAGTCATTAAGTTATTCTCGTAACTAGACAAATTGTAATTATATACTCTAAATAAGTGGTTTATTTCATTTATTTACTTGTTTCATGTATGGCAATAGCGAATACCATGTTGAATAGACCACTTCCCATTAATGTACATAAGTTAATAAACAATATACTTTATATACTCGTAGTTAATATCTCAAACACTGGATGTTCAAAACACTTAATTGATTTTCAAGAATTAGGTACAAAATAATGACAATAATCACCAGCTGACGTTTTGCCGAAAATTATTAGGTATAATCAGAGCTAAAACAAAATTATTAAAAATTAGTGGTACTACAAATAACACAAGAAAAAGTACCTCTACAGAATATCAAAGACCAGAAAACAGCAGCATAATATGCAAAAGTAAAGTAAAATAGTAAAAAAAAAAATCGCTTTTTTATTTATTTATTTTGTTTTCTTTTGCATATTGTGTTTTTGTTTTCTGGTCTTTGACATTCTGTGATGGTACTTTCTCCAGTGTTTGTAATATTACTAATTCAGAATAAACTGTTATTAGCGTTGATAATGCTGAACTATTTTCGGCAAATGTTGGAGGATATTTTTTTTATTATTTGGTTACCTAACCTTCGAATAACAATTTAGTATTTCTAATAAACATTATGCGCGGTGGTCCAACATAGCGTTGGAGCATTCAATAATTAAGCTCACTCATATGTTTTAAAGGGGTAGGTCAAAAGGAAGCAATACATTTACCCCCTTGGAAGCTTGAGAGGTATTGGAGTCTTATCTTAGATTAGTTAGACTTAGCAAGTTAAATTCTGACCCAGGAAGAATACCCGTGTGCCCCTAGGTCATTAGGCACTAGTTTTTTCTCAATGGAATAGCCTAGTACCCTGAGGAGGTAGTTGTAAATATTAGAATCAGTCTTGTGTCCCAGAGGGAATATATGTACCTCGGGACTTAGTCTCAAGTCGAGGTGTATCAGCCTGACTTGTTTTGTTATTGCCGATGCGTGTTTTAGGTCTTAACGCGTGACGCAGTTTTCGTGCGGATCTGCCTCCACGAGGTCACCTCGGGCTCTTGTCAATTCGAAATGGCTAAAGGGCTGCACGTTAAGCTTGCTGGCTTGATTAGTTTTTTCTGTTATAGCCGAAAGGCTTAGGTTCACTCAAAGTCCAAGCAGGCTTAATGTCCCCTCCATGGACGATGATGCTTTCAGAGTTTTTTCACCTCCAATGATGTGAAGAGATCGAGAAACACAGTGAGAATCAAGACCTGGATCTATCAGTTTAGAAGGAAGCACGCACTTCCTAAGCTACCCTGGGCTACAAATAAAGTGCTTCTATTTGAGCACTTATCTACCCTTTCGAACAACCTGCATACATAAGCATTATACAAGGGTGTTTAACCCTTTACAAGGGAAGACGAAGGGCTACTTCTATTAGATGGATTAGTCACTAAGATTGTTTGAATCAGTTAACCGTGCCTTAGCCTTTCGAACAACCTGCGTACATAAGCATTATACAAAGGTGTTTAGCCCTTTACAAGGGAAGACGAAGGGCTACTTCTATTAGATGGATTAGTCACTAAGATTGTTTGAATCAGTTAACCGTGCCTTAGCCTTTCGAACAACCTGCGTACATAAGCATTATACAAAGGTGTTTAGCCCTTTACAAGGGAAGACGAAGGGCTACTTCTATTAGATGGATTAGTCACTAAGATTGTTTGAATCAGTTAACCGTGCCTTAGCCTTTCGAACAACCTGCATACATAAGCATTATACAAAGGTGTTTAGCCCTTTACAAGGGAAGACGAAGGGCTACTTCTATTAGATGGATTAGTCACTAAGATTGTTTGAATCAGTTAACCGTGCCTTAGCCTTTCGAACAACCTGCGTACATAAGCATTATACAAAGGTGTTTAGCCCTTTACAAGGGAAGACGAAGGGCTACTTCTATTAGATGGATTAGTCACTAAGATTGTTTGAATCAGTTAACCGTGCCTTAGCCTTTCGAACAACCTGCATACATAAGCATTATACAAAGGTGTTTAGCCCTTTAAAAGGGAAGACGAAGGGCTACTACGATTTATTTAACATGAGTCTCGCATAAACAGGCTTTGTTTCCCATTGATAAAATAGTTCATTGTCCTGTACAAACCTTAATATACTCGTCTGAAGTAATGATATAGTTCAGTGTGTTAAAATCATTCCAATAGAATATTCTAAAATATTATAAGTGATCCAATGTTATCGTTATATAACGAGACAATTAAGATAAATAAAAGTAGAACAAGACTTTGCTTTTTATGGGAGTTAATTAAGAAGTGCGGAAGTAGTTTGCTGAGGACAGGATGCAGATTAAGTAAGAGCTAGAAAGCTAAGGTTTGCATCTGAGGGGTGTGACTAGGGCAGTCATCACAAGAAAGTCGCAACTACAGCCACATCCTACCAGACAAGAAAGCTGTTCTGTATTTATTAACGTCTACAACACAGTAAGGCATTCAAAACGGAACATTCATCTCAAAGATGGAACATCATTTCATCATCAAGCTTGTGACTCTTGACAGAACCAGATAGTTGGTAGAAAGATCATAGTGTAATAGTATGATATATGTAGAAAGATCATAGAGTAATAGTGTGATATATGTAGAAAGATCATAGTGTAATAGTATGATATATCTAGAAAGATCATAGTGTAATAGTATGATATATGTAGAAAGATCATAGTGTAATAGTATGATATATCTAGAAAGATAATAGTGTAATAGTATGATATATGTAGAAAGCTCATAGTGTAATAGTATGATATATGTAGAAAGATCATAGTGTAATAGTATGATATTTGTAGAAAGATCATAGTGTAATAGTATGATATCTGTAGAAAGATAGTAGTGTAATATTATGATATATCTAGAAATATCATAGAGTAATAGTATGATATATGTACAATGATCATAGTGTAATAGTATGATACATGTAAAAAGATCATAATGTAATAGTATGATACATGTAGAAAGATCATAATGTAATAGTATGATATATGTAGAAAGATCATAGTGTAATACTATGATATATGTAACAATATAAATATATGTTGTTAATACAGCTGCTTCTGCTCTCACGATTTTAACGCTAGTGACCACAACCTTTCGGGCATATTTTTTTCTGGTTTGAGTTGCCATAGCATGAGTCCATTCCATATAAATACGTAAAACAACAATCAATGATCGAACCACAACATGAAATGGGAAAAAAATACTAAGATCATTCAACGTAACAAGCGGTCTTCACCAAAGTCAAAAAAAAACCTAACATACTCTGACGAAGACCGCTTCTTACATTGAAAGATCTTAGTCTTTTTGTCCCCATTTCATATTGTTTTTTTGATCATATATATGTATATATAAAGGTATTGTTTTCTTGACCATATTTATATATACTAAATTGAATGAAACGGTCCACACGGACCTATAAAACTTTGTCCTGTAAAACAAAAAACACGACACAAAAAGACTCGCTTCCTTTAACGTTAGGAGATCTCTTTCACTTCGTCCTCTCTTCTAGTCTTCTTCTGATGAAGAACAACAGTTTGAAATATTGAATTTAGTAAGTGAGTATTTTCTCTTTTTTCTGTGTCCTGTTTTTTGTAATATATTATATATATATCAATGATCAAACCACAATAAGAAATGGGAAAACAAGACTAAGATCTTTCAACCGTAACAAGCGGTCTTCGTCAGAGTCAAAAACCCAACTGATTTGTGAAATCTTCTTATATATATATATATATATACGAATGTTTTCCAATCTCGACCACATATATGTAACACTATTTTTCTTTCTTATCGAGGTTTGGTCTGGCTTCAATAATGCAACATCTTTAAGCCGACGTTTCGTCTATATTTGTGGACATCTTCAGGGCTACATCAATACAGAGTTTAATTACAATAACATGAAACATAATTATATTACATTACTTAATTAATATACTTAATTACCTTGGTATTTTTCAATTATAAGGAACTAACTACATAACGGTTTATGTTCAAAGCAACTAGTGTGTTGCCCTAGTGACGGTTTTTTGAACCTTCTAATCAGACTTGATAACTCAAAACAACCCTAAATACTCATTACAACTATATCAAACAATTCTTTTTAGTATATATATGGACCAAATATTTGGACTATATATGGTCCTTTTTTCTTGTTTGATATAGTTTTAATGAGTTTTTTAGGGTTGTTTTGAGCTATCAAGTTAATTAGAAGGTTCAAAAAACTGCCACTAAGGCAACACACTAGCTGATTTGAACAGAAACCGTTATGCAGTTAGTTCCTCAAAATAGAAAAATACCAAGGTAATTAAGTATATTAATTAAATAATGTAATTTAATTATGTTTCATGTTATTGTAATTAAACTCTGTATTGATGTAGCCCTGAAGATGTCTACAAATATAGACGAAACGTCGGCTTAAAGGTGTTGCATTATTGAAGCTAGACCAAACCTCGATAAGAAAGAAAAATAGTGCTATATGTATACATAAATCAATAAAGTACAAAAAAACAATAGAGAACAAAAAATTGATGACACGAAGAAACAACAAGAAAACACTGCTATATTTCATCCTCGTCGTCATCAAGAGAAGGAGAAGAAGAGGAGGCGTTCTGTTCGTCTGGCAAGCATCAATTGAGTACTGAATTCCTGTTTGCCAGCTGAGTTGATTACTAGTGTTTATATTTTGCAAATTTTAAATTAAAAATATTATAATTGTATAAATATAAATATCATACAAGTACTTAAATAACATATTATATTAAAAATATTTAAACAAAAATGTTTTTTTGTTTTGTTTATATATAATACAGTTTCACTACTATTATGAATGAGCACACAAAATACTTGTTACTCTGGCTCCAATTTTGTGAATATAGTGATAATTTTCTTTCATTTCACATTATTGAGGTAATAAATTAATATATATTATAATTTCAGATCTCTATTTCTACGGAAAATGGGTGAACAAACAAACCAACTCAGGAACTTTATATATAGAGATTAGTTACCACATTATGCCAATTTTCATAGTAATGCAATTAATATAATTATTTAAAGCAATTAGTAAATGCTTGAATTTTTTTTTATTACTTTGATTCATAATTAAAAAGAATGATTAATATGTATTACAATTAATATTCCATGTAATAGCAAATAAAATTTCTAATAATTGAATCAGTTAAGCAACCATAAATAATAAGCTAGATTGTAACACTCATTGAGACATATAATTAATCAAATCATCCAATTAAGTAGGACTAATAAGTGATGACATAGCATGCGTAATCGGTGCGTAATGAATTATGCTCGGCTGACTGTACGTAGTTAATAATATGGTTAACTGCTTCTGATTATCATTTTCAAAAGTTTATACTAAGCATAATAAATAAACACTAAAGAGATTAATTATATTATTTTTACTTTTACGGGCGTGATAAAAGAAGAAAAAGCTACTGCTGCAATAGTAATAAAACAGAAAAAAATTTATGATTCCTTCAAGGAAAAATATGTCTGAAAGAGATACTCTATGAAAATTTAATCCAAATACCACTATTATTATTTTAATAGCGCTAATAGTTATTTAAACTATTTAATGTAGGTATATATAAATATATATATATCAGCTCAAAAACGAAGAGAAGCAACACACAGAGAAAGAGACACCCTTACAAACTCAAATTTTCGGATGATCCGTCTTCAGGAGGAAATAGAATGGGCGACCAAGCACGCAGAAAACACAGGGGTTTTCCTGCCGTTGTGTTTCCGGCGTGCTTGGTCGCCCATTCTATTTTCTCCTGAAGACGGATCATCCGAAAATTTGAGTTTGTAAGTGTGTCTCTTTTTCTGTGTGTTGCTTTTCTTTGTTTTTGAGGTGATTTGCGTCCAGTTTGGATAGTTTTTTTCGAATTTGAGTGAAATATATATATATATGAGAAAAACCTCAATAAATGGACTCCGCAGAACCATTCCCAGTTATATCTGCCACTATGTCGTATCTGTGCAGAGCACAAACTCAGAGTCATGTCGCGTTGCACATTTTTGGGGTACTCAGGTTTCGTAACATGAAATTTGTACGGATATTTAATCGCTGTTTTAACTTTTTACTCATGAGCTGGCGTCCAGGAGCAGTCATGGAATCAAGAAATTCAGATGAATAATGAACTGCTCCCTCTTCACTAATCACTTTGTTTACTTACTTGTAAGGTCTATCTTCGGCTTGATATATAGTAGTGTAAGAACTTGTTTGTTGATTTTCTGCATGTTCATAGCAAGGGTTGAGAATTGCTCGTTCACAAAGCCATTTATTCTGAATAAATAGTACATCATGAACTCTGGTAAACACCTTGTCAATAAACTGAAATACCCAATATATTCGTATTGCAAATGAAATTAAAACCAACTAACTATAACTGCTTTCTACATCTGTATACATTCAATACAAACATATCTGTGAAGTTAGACAAACACGGCTTAAAAGTTAATAACTTCGCTTCTGCGTTGAATTTTCAATCCATTAAAGGCTTAGATTTTAACTTAGACATACTCAAATCTAGAGTCAAAATTTCAGCTTGCTCTATGTCATGGTGGTTGAGTTTACTTGTAACAAAACTTTTTGTTACAAGTTTGTTTGCTTTAAAGGTTCATAACTTTCCTTCTACGTTGAATTTCCAATCCATTCAGATCTTATATACTAAACTAGACATACACAAATCTACTGTAAACGTTTGAGCTTGCTGTGCATAATGGTGGCTGAGTTTACTTCTGACATAATTTTGTGGACAAACCAACATAGCGACAGACAGAAATTTAACGATAGCGATGTATAAAACGTAAAGAAAATTTGAAATAAGTCACTTCTAAACAATGTACAGACAAAACCTTTCTTTTATTTATATACACATACTTGTGCTACTATCATTGGCAAACACGCAAGCCACTCGACTACCCTGGCTCTATACCTTTATTACCAGTGTTTAAAAAAAAAAATGTTTTTGTTACATTTATATATAAAATGTATTATATATATATATATATATATATATATATATATATATATATACACTACTGTCATCGGCGAGCATGGAAGCTACTGGCTACCCTGTCTCCAATTTTCAGAATTAAATAATAATATTCTTTTATTTAACATTATTCGGGTAATAAATAATATATATTATAATTTCAGGTCTCTATCTTCACGAACATTATATATAGAGATGGATAAATTTAAATAAAATATATCAAATTTTACCTCTTTATGTTGTTTGGATAATTTTTCCAATTTTCTAGAAAGGGTTCTAGGAGACTATCAATGCACTTGGTTTGATGGACCCCAAAAGAGCACCTGCAAAAAATTTAGAAGACCAAAATTAGTACAGAAACCCTAGTTAGTAGCTTTTTATCCTTACTGTGTATGAATGAAGTTATTGCTTTAAGTAACCAAGTTTTATATTTCTATAATCTTTCCCACTTTTTAGTGTAGATGTTTTTAATATTTTATTTGTATGTTTTCTTCTTTTAACATGTGTCTAATTTCTGATGGTAATATAAATAAATTACATA
The DNA here is from genome assembly GCA_026182355.1 of Hermatobates lingyangjiaoensis. Lineage (NCBI taxonomy): Eukaryota > Metazoa > Arthropoda > Insecta > Hemiptera > Hermatobatidae > Hermatobates > Hermatobates lingyangjiaoensis. Next base: position 97,482 of record JAPFBL010000355.1, read on the forward strand.
CAAAAATAAGTTTATATATATATATATATATATATATAACGAATTAGATGAAATGTTTCTTCAAACTGAATAAACTAGAATACACAAAAGAACGCACAGAAATGAAATCACTAAAACATGCTACTATATTTCGATGGCCTCGTCATCAGGTTGGCCTTAGTCCGAAGCTGATAATATATATATATATATATTACTATATAATATATATACTAGTAAAAGATATATTAATATTTTATGATCAAACCACAATAAGAAATGTGAAATGTGAAAAAGATCTTTCAAACGTAACAAGGGGTCTTCGTCAGACTCGAAAACTCAACTCAGTTGGGTATATAGGTATATGATCAAACCACAATAAGAAATGGGAAAACAAGACTAAGATCTTTCAACCGTAACAGTTGACCGTCAGTTGGGTTTTTTGACTCTGACGAAGACCGCTTGTTACGGTTGAAAGATCTTAGTCTTGTTTTCCCATTTCTTATTGTGGTTTGATCATTGATTGTTGTTTCACGTGTTTATGTGAAATCTTTTTATATAGGTATATATATACATATACCCACAAAAATTTCCAAAAATTTTAAACTCTACATCTCAATTTTGGGTTACTTTTGTTGCATATCCGGTGGACTTGGTCTGAACTCTCTTTTATCTACTGAAGAAGGATTTTTACTGAAGAAGTAAGATAAAGTTGGTTAGTTAGTCTGTATCTTTTCCCAGTATGTTTCTTCATTTCTTCATTGGTTTAGTCACGAATGTTGTCTGTGTTCATCATTTGTTATAATAACCTGCAGATGAGACACATATAGCATTGTTTTGCGTGACAGATGCAAGTAATACTGTGCTACTTCTGACAGAATATCTTCGGTTTGGGCTTTTCCTTAGTCAAAGGATGTGGCGAGAGGAAGTCAAATGGTGCTTGGACAACATCCGCACACAAAGCTCTTCCCGGCCATCACTCTCTGTCAAGGTCAAGGCTGCAATTACTTAATTGAAGCATTCATTAAACTATTAAAGCCGACTTGATTTGATTCTTTATCATTGCATGTGATTCTCATTTCATTCCAAGGTTACTACTAGTTTGCTTGCGACAAAACAATTTTAATCCAAACGATTCATTCTATTTGTTATGATTTAAGCAAGATTATTATTCTCTTATATAAGTTCTGAGAAAAAATAATAATTATACCTTGTGTTACTGACTTATGTAATAAAACCAAAAACTAATGGCACCATCGGAAGCTAACAAAGAATTCAGAGTTTGGTCATATAGTAACAATTATTATTATTATTTGTTTGAGTTTGACTATAGCACACGTGTTAAAAACTATTGTACTTCCCCCTTCTGTAGCAAAGTACCTCAGCCGTAAGCTTCAACGCCCCCAAAAAGTTCAGCACCTCTGTGCAACAAAGTTGCCTGACAGTCAGCCAGCAGGTACAACGGTATTTCTTCCCCTTCTTAGCAGAATCTGCACAAACCATTATTGATAATGCCCATTCAGGCTCCCTACGCTTCAGGAGAAAGTGACTTCCTTTCTCCTTCTTTGGGACAGTCTTCTTCGCGTTCTTAGGTGTTCTTGTTGGGAGGTTGGCTCCCACTAGTTAGTGAGGATGGTCTCCGGACTTCTTTTTCCTTAGTATTATACTGTCAGTGTTATTTTGTCCGCTCCGGCAGAGTACTGCATGCTGAAGTAGGTCTATTTAATCAAGAGGGTCGCCTGGTTCCCTTGAAACTCCGTCAGGAATACAGTAACCTCTGTATCATTCATCCTTGGTCACGGATTGCATACCGCCTTGATTTGAGGATGGGATAAGAGGAGAGGATTTGGGAAGTTGGAAGGGTGTGAAACGAAGGTGGTCAGGCCCAGCCCCTGGTCACCTTATCCTCCTCTTTCCTTTGTCCCTGCATATAGCAGGTTAACAGGAAGGCCGCAAGTCGGACTGGAATACTAGACGTTATTAGAGGTGCATAATCACTCCATTACTACCTCATATAGTGACTAAAAACACTACTGATACTGATATACTATGGCATGTCAGTACCATAATCTATAGTGTTGTACTATTGATACTACCGGTAGACTAATAACAGGTATACAGATGTACACAATAAAATGATACTATCAAAGGTATAGTCACTACTATTAAATACATTAGACATAATTCTATAAGTACACTACTATTAATTTACAAATATAATATTATTAACAGACTACTATAGTATAGTATTTTACCACAAATTAGACATCGAAAAGAGGTAAACAACCACAAGAATAGATCCACAATTAAACTAGTATAAGTATACTAGAATAACCATCAACGTCCAAACCACAATAAGAAATGACATAAGATACTAAGATCTTTCAACCGTAACAAGCGGTCTTTATCAAAGTCAAACAACCAATCAGTTGATTTGACTCTGACGTGGACAGCGGGTTAGGGTTGAAATGTCTTGGCATTTTTTCTCATTTCTATTTTGGTTTAGACGTTGATTGTAATTTCGCCTGTTTTTTGTGAAATATTGTTATGTGTACTAGTATATTGGATGTATACAATAACCTGTATACTGCGATATATATATATATAAAATCTAAAGTTTATCGGGACTCGGTCAGTTTATATATATATATATAAAAGATTTCACATGAACACGTGAAATAACTATCGATGATCAAACCACTATATGAAATGGGAAAACAAGACTAAGATCTTTCAACCGTAACAAGCAGGTCTTCGTCACAGTCAAAAACCCAACTGTTGGGTTTTTCGAGTACTTAGAGTAGTATAAGATGGCAGCAAATCTTCTTGGAGGCATATTTTGTTGAAATGTACCGCAGCTTCGGCATTTACGACTTTCAAACTAAGATGTTCCAGTCTCCTGACAGTCTTATGAATGGAAGGTGGTAATTCCAGATTAGTTGTCCAAAGGACATTGAGACACTTTCTTTGGAACACTTTAATAAATATCAACACTTTTAATACAACTGAAAGACTAACATCACAGGTAAATAATTTAACATAACTTACTATCCATAAATAATCGAAATTTTTGAAATGTAAGACTTCAATTTCTAACCTGACGATGACTATTACATTTCGAAATAATTGTGTTTATGGATAGTAAGTTATGTTAAATTATTTACCTGTGTTGTTAGTCTTTCAGTTTTATTAAAAGTGTTGATATTTATTAAAGTGTTTCAAAGCAAGTGTCTCAATGTCCTTTTGACAACTTATCTTGGAATTACCACCTTCTATTCGTAAGACTGTCAGGAGACTGGAACAGCTTAGTTTGAAAGTCGTAAATGCCGAAGCTGCGATACATTTCAACAAAATATGCCTCCAAGAAGATTTGCTGCTTATATATATATAGAAAAATTGATATATATATATATATAGAAAATTGATTCCTCTCTACTTTATTTTCTGTGACCGGGCGCGCATGCGGCAACACTGTTGGTCTCCAACCGTCTCTGAACCAGTGCGCTTTGTTTCCCTCTCTTATCTCTCCTGAAGACGGTTCAAACCGAAAATTAGAGACTGTAAGTGTGTTTTTTTGATTTTTCCTATTGTTTCTTTGTCTATATTGAACTATATTTGTCCTTTTTGGATCCTATTTTCAACGAAAAAGTATATATATATATAGTGTATGTCCACGTGTAATTTTTCATACAAGCCTTACATGTATAACATAAGTACGAATCAGCTGCATATCGGGCTTGTTCATCCTAGTAAAATTGATTGTAGGTCTTGATAAATCGTATGTTCATTTCAAAGATTACTGTTCAAATTTACACGTCATTCTTTTAGCTGGCATCTAATGGCATGTTGCACATTATTATGAAAGTACCCGTTATTCACAAACACTTGAGTGGCCCTGACAAGTTCTTCATGCGTATCCTCCCGACTGATGCAATGCGGAGAGCCTTCCGACTAGAGTAGTAACACCACCAAGAAGATGAAAAATATGACTTCCTCTCACTGATTCATTAACACAGACCGCTGTCAAAGTCTACACAGCATTGTCTTGCTTTGATATTTATTGTAATTATTCCATGCTGGTTTTTTGTTGGTAGAGCCACAAGTTTTTACTTTATGGGAAGTAAAGTATGGTGATAATGTATAACTTTAATATACATATATTTTGAAATTCCCCCTTAAAAATTTTTGAAGTTGTTTTGGAGTTTGAGAAATTGGTATATATGAATGTATGTGTATGTATATGTGCCTGTGTTTGTGTGTGCATGCGTGTATATATATATATACCACAATTAAAAGAAACGGTCCAGCGGACTTTTTTAAAATAAAACAAATTCAAAACGAAGGAAACACACAGAAAGACACAGACATAACTCACATCGATATTTCGACCATCGTCGTCATCAGGAGGTGCGAAAAGCGAAGAAGGGCTCAGTTTCAATGACTGTTTCAAGGTTCAGATCCTGAAACAGATCCCCGAATCCAACAATAAAGTTACCCTAAGAGCTTCAGAGGAGGCATACAAATGCTTACTTGATGCTCGCTCTTCCCCTGGACTCAACCTCAACCGATAATTTATTTATAATTTATTTATTTATTTTTTTTATTTTTTTCTTTATTAATTTAAATTTGATTTATCTACTTTTTTATAATTTTTTATAGTTATAATTTTTACTCATTCCTTTTACGTCTTAATTTGGCTCTTCATTTCCTTCCCTCCCTTCCCGCTTGGTGGTAAGTGGTGAGGTACTGGCTGCGGTCTCCGAGTTCAGTACAGCCCTGTCTTCGCTCTTCGCACCTCCTGATGACGACGATGGTCGAAATATCGATGTGAGTTATGTCTGTGTCTTTCTGTGTGTTTCCTTCGTTTTGAATTTATTTTATTTTATATATATATATGGGTGTACTTCAAGTGGTACGCTATAAAAACAGTCATATCCTTTTACATATCAAAAATGATATTATTACCTGAAATAGCACTTATAATGAAAATAAGTTTTCCTTATGTGTTTGTATGTGTACGCCTCACGTGATTACCCTTCCAAACAGTCATAAACAGTCATACCCTTTTGTAGTTCAGATTGAAATTTTTACCTCAAATAGCACTTATAATAAAATAAATTTGGCCTTATTTCGACATAAAAAAACCTACTTTATTGTCCCTTATATGAATTTAGATCCCAGTTATTCTACTAAACTTCTAATCCTATAGAAATCAATTTTGCAAATAGTATAAAATACAAACAAATTTATATTAAAAAAAATCTACTTTTTTTTTAGGAAAAATAGTCTAGTTTGCATTAATGTTTAAAAAAACATTAACAAGAATTAAATCTAAAATATTGTGAAAATGATATGAGCAACAAGAATTTTGGGGAAATTTAATCATTGCAAAGGTTCAGTTCAGTATATTTGCTAAATGTAGAAATAGTTGTTTTTTTACAATACTATTGATTATAAAACAAGAAATTTTGCATAAAACATATACTCAAAAGATTGTTTAATCAGTTATAGTGTGTTATACTCATGATGGGAAATTTCAAAAAATATACCTTTCCACACAAACGAACTTTCAAAAAGTGTTCTTCTTCAGGTTTATCTGCACTATTGAGGGTGTTACTCAGAGAGTCCTTCTATCCCTGTTGCTATAAGACTCTCAACACTTCAGGTGTAAACCTGAAGAACACGAAGTGTACGTTTCCATGCCTTAATAACAAGAAACAACAATTAAAATTACCCCTGTCAATCATGTTCAGTGAATTTGTTTCAATACCTATTTTTTATCATTTCTAATTGAGAAAAAGTGTCCGGGAAGTATAGTTTGTTCATATTATTAACACTATAGAATATTGTTGTTATATTAATAGACAAATGCAATTTAGAAAAACAGTTTCTGTTTTTTTTTTTGTTGATTACTTCTCGGTTAGTGCTAATTTAGCCTTTCGTTGAAGTGTGGGTTCACTATTGAAGGACTAAGTACTGAGTCTGTTATTATTATTCAAGACAGGTTGGGAGTATTCTAAATTTACTTCACTTCTAATTAGTCACGACCTTGGCAGTACATGGTACAATTAACCACCCCACTCGTTCATTCCAGTTCCAGTCCATTAATTAAGCTATTTAATATTTGCAAAAAAAAAAAGAAAAAGAGGACAACTGTTGCGGCACTATTAGAGGTTATACAGGCAAAGATTATCTAAATTAGTTAGCTAAAGCAAAACTACTTGGAGTAGCTCTGTCATTCAGATGAAGCTAATCAGCCAACAACTACGTCTTGAAAATCAACAAGGCAACCCACTTAGTCAAAACAAACTCTTGCAAAACAAGTTCCCAATTCAACCCCGCTACTTTTATGCGTTTAAATATGCAATCATTTAACCATTTATATTCGATGAAGCAAAATGAATATTCTTTGAACATAAATAAAAACAATATTATACAATATTTTTTTCTATTTTTTAAATCGATTCGCTAGCGGGTGATAACGTAAGCTGTTTACCGGCTTTTTGTTTGAACGGTGATTCTATAGATTCTACATTGAGAGTCCTAAATTTTGCCTAACTCAAGTATATTTCTAGTAGGGCTCTTTAACGAGTACCTGACATCGTACAGGCTCGGGACCAACGGCTTACTACTTATTATTAAAGAGTCACTCTTTCGAATTCGATTTTAATGTTCATCTGTAATTTCTAATGATATCTTTTACAAAATGACCATCAATTTTTTAAATATTACACGAAATAAAATTTATATCTCTTGTTGATGTAGGTCGTTGAAAATTGCCTTCACATGGTCTATCTTGAGCACTTCACATGAACTCCCTCAAAATTTCTCATTTGTGAGGAAGCAATTGGTCAGTTGACTTTAAAAAAAAATCAACTTGCTTTGCTTTGTCATGTTATGGCCGAAAGGCTAAGGCACATGAATAAATCACAGCAGGTAGGGTAAGATGACCGTGAGGACGAGCAAAGATTGATAGAGATAAGTGTTCTCTGAGGGGTCAAGTTAGCTCAGGGTTAACCCACTCGCCCCTGGGCTGGTAGTCCGGAGTTTGATCCCAACTGGCCCTCGATTTATTCACCCGTCAGGTAAATAAATCTGAGTACGTTGTCCCTCGGAGAGGACGTTAATCTGTCGGTCCCGAGCCTGTACGATGTCAGGTACCCGTTATAGATCCCTACTCTAAAATACACTTGAGTTAGGCAAACTTTAGGACTCTCAATATAGAATCTGTATAATAACCGATCAAACAAAAAGCCGTTAAACCGCTGACGTTATCAGCCGCTATGGGATCGGTTTAAACAAAAAAAAAGTGTTCTCTTATAAACATTGTGCTACAAAATATGTAAACTTTTATTTTGGATATAGTATTTCTCAGCTAATCTAAAATGATATCAGTCATCATACCTATAAGGGAAGGATGCTACAGTTTGTTGCGCATCCTTCCAGTATCAACCTAAACTCATTGCTAGTCGATTCACAACGAGGGAACACTTTAACTATACGGCGACCTTTCTAAAGCATCCATATCCTGCCAACACTAGTATGAATAATGAATGAGCTACATCCTAAAATTGTCACGACTGTGTAACATTCTCACATGATTTAATTTTTAATTTACAAAAAAAATCTATATGTTTTAAAAAATGATGAAATATGTAAAAAACATTAAATTATTTCCATTAAAAAAGTTCCGCATTATACTAACCAATTTTTGTATACGTACATCGAATAATTTTATCATTTTGCATTAATATAATTGCCACATAAATTCAGTTAATATTTATGTTCATAAAAATTTTCAACAAAATACAAACGACTTGCAATAAATTCCTTACTATGATCTGGTTAATGGTGCAACACACTGGCCAAATAACCTGTTTCATATTTTGGAATAATCTGCGTAATTTGTTTTGCATAATAAGTTGCTGGTATTAACCCTATAAAAAAAAAACGAGTTTTAAAAACGAAATTAAAAATTAGGAACAGGAATGATTTGGAAGGGGTGATGCAATTAGAACGGTAGTGTACGTATCCGCAATTAATAACACAGTATTAATATAATAATTCTTAAAATTTATTTATGGAATGCTAAAACTTCTGAAATATTTAAAATTTGTAATGGTAATGCATATTGTATTTCTAATCTCCTACAGAGAAACTGAATCTTTGCGGGTGACACTGTAGTGGCTTTTAGATGCGCCAGTGTGGAGTTCGCTACAAGAGAGTTACAGAACTATCTTGATCGAATTCCTTACTGGTTCAGTAACTGTAAACTTGCTGTCAACCCAGAAAAGTGCATCTACATACAATTCAGTAAAGGTGCACCCAAGTCATTCTCTTCAGTCTTTGTTGGTAGCCAGTTAATACCCTGCAAAACCTAGGTCAAATACGAATAATAGTCATAAATAAGGCCTAACCATACTGTCAAATTTAGACCCCTATCTAGAAATCAAACAATATTTCGCAAGTAGTAAAGAATCTCATTTATTAGGTGGTAATAAGAGTTAGCATAACGTACGGATGCCCGACCTGGTTACCAACCGTAAGAAGTAACAAAATTCTCATCTAGATAGTTCAAAATAAATGTATACGACTTATGGCTAGGGTGCTTTGGTATGCCAGAAATTTGAAAAGAGACCTGAGTTTAGAATCAACTAACCAGTTTACTAACAGACTGGTGACCAATAAGAACAACAAATCAATACCCATCCAAATTCACTTGTACAGAGAGTTTCCTAAGAATACGCAAATCATTTCCATTGTAAAAGCTATTATTTATTAAAGGAAATCATAGCCTTCTTAGCCTAAAAACTGCTTTACGACTCAATAACATCTATATAAAAGGCCACAAAATTATGGAAACTAAAAAACTAAACAAAACACTACAGACATTTGTTTAATGAACCTACAATCACAATAGTACAGTAATTCAACACTAGAATGTCTGTGACCTGGAAGTACTAATAACAACGTGCACTACAATACACGGAAAGATTCGTTGGTCGTTGCTTGGCCTATTACATCAGATATATATAAATTCACTCAAGATTTATCAACTTTTAATTTGCTTACCTATAGTACTATAGATTGAAGGTTCAAATTTGTAAATCTTGGTTCCCATATGGAAATTTTAACGCACACCGTTCCTCGGAGAAAAAATAAAGCTACTGGCCTTCAGCTCTACATTGGCATGTACCCATAAAAGATTCCTACTTAAATAATAATACAGAACAATAAAAATGGTTTCATTTTATTTGGGATACATAGCTCAAAAGATAGAATAGATTTGTTAAAATGAACTTTTAAATTCTTTTAAATTTTTGTTCGTAAGTTGGCGTATGACTGTATTTGGTCCTTGATATTATATATATGATATATAGTATATATTATATATATATAACGAATTAAATGAAACGATTCTACGAACTGAATAAACTACATTGAAATAAGCAACACAAGAAATGAAACAGAAACTCACTACTAAACTTCGAAGGCCTCGTCATCAGGAGGATAGAAACGAGTCGTGGTCTGCCTGCGGAGCTACTCATTTCTCTGTGCTATCTCAATGTAGATTATATATATAATATATACCAATGATCAAACCACAATATGGAATGGGGAAAAAAGACCGTAAGACCGCAATAAGATCTTTCAACCGTAACAAGCGTCTTCGTCAGAGACAAAAACCCAACTGAAACACTGATAAAGAAAACATCTGGTAAGGGGTTGAGAAGAGTGGGAGGGAAGAGTGGTATTTTAAAAGGGTGAAAGTGCAGGAAAGGACAAATTTCCAGAAAAGGATGTTTGGGGAAACAAAGGAGTACAGTAAGAAAGAGTAAAAAACTTAGTTTTTTACTCCTAGTATGGCTTAACCTCTTCTAAGAGGGTTGACAGCTAGCGGATGTATGTGTTGTTCTCAATAATTTTGTTCTCTATGTAGGTTGTAGATAGTTTTGTTAAAAGTATTATAGTTCTTACTCTAATTTAAGCTCTGAAGATGATATACAAATAAATGAAACGTTGGCCTAAGAAAGAGTTTATTTTCTTTTACATGACCGAGCCCTCAAAAACAAAACCTACTCAATAATATATATATATATATTAATAAAATGAACAGTGTCACGTGTTCATTCAGACTACAGTTGTTGTTAAAATCCACATATTATTTTTCTTTGTAAAATAATTTGTAATGTAATACTTAGTTTTTCTGTTTCAAAATTTATACTTCTGCCTATGAAAAAGGTTTTAAATAAAAACCGAAACGTTGGCAATGAGAGTTTAATTTGAACCTGAAGAACTGACCGAGTCCCGATAACAATAGTTTTGTATATATATATTATCCTTCATTTACTTTAATATTCTTAATCTATTTATTCTCTATTAGTCCAGTTAAACCGTTGACCTTTCAACTCTTTTATTCTAACCGCTTGTTTCTTGTTCATTATTGACCTTTGACCTTCTCTTTATATTAACCTGTACTAATCCTCTTAATCTATTAATAGCAATGACTAAGCATGAGTCATCGATTTTATTTTAACATGTCACTTGGAACTTCTTTTCCAGTTGAACCCTTTAGCAGGGGTTAGTTCGTAGGATCGAATCTCTCATCTTAAGATCGTGAATGCGGAGATGCGGTTAATTTTAATGATACCTGTTTAAAGAGGATCTGCTGCCATAAATATAAAAAAAAAGGCAAATTTATTTATATATATAAAATAAATTTTTTTTCAAAACGAAGGAAAAAACAGAAAGACACAGACATAACTCACATCGAATTTCGAATGTGTTAAATGTCGTTCCTTCTGGGGTTTCCTTTCGTTTAATTATCCTTAAAAAAGGTCGGCTTTCGTTTTTCCTTTTTTAATTTATTTTTTATATTAATATAAAAAAAAACATAAAAATAAAGAAAATTGTTTCACAATTTTTTAAAAGTTTTATTTTTAATTTTTATTTGTTTTACTCACCCCCATTTCCCGAAAGTTGGTCGTTTAGGTTCGTTCAAAGCCGTCAGAAGCCAGGTTCTTCTTTTCTGAAGACGGGAACGAAATTAGAGGATTATTTTCCTTTTTGTGGTTTTTATAAATTATTTTTATATTTTAATATATTAAATTTAAATTAGTGTTTGATTGAGGGCTAGGTTGAATAAATCCTTTTAGCCCCTTTTATTTGGCCCTCAATCCGTTTAAATAGAAGGGTTAACTTTTTTGGGTTTTTTTATTTATATATATATATTTATATATATTTTTTTTAAATTCTTTTTTATATATATATATTATTTATATTATTAATTCCAAAAAAAAATAATAATAATTTTTAATTTTATAATTTTTCCTTTGGGTTTGCTTTCCTTTTCCCCGCTTCGAAAACGTTAGTTAGTCTTTTTTCGTGTGTTTCCTTATTTTGATTTTTTTCTTTCAAAATCCGCTCCGTTCTTTTAATTTTTTTTTTATATTATTTATAAAAATTTAAATTTATTAATTTAATTTTTTTTATTTTTTTTTTCCGCCGGAAAAAGAATAAAAAAAATTAATTATTATTTGAACTGTTGTTCTATCAAAAATTAAGGGCAAAAAACCCCAGTAAAAAAGATTAAATCCACATTTTAAAGATTTCGATCACCTTATTGATCGTTTGAGAAACAGGAGTGATGTGTCAATGCTATGATAGTCAACTGAATAAGTAGGAGACTGCTGCAGGGTACCAACGACCTGCTCTAAACTTACACAGCTTCAGTGATTATTTTTTAATTAATTTTTTAAAATAATTTTAATTTTCTATTCTTTTCTTTTTTTTTACATTTCACATTCACTGCGGTTATGCAAATACTAGTATCAGTTTGTTGGAAATATCTCATAAATTAAACGTACCTACCTAAATGTATTGTCTCGTTTTGCAAAGAAGAATATTTGCTCTCAAGGTCATTTTTTTATAGACTATTTATCATTAGCTTTAGTACCTCGAGTAGGCGATATGCTTCATGTCATTTTTTTTACTTCCTAAATCGTATATCATTTTTTGTGCTAAATATTAAACCCAAAAAAGAAAAAAAAATGATTGATGCTTATTTTCTAAAATCAAACATACAAAAAAAAAACTACAAATAATGAAAACAAGAAACATCTGTTTAATTAAAATTTTGTAAACAGATATACATATATAACAAAAATTTATGGCAATAAGTCAAAATCACTAATAGCAGTTTGAACGCAAGTTTTTTTTAAAACTCATTGTCATGTTGTTACTTAACACTTTTATCGACATTATGCCATTTACATACAATAGGCTTGTAATAAATCAGATAGTTTATAAGGAGTCTTTATTCAGATTCATGATGCTTCCTACAATTTCAGAATTTGAAGGAAATAGACATCAGATGAGAGAGAGTGAGGAACAGGAAGAATGTAAGTTAATGAAACATATGTGACCAAGTTTAATATAAATTTACTAAAAACGGTGTTTTTAAATTGTAATTTAACTTTGCCGTTAAATAAATTCAATTAAAGTATTATAATATCAGAATATATTAGATCATTTAATCTAGCCATGTAACTTATACAAATTAGAGTAATGGATCTTTGAAATACTAAGTTGTAAAACATTATGAAAGCAATATTTATTTGTGGGATGGATTCCAAAAACCGTGGACAATGCTGTATTGAACAGTCAGAAAAAACTACATGGTACTCATAGGACTTGACAAATGTAACACATATTTGTAAACAACGTCAATGTAGATAGAATTATTATAAGAATTATAATTATTATTACAACGTATTATAGAAGAAAAACCAATGTTATATTTAACTGGCAGGAAGACAACATAGCACTCGTAGTAGTTGACAAATGTGACAGATATTTGTAAAATTGTATCGACATTCTTGTGGAAAGTGCTGCTGAAAGAATGGTAGGCTTAAATTGTCGAAAGTTATCCAATGATAAAAATTTGAGTGTGGATTCAATATTCAAAATATTTGAATTAGTAATGAAAAATGATAAATTGTTTAATTTTGCAGGACAGGCAGTTGTAAGGTAAGTTGACTTCAAAGAAGCCGATGCCGAATTAGGTGTTCTGAGAAAATATTCGTTTGTTGATAAGGTCATGAGAGATAAGCAAGCAATACTCAGTAATCCAGCCTTCCGTAAGTATACGAGTTGGGCGAACAGGCATTTGTTGTTTAATCGTGGGCACACGTCCAAATATTTAGTTAGGTCACAGTCTTTCTAGGTCTACTTTGAAGAACAATGCCAACACAATGGTATAAAACACTAACTTTATTTAGCACATCGCAAAAGAAAAGACATCGTGAAATAAATAACAAGCCTTACTTTCACCATCACTTTGTATATTCACTTATATTTAAGAATGCTGATACTTATAATATCAATAATTAAATTGAGCTTTTTACCCATAAAAATTATTATTGTTATTATTAATATAAAAATATTGAGCTTTTAATTTGTATTATCCTAGCATGAAATTATTATATTATAATTATTATTATTATAACATATTATAATGATTATATTATAACTATTATAATTAAATTATAATAATATAATTATTATATTATTATAATTATTTAATAATAGGAAATTAGTTAGTATCATCGAATCTCTCAGTCAGAAGATCGTGAATATCGAAGCTACAGTTCACATGAATCAAGATCTGCCACCTATCACATAGCACATAGGTACTTGCATTGAAGCAATGCACTTCTTCTCCTGATAACAACCAATGTTGAAAAGAGTTTTATTTCATATTTCCTATGTTATTGTTTCGACTATTTTATAGTGTTTATTATTTTATAACATTATTTCATTTTGATTTTAATTAAAAATCATTGATCAATGATAAATATCAAAAGTACATAAATACAAAGGCACACTTATGGTCTAAATTTTCAGGTTCAGCCGTTTCTTTTGAAGACCGTCGGTTTTGTCACAGACTTAACCATCTGTTCACCAATTCGTTTAGTCCCCTATTTTTTTTTCTCATCGTGACTGTTCAAGCGAAGATTAGGTTAGGTTAGGTTGCAGTGGTAGTCCCACAAGAGAGCACATGAAGGACGAGCATTGGCCCTTTATGACACTACACAATGAAATTGATTCTACAGTGGGAGGCCTAAATTTTGCCTAACTCAAGTGTATTTAGCGTAGGAATCTTTAACGAGTACCTGACATCGTACACGCTTGGAACCGACGGTTTAATGTCCTTCTCCGAGGGACGACGTGCTCCGATTTATTCACCACCCGCATGAATAAATCGAGGGCCAGGAGGAGATCGAACCCTGGTCCTACCAGTTCAGAGGTGAGTTGGTTAACCACTGAACTAACCTGGCCCCCGTTCAAACGAAAGTATTAGGCTTTCTAGAAATACAATCTTCTAATTTTTTTTATAAGTTTTTAATAAATGTAAATTAAACAAAACATAAAAATAAACAGTAGATCTCTTTCAATCTGTTTTATTTAATTTCCATAAACTGTTCAGAATTTTGTTGAATGCATCAGATGTTCCTTCTGTTGTAACTAGAGTGTAAACTGACTAGTATATAAGTTAAAATTTATTTGCGATGTATGATATTAAGTGAAGATAGAAATAATCAAGAGTACAATTACAGAGCAAACAGGGCGTCACGGGTGAGGAAGAACTGGTCGGACGTGTAGTTAGTTCCGGATGAGGGGACTCCTACGGAATGACAAACATTTGACCATCACTACCCACTATCATGATCTCTCTATTGTACTCAAAAGCCATCTGTCATCTATTCTACAAATAGAACGAATTGTTGAAAGTGAACCTAAAAGGGGGGAAAAACAGGTATGTTTCTTTACAAAAGCAGAAAATACGTATGTTATTTCACTTAGGGAGCAGAGTGATTATAAACCTCTAATAGCCTCTTAATAGCACTTAACTCCGACTTTCGGCCTTCACAAGGTTATTCTGATAAACTGCTATATGCAGCGGCATATAAACGAAAGAGGTGTAGAAAGTAACCAGGGGCTGGGCCTGACCATCTTTGTTTTACAGCCTTCCAAATTCCCAAATCCTCTCCTCGTATCCCAGCCTCAATCCAAGGTGTTTTGTAATACTCGTCGAAGGATGGATGATACTGGGTTTACTTGGAGCTTCTTGGAGGCGTTGAAGCTAACTGGGGTACTTTAGCACAGAAGGGGGGAAGTACAATAGTTCTTAAGACGGAGTGCTGTAGTCACCCAAAATTAATATAATAATAATAGTAATAAATACATTTTGAATGATTATCAAGCTGATCTAGTTTTTTAGCTGACAAATTAGCTTCCAAAAATTTATTTAACTTAACCTATCTATCTAATCAGTTTTTCCTTTGTAGAAATATATAACGACATACATATACGTATAGGATGTATGGATAAACCGGAGTGAAAGTTTATGGAGGCCTCATAAACTTCTAAGAACATTAATTAATAAGAAGCAAACATACCTATTTGAATACACGTATACAAAGAAAAGTTGCTCTTAATATTTACATATATATAACAAGATTCCACAATAAACATGTAAAAATAACAATAATATTCAAAGAACAATAAGAAATGGGGAAAAAAGACTAAGATCTTACAACCGTAACAAGCGGTTTTCATCAGTTGGGATTTGACTTTGACGATGACAGATTGTTACGGTTGAAAGATATTAGCATTTTTTCTCATTTCTTATTTCACGTGTTTAATGTAAGATCTTGATATATATATATATATATATATACCACAATTAAAAAAACGGTCCAGCAGACTTTTTTAAATAAAATAAATTCAAAACGAAGGAAACACACAGAAAGACACAGACATAACTCGCATCGATATTTCGACCATCGTCGTCATCAGGGGGTGTGAAGAGCGAAGAGCGAAGAGTCCCGCAGGAAGACAGGGCGGCGACTCTATATATATATATATAATTTGTCACCGCCCTGCCTTCCTGCAGGACTTCACTCTTCACACCTCCTGATGACGACGATGGTCGAAATATTGATGTGAGTTATGTCTGTGTCTTTCTGTGTTTTCTTTCGTTTTGAATTTTTTTTTATGTATATATATATATATATCTTGATCGACAGTCAACTAATATATATATATATATTAAATCTTAAGGGCTAACGAATAATCTTCACTCTATCATCATATATACTTAAATATATCTCATTCTTGATTGAGTTCTGAATTCTGAACAAATGAAATAATTTATTGGAAGTGATAAGAGTCTTACTGGACTCTTAAGAATCCTAAGGTATTTTTCCAAAACTGGCAGGTCTTATTAGGAGGTGCCTCGCCACATCTATATTGATTGGTGCATCAGAGAGCTAATTGTACTGATTGCCACTGTATTGATCGTCAGGTTCATCAGTAGTTTATCGAGAACACACAAGAGACTATTTGATCACTACCATAAAGTCGCCAAGTAAGAGAATCATACACCGAATGGAAGTTAAATAGTTTGAACTCCACTATCAACATATATCCTTGAACCTCCTCATATGGTTAAGCCTATCAGTAATATTGTGTTCTTTTTCAAATGAAATAAGTTACATTTGTATTGTGTTTAACAACTTGTAAGACAAAACTTTTTTTCAAAAAGGAAGCGATACATGTTAGGCTTTTAAAATTTGATCAGTTCTAATGTTATTTTACAGTAATTATTATATTTACTCTACTCTTATTTGACATTGTTTGCTGTATTTACTCAACTGTTATTTTACATTGTTTGCTATAATGTCTTTACTGTTATTTTACATTATTTACTATTATGACTTTACTGTTATTTTACATTGTTTGCTATATTTACTCTACTATTATTTTACATTAATTGCTATAATGACTCTACTGTTATTTTACATTGTTTGGAATAATGACTTTAGTGTTATTTTACATTGTTTGCTATAATGTCTTTAATGTTATTTTACATTATTTGCTATATTTACTCTACTATTATTTTACATTAATTGCTATAATGACTCTACTGTTATTTTACATTGTTTTCTATAATGACTTTAGTGCTATTTTACATTGTTTGCTATAATGACTTTACTGTTATTTTACTTTAATTGTTATAATGACTTTAATGTTATTTTACATTATTTGCTATATTTACTCTACTGTTAAATTACAGTAATTACTATCTGTTTTATCTCCAGGAATGAAAAAGTAATAAACTTCTTCCATTTAGACATTTATATTATGTCTAAATGAGCTATTTATATACCTAAGAGGTTTGATATTATATTTACTTATTTTAAAGTTGATTGTAGGTTACAGCAGATATTTCTCTATCGTTTGCAGTCTCTATGGACTCATGGATTAACTTCTCTCTGACAACTGATCAGCCGTGACTGATTCTGGTTTACCTGTTGAAGATAAATATTGTCGCAAACGATCAGTGACTGTCATGCCAATATGCTGAACAGGATGAATATTGCCCTCTAACTTTTAAAGCAATTCAATTACATGAATTCTAACCTCAGGGGCTCAGGGTTGGCATATTTGGAAGCATGGTGTAAATAGCCATCGATCTATATATAAGTTTCGACTTATGGAGTGTAACTTCTTTTAAATAAAACAGAAAACGACATTTTCGTTTATTTATTATTTATCAAACATGTCATAACAAAATAACTCTGAATTATCATTCACTCACTCCTTCTGTCAAAAGTTTTCATGGCATATATCATCAACGAAGCTGGTCATCTACCTCCCTTATACTCGTAACTTGAAGGTACTCATCTATTCACAAGCATGCCCTTTCTGCAGTCATTATAGCTATGCAGAAATACCAGACTCACTCTCTTTAACGTTTCTTTATTATAGAGGTAAAAATTTACACTTCACTTTGAAAATTTTTTTTTTTAATTTTTAAAGATCTTTCAGCTAAATATTTGTCTGAAACTGTTAAAGAGACAAATTTATATCAACTATATTCTTACCTTTACAAAATCTTTAAACAAACTTGTGGACAGCTTTTCGTTATCTAGAATTATTACTTTTGATAAAACCAAGTGGAAAACTTCACCAATCAATTCTGAGTTTGTTTTTTTTTGTGTTTAGTGTATAAACTGGATAATGTTTTAGCCTTTCAGCAATTGAATATATAATGAATAATCAGTTCGTAAAATACTGTGAAATTTAAGTGTGCCTGTAACTCGATCACTAGCTGATGGGTGCCCGTAAATACACTTTAAGTATTATCTGCACCAGAGTCTTAGAGACTATCTTATTTTAAACATTACTTGTGAACTGTGGCAAAAAATAAGCCTCATCGAATCATTGGCTTCAAAAAAAAAGTTTCTACTTAAAAGCTACAAAGTTATTTATAAGTCTCTTTCATTAAAATGATATAATATTGACTAAAACTTAATGCCATTTTCGCCTCTAACTACTCTGAGGAGTGGATGTACCTAGTACTGGCGTCCCCGTCGCAGAGGTGCTAATTGGCCTGCTGTACACCCAAGCCAACAGTACAGGGCAGGCTGCCCCAAGCGCGGTCAAGTAGCCTAGTACCTGACGATGTCAGAGGGAATTCTTAACGTGCTTCGGCACAGCTTGGCACCCGTTGGGCGGTACGGGGTGGTAGCCTCTCTTCTCTTGAGGAGAGTTTAAAAGGTTTTCTTAAAGAGTGTTAAAGTGGTAGCCTTGTACAGCACCATCTCGGTGGTGGGTCTTCCAAACCTACACTCAACCGTCTAGAGCCCGCAGTGAGGACACGCAGTCTGCACAATAGGCTGGGTGTCCAATTTCACGAGGTCGGTGACCCAGGGCAACAATAGTGCCACACCCGGGCCGTGCAGCTTACTCCATATCTGCACTGGCTTATATACGTCTTTTCCGGGGGCAAATAAGGGCCACTGACCCTACCTGTGCTGAGCAGGTTCAGTAGGACCTCGGTCCGGAGTTTGACCCGAAACTCTTAAAATAAGTCGGTACTACGGGTGGAGGGAAGCCCCTGGAGGAAGCTTTGCTTCTCCAGCCCACCAATTGAGGTAGGACTCGTAGTGGCTGTGGTTCCCACCCAAGGTTTGGGTAGACCTTCGGGTCGCTGCGTGAGGAGCAGTCTCTCCTCGGGCGGATGCCTGCATAGCATCCAGGGGGAGCTGGCCCCCAGCCTTTACCAGTAGGTACGGACCACCATCTCAGCTAAGTGTGGGCTGGAATACTGGTAGTTGTTTCTGATGGCTCTGAAGGAACTCGGGATGGGTGTGAATGGTAACCCTTCCTCGTACTTGCACTACTTATTCAAGCGAGCGAGACAAGATCTCGCTCCTTTACGTCCTTACGTCACGGTGGCGTTTAGCCAACAAGGGGTATATCCCCTTACAATAACATCTTAGCCCAGAGCACCCATAACGGGGCCCAAAAGAGTTCAAGTAGCAACCCCTGATCCCGGGGCAACGGGAACTTTCCCTCTTCGGAGGGGGTCAACCGAATCCTCAAGGATCCTGTGGTAGACCTTAAACTGTAGACCCACGTGGGGGGTCGGCCATTCAATGCCATTTTCATTTTGTTGAGAATCTGACGTGTTTTCTGTTTACTGATCTAATATAACCTACATTGAAAATAAGGGGAAAATTGTTGCAAAGTAAATTAGCTGAAGAGTAGGAAAAAGGTTAGTTATGATGTTGTGGTATGAGGCAGTCTGAATTGCTCACGTGTTGGGGTAACAATAAGTGTGAACCATCACAGTAGCTATGACCGGTGACGGTTGTCCGTCGGACACGCTCTGCTAACGCTCTGCGTCAGTACAAATATACACACCCAAGGCTGATGGTTATCAAAAGAAAACAACACAATAAAGTGTTACGTATTTTAAAAGTACGTAATTTCAGTTTGGGATAACCCATTATTCAGCATTTCGTATTATTTAAAACATAATTTAGGTTAGGTTAGGCTGTTATGGCAGTCTCACAGGGGAACACACATAAGTCGAACATTTGCCCCTTGTGATTGTTTTCCACTTGTTTTTGCTTACTTACCTTTGAACTGGTAGATCCAGGGTACAATACCCACATAATCCTCGATTTATTCACACGGAAGGTGAATAAATCTGTGCACGTCACCCCTCGAAGAGGATGTTAAGCTGTCAGTCTCGAGCCTATACAATATCAGATACTCGTTAAAGATCCCTGCTCTAAAACACTTGAGTTAGGCAAAATTTAGGCCTCTCAATATAGAATCACCGATCATACAAAAAGACCGTAAACGGTTGACGTTTTTAACCCACAAAGGGATCGGTTAAACAATAAAACAAAAATTTATGTGCAAAGTATTGTGAGTTGTGAAAACTGTATATACTTTATTAGCTTTACTACAAAAAGTTTTACTACATTAGCTTTGCAAACTATAAAGCAAGTTAATTATTAGTAATCAATCTTTTTTTTTTCATAAGGTTTTATAACTTGAAGAAGAGTAAATGTGGTCGAAATTCGTTGTTTCAATAATTCAACTACTTCATACACGGGTTTTTTTTATAATATAGTGTTTTTTTTATAATTTATAATGAATAAATTGCTACAGAGATGGTTGAAATATATAGGCAAAAAAATAAACCGTTTTGATGAACTGCAGTCTTATAATTAAATATTTTCTTATGAAGCCTAGAGCGATAAACGTTAACATATTGTTAGAAAGCCATTTTGATTCCTAGGCATTGAGTTTCCCATCATATTGGAGCATTGCTAAGACCTTCTTAAAAATCTGGCACACAAGTGACAACTTGTGACAAGTGACAACTACCTTTAATTAATCAATTTCAAGACATTCACGTACATTATAATATATTATAAGCCTTATAATTTATACTAAGTAATAAATCTATGATAAATTATTAATATTCATTTATATGTCGTTCATAAATATTACTTTGAATAATATTAGGACAAATCTTATTTCTTATAAATTTTGTGTAAAATTGAAAAATTTAGCATTCCACCTTCATAATTATAATAGATTAATGATTATTAAATTATAATGTGGTATGTAGTTGCAATAGTGTTTTCACATGTGTTTACTCTGTACTTTTTTATGAAATGTGAATATATATCTGAGCATATTTTGTAACATGTATTATACCAATACCTTAGTTTCCCTAACGGTTTGTATGTAGACCGTAACAAATAATAAATGGAAAATTAAATTTACTGTTAAATTTATAATTTGGCAAAGAGTTAATATACAATTTAATCTATAATTCAAATTAGAGAAATGAAAAAATGTGTTTTCGGAGTTAATTGAACATTATGGTTGACATATACTAGTTTTGAGGATAAAAGATGTTCTATCTGCACGAATAGAAAAAGTTATATTTTTACGATCTTGAATCATGTTGAGAATGCAGTCTCAAAATCTTGGAGTCGTATTAGAATCTTTGTTTTTTTTGATTTAATAACAAGAACCAGCAATAACAGTTATTCCTGTCAATCACAATCAGTGAATGAATTTTATTTATTGTTGCTATAATTTCATAAGATTGAGTGACACAAGAGGTCACGGGTAGCCTGGATTTTTAGAATGAACTCAACATAACTCATTGCACAACTACTGGAATAAAAAGTGTTCCGTATACCTACCTAGTCTCTGTTAAAGTCTCCAATCATCCGGATTCATATACAGTAATCCCTCACTTTTCGCGAATAATGGGGACCGAAGACACTCGCAAAAAGCGAAAATACCCAAATAATGGACGCGCCTTTATAAAAGCCTCTAAAGCTCAAACAACGACCTTTTCAACAGAGAGAGAATCCTGACCTTACTGAAAAATGTACTGTGTTGCAAAATAAAAATGAAAAACAAAAAGAAAAAAATAAGAAATAATTAATAAAAAAAATTACATCTTTACCGACTATAAGAGAGAAAGAGAGAGGTAATTATACCCTTAATGTATTGTACAGTTGGAAGTTGGATATGAATTAGCCAATCAGATCAAAGGAAACATCTTTGGTTATTTTTTTGATTAATTTCAACTTCTATTTTTTAATATTTTTATCATTCTCTTGTTTATGTTTTAATATTATTCATTAATTTTTAGTCTTTATTAACTATTTTTAATACTTTTTATTAGCCTTTAATTTAAGACTGTAGAGTATATTTTGACCCAGCAAGTCACTGGTTGTTTGATATCTCGATTCGATTCGCGATTGTACAAGAAGAATCCTGTATATTTTCTTCACTAATACTAACTACTGTACTTTTTCATTACGAGTTGTATTTTTTTATTTTTACTGCAATTACAATTAAATATTTTTTTTTTAATTTTTAATTGAACATTTCAGGACCCCTGCGAAACACTGAACCCGCGAAAACTGAACCGCAAACCTAACGAGGGATTACTGTAATCCAAAATATAATATTTTTAAAAAACATAGTAGATATAACATATTAACAACAAGTATTGACTTTAATAAGGAGTAATTTTTTTCACTTTATCAAGTGGGGGAAGGTTGTGACTTGCTATGCTCCTTTCACGATCTGCCACTCCACATGCATAACAGGTTTATTGAGATTTCCTGCAAGGAAACCATTTAAACAGTCGTCTCAAATCTACTAACTCAAAGTGAAATTCAAGACATTTTCTCCGATGGTTGATAACAGACTGTTCCCTAAGACTATCATGACAATTGCTTAGAAAATTACTTAACTACTACCATAGTTCTATCAGTGGGAAGTTTCTCTTGTCACGATACCTCAAAATAGTATTTTCATCTAGATCAGATAAAAGGCAAATCATGTCACAACCGCACCAATAATGAAAAGAAATAGTTATATCTTTACAAGTTCTGTTCATAAAAAAAAAGTTCAAAATTCGCAGAACGTATGAACTAATAATTAAAAAATTACTTTAGTTTAAGCATAGTACCTAGCGCAAAACATATAACAACCAGGGCAATAATGACGACGAAATATTGAAGTGAGTTGTGTTATTCTTTCTACGTGTCCTTTTCTTAAAGTCGTTTGATATATAAATAAATATTATATCAATATAAATATATATGTATATATATAACATGACTCACAGTAAATACGTGAAATAATAATCAATGATCAAACCAGAATAAGAAATTGGAAAAAAAAGCCTAAAATGTTCAACCAAAACAAGTGGTCTTCATCAGAGTAAATAATCCAACTGAGTTTTGTTATTTTATTATTTAAAATAAAAAAAATAAACAAATAATAATAAAAAAATCTGGAGTGGCCTACACTCAACTTTACTATAAGTAACTTAATATCAAATTTCTTTAGTATATAACACATAACATCTCATTTAAGCATAACGTAAACATCTAAATGGGATGTGATTATTAGTCTTTCATTCCTGAGGTAGTACAGATAGTGATTGAAGGACATATCAATATATAAGCTTATTTTTGTACATCACACAGCTGATGCAAATAATTTCATTAGTATAACTACAGCAGTAATAACATTTTTGAAAAACCAAAGTGAACATTTCTTGATACGAAATATTCTCCTACAAGAGAACATGGCCTCTGTTCAAATAGCCAGTTGATTTGTTACACCGTTTACTTCACATCCTTCTACATTGAATATTAAAGTAAAATTTTCAAATTCAAAACCCTTTTTTTCTCTGAAAAACATCATAAAAATCGAAGAAAAAATGTTGCTTTAAGATGAATTATAATTAAAGTAGTAGGATAATTACATTTATTAATCTCTAAACTAAAGATTTCAATTTTGAATTATCTTTTACATTTTCGGTCTTTTATAGAATTATTATACTGGGAATTTTATGGCTTCTTAGTATTTAATAAGATCATTTTCCTTCCCCTTTGTCAAATATCATATATACGAATTTTTTCTGAGTGAGTGTTATCCTTTTCCTGCCTTCTGTACTCTGTTATAAATTTGCTATGAATGTATATTGAGAAAAAATATATTAGTAATTAGCCAGTTTACATACTCAAATCGAAGTGAAAGCCAGCTATGCAATATAATTTAAATATTTTATAGTTGGGAGCTTTTAATTTTTGAAAATTATAAATATGAACTATTAGACTAGAATTGTAAAAAAAACTGGATATTTCTCAACAAACATAAGTCCTCTTTCTTGAGGAAAGAGTCCATTCATTACAATTCAATATCAAGGAAAGGTACTACAATCACAATTATAATGTTGTTGTCACTGATCTTAAGTTCTTATCAAGAGTGCAATATATAGATTTATTAAAGCATTTTATGAGACAAATCTACATGCCATAGAAGACAAAGGTAATTTATTTATGTTTATTGGCGGTGATTTTTTTACATGTAACAATATTATTCCTCTTACATCTCATATAAGTCAATAATCAATTTAAATTGTTCCTTTATAAATATCAATTTTATCTCAGTGGAATAGCTCAAAAAATTTCTAAGTCAATGTAAACAATGAAAAAAATATAAAAAATTCGACAAGTATAGCAGGTGATCTCTTAGTCTAAGATAAACAAACAGTTTTTATAGCATTTTTGCTCTTTCCCATAATTGAAACTTCATGATTTTTTTTTTATGAATTGCTAATTTTTTGTCAAATTTTTGGTCAAATTTTCATTATTTTTTAATGAGCCGTTTCGCGTCAAAAAACCATTTTCTGAAAACAGAAATCGTACTGTAACGCCCCTTTAGCGAATGTAATTTTAAAAATAAACATTTCAACTCATTCTGCATATAATGTTCTATTTATAGGCATAGTTTCATTTTGATCCGTCAAACAGTATGGCTTGTATGGCTCTCACAAGGTTTGAGATTGAATTATAAGTCAAAATTTTTACATTTTATTAAAAAAAAAATATTTCTTAATTTGTTTCAAATTTGAATACATTCAAAAATGTTGTTTCAAAATTTTGAATATATTTTTCGTTTGGTGCATTTGAAACCTCAAAGATAATGTCAAAATTTCAAAACTCTAGGATTATCAGTTTAGGAGAAATAAATGTTAAAAAAAAAAACGGTTTTTGGCAAAAAAAGTGACTTTCCCATCATGCATAATTCTTCCCTTCGGGATCTTCGTCTTTATGAGGCCCATTTTTGTGTAAAATATCAACTTGATCCATCAAAGATTCTGGACCGTAGCGTGGTAACAAGCAATGCTAACACACTCACCCACCCACCCACACACACACAGACATCATCGTAAAAACCACATAAAACGACTTCTGGGACCTCAAAACATGTAATTCCGTCAAAATCTCGAGATCGAATTTTTTCACGATCACTATACTTTACTTATAGTAAAGTAATAGTCAAAGGTAAACTAATCTCTAATCATCTAGAACAGCCCTAAATTTTTAAATTTTTAAATTATTTTAAAAATAATTAAAGAATAATTTAAAAATTAAGTTTTTTAAATTATTATTTGTACAACTTTATTCTAATCATCCTCATCATTATTATTATTATTTAAGTATTTATTGTTTATATTCCTGGATTTTCTTTTCTTTCAGTTATTTTCCTCCTAATTTTCTTCATTATTATCTTTTAAGTATTTATTATTTATATTTCCTAATTTCATTCATTTTCGCTTTCTATTTCTTAGCTCTTCGCTTATTCTTAGTTAATTCTTCTTACCTTGCTTGAACTTGGCACGCGTGTGATAACACTGATGGTTTTCAACCGTTACTTCGCAAGTGCGCTTGGTGTCCCTATTTCAACTTTCTTAATGACGGTTCAACTGAAAATTAGAGACAGGAAGTGTGTTTGTTCCTTTCTTCTGTGTCTGATATTTACTGAGAAACGTATATCTATACATACATGTATATACCATATATATACATATACACATGATCAAACCACAATATAAAATGGGAAAAAAAGGTCTTTCAACCGTAACAAGTGGTCTTCGTGATAGTCAAAAACACAACTGAATTTTCGGTTCAACCGTCATCAGGAGAGTTGAGAAAGGGACACCAAGCGCACTTGTGATGCGACGGTCGGAAACCAACAGTTGGAGACTGTTGGTATCCAACAGTCGCTTCACAAGTGCGCTTGGTGTCCCTTTCTCAACTCTCCTGATGACGGTTCAACCAAAAATTAGAGACAGTAAGTGTGTTTGTTCCTTAATTCTGTGTTTGTGATTCATCATGAAACGTATATATATATATATATATTCACTTGATAAACGGAAATACGATCCAAACTGGACACAATAACAGTTCAAAATTAAAGATATCACAGAAAGTAAAGAAACACACTTACAGACTAAAATTTTTAGGCAATCCGTCATCAGAAGAAAAGAGAAAGGGAACCTAGCATGTTGTAGGCGCAACGGCCAGTAACGGACACGGCAACACGTATCAGGAAACATACTGACACGGAAAATTAGTATCAGTTTCAGTGTCAGTGTGCGTGAGACTCTGTGAAATACCGGTTGTTTGGGCTGAAAGATCTTTGTCAGATTTTTCTTAATTATATCTCTTGTTATATATATATATATATATAAAAAGATTTCACACAAACACGTGAAATAACTATCAATGATCAAAACACAATAAGAAAATGGGAAAACAAGACTAAGATCTTTCAACCGTAACAAGCGGTCTTCGTCAGAGTCAAAAACCCAACTGACGGTTTTTGACCCAACAGTTGGGTTTTTGACTCTGACAAAGACCGCTTGTTACGGTTGAAAGATCATTGATATATATATATATATATATATATATATATATATATATATATATATATATAATATTATTATTATTAAAGTAGACGGCAGCTTCCGCATTTACGACTTTTTTGCTCGTTTTCTCTAGTTTTCTTACTAGTTTTTTCTGGTAGGGAAAACTTTAATAAAATATGTTTACAAGAAAATCTGCTGCCAATATACACTAATATATATATATATCAACGTCTTCAATAAGACAACAAATCATTTTCTTATTCTGGTTTAGACGTTGATTGGTCCTGTATAAAATAATTAAACCCCTTTAAACTAACGTTTCATCTATAATTGTAGACATATGTATGCTTTTTCCATTTGAAAAACACCAACAGCTGAAGTTGTCTACAATACAGACTTGTAGCCTTAAATTTGTATTTGTTTTACTGGTTGACGCTGGACCAAACTTCGATAAAAAAAAAAGAGTGTTATATATAAATATAAAATAAATTTTACGCAATTATAGGTATTATGTTCAGTTGTAAGGCAGAAAATTATCTGTTTTATTAGTAGTTCTTTAGCGGTGTATGAAAAAGTTGTTTGAAGGAAATTGTTAAGGAGGTCACTTAATGGTAAGGGTGGCTTGTTTGAATATGTGTCAAAGCTTCAACAGTACGAGAGCGCTTACTTCATTTTGCCTTAAGAGAGATTTAAAAACAAATCAATATTCAAAAACAGTAGGTGGAGGAACAAAGGGAATTTAACAGTGTCACATGTGGTTTGGAATGATCAAGTAGGAGCGGAAGAGAATTACATAGTCTTAAGGAGTGTTGACCTTCATACCTGGTGCTCTTCGAAGGCACTTGAACTCCCACTGGTCGCATTCCACGACTTGAGCATCTCTCTTCCACCAACGAGTCTCTACGTGAAACCTTGGACGGTCCAAGTCCGATCAGCTATATTAATTGAATTGCACGATTTAAATAACTCCATTGATACCCATTCGATTACTTTCAGTAAATGTATAGACAATATTATCAATAAGTTTAGATATTTGATGTTTTAGTAATCAATCAATTAAATAACCACACTATATTATAATTTTATATATATATAAAATTGTTTATATATTGTTATATATATATATATATAACAAAACTAATGTTTATCGGGACTCGGTCAGTTCTTCATCTTCAAATAAAACTCTCATTGCCAACGTTTCGGTCTTTATTTAAAACCTTTTCAAATCAAACTCTCATTGACAACGTTTCGGTCTTTATTTAAAACCTTTTTAGTTAAAGGTTTTTAATATCAATATAATATTGTACTTAATGATTTTAAATAAAGACCGAAACGTTGGCAATGAGAGTTTAATTTGAACCTGAAGAACTGACCGAGTCCTGATAAACTTTAGTTTTGTTCTATTCCACGGTCGATACTTTTATCAATATATATATATATATATATATATACGAGTTCGAGATTAACAAAGAGCAACACACAAAGTAGGGAAACACACTTACAGACTCAAATTTTCGGGTAATCCGTCTTCAGGAAAAAAGAGAATGGGAGACCAAGCACGTTGTAGGCGCAACGGCAAGTAACCCGTATTATATTATATATATATATATATATATATATATTATATATATATATATATATATATATATTATATATATAAATTAATTCTTGAGAGTCTAGTCAAAATAAATTAGTATTTGGAAGTCAAAAATTTTGTGGAGTCCTGAATTTTATGTTTTGTTTAGTAACATATATGTTTTGTTTTGTCAGTAACATTATATATATATATATATATTTTATATAATTGATTTGTATTTTGTGTGATATAGCTATTAACACCAGCCCACCGCAAGGCTGTTCGTAAATTGGTGCAGACCAGCTTAAAAGTCGTTAACGCAGAGGCTGCTGAGTATTTTAATGAAACATGTTTACGTGAGGATTTGCTGCCATCATACAGAAATATATATATTATGATAAACGAAAAACGGTCCGGCAGAACAGATTACACTTAAAATAAACTGCGACACATAGACAGAAACATAACAAAGACTCACTTTTCAATACTTCGACCGTAAGTCCTCTTCTTCTGGCGGTCGTCCTCAGGAGAAGAAGTAAATTGACGGAGGGACGACAGTCAACTAAAGAACTCACTGGGTGAGGGCTAAAGCGGTGCTGCCGCGAAGGAGAAAAATATAAATAAATATAAATATTTAGTCCTCACCCAGTGAGTTCTTTAGTTGACTATCGTCCCTCCGTCAATTCACTTCTTCTCCTGAGGACGACCGCCATTACAGTCGAATAAAAGTGTTTATTTTGTTCTTTTACTAGTCAACAAGTTGTTTATCTCATAGAAGAAAAGAACTAAAAAGGTAAAAATTAGCCTGTGGTACTTCAAATGCTAAAATAAGTCATCATCATTATTATTCTTATTATTTTCATTTACATTGGTATGAATAGATTTTAAAAATTGTTGTGGATCTTTCACTCTTAATAAATAGATTTTTTTATCTTTTTCCAATTGAGTTAGTTTTGTGATAGATTAAGCATCAGTTTTAACTTTGAGAGCTTTTATTGAGTTCTGTCACAGTAGTAACATGTGTCAATTCTGGGTAGTTGAAATCCAATATTGAAGTCATTGTTAAAAACGTTCCTATAAAAAGTTGAGTCATTAGTTTTTGACCATTCATGTACAGGTTGTAAAGTGAATTGATGTGCAAAGCCACAGGCAAGTATTTGCGATGAGGGCTCTTATCTCGACTATAATGTCTGCGAAGAGTGGGCAATAATCTAGCAAGTTCCTTAACTAGACTTTAATTAAAATCAGTTTTATTACTCGGAGCTTTTTTCTCAATAGATCTGTATCCATTGTTCCGGTCGACCCAGTTTTATTCCCGTACACACTCTTCTTTCACTTATGCAAAAGTAATTTTCTTTCGTATAAAGCCATTCGACAGACATCAATACGCCAGACATCCATTAGCCTTCCTTTAACAATGCTTCTCTTTACGTCAGTGCTAACTACTAATTTTGTAAGATAACCATTCTGCTAATTATAATTGTTATTTTTTTTTTATTGTTTAAACCGATCCCCAAGCGAGTGATAACGTCAGCCGTTTACCGACTTTTTGTTTGATCGGTGATTCTACAGAATCTACATTGGGTTCCTAAATATTGCCTACTCAAGTGTATTTCGAATAGGGATCTTTAACAAGTACCTGACATCATACAGGCTCCAGACCAACGGCTTAACGTCCTCTCTGAGGGATGACGTATTCAGATTTATTCACTTCCCGAGTGGAATCGAACCCCCGACTACCAGCTCAGAGACAAGTAGGTTAACCACTGAGCTAACCCGGTCTCCTATAACTGTTAAATTGCCAGAAAGAATTAAATATAACTTCAATATTTTGTCTACCGACTTTATCGAAACACCCGCATTTACACCAATCGTGTTCTTCTCCAAATTGTTTGTTTTACGCTTTCTGCTGTAACCCTCAACAGGATCTTCTTGGTCAATTATTCAGTAAAAACAGAACAAATGAAGGAGACGAAAAGAATAATTATATATAACAATAAAATATATATATATCAATCATCAAATCACAATATGAAATGGGAAAACAAGACTAAGACAACAAACTCAGTTGGGTTTTTGACTCTGACGAAGACCGCTTGTTACGGTTGAAAGATCTTAGTCTTGTTTTCCCATTTCTTATTGTGGTTTGATCATTGATTGTTATTTAACGTGTTTATGTGAAATCTTTATATATATATATATATATATATATATATATCAAATAATGTGTGGTGTGTAATTATTGAAAATGACATCAAATTTAGCTGATACCTGTTTCTTAACAAGTTTCTCAATTTTTCTAAATAACGAGAGTTTTATTTAGAAAAATTGAAAAACTTGTTAAGAAACAGGTACAGCTAAATTTGGTGTCATTTTCAATTATATATATATATATATGCTACTGTTACTGACATTAACCGAACATAAAATTCAGGAACTCCACGCAATTTTTAACTTCCATAACACTAAACTCACAAAATGTATTACAAAATAATATAACTAAAGGTTTTGTTCTAAAAATAAAACAAAATCATGATAAGTCACGTTGGTAGAATGAGATGACTGTATGTTTGTTGGGGTAGGGAGATCGAAGATAGCATATAGGAGTAAATTCTATGGAGTTCACCCTTCGTCCCCGACCTTCTATCGACACTTTTTACACATTCCCAAAGGTTAAACTAGTATATAAAAAGTAAATAAAGGTAAACTCAACATGACAAATATAAAAAATTATTCTTTAAACCATAAAGAATACAAATATTAAAAAAAAAATCGGAACGATATCCAAGACTTCATCCTCGCAACTTCTCATATGAAAAAACTTGTAATTTTGAAACAGAAATAAAACAAACACTCACGTACCTCAATTATTTCGTCTTTACGCAATCTTCAGAAAATAGTTAAAAGTAATGGCAAAGTTCTGAAAATGTTACAGACCATTTTAAGTGCCCTCAAATGTTACTTCAAAACAAAAACAATCATATATATAACTAACAAGATTTCACAGTAAATCTAAACTGCAGTAAAAAAATCATAAATGTTACTAAAATATCTTAACCAAAAAAAATGTTGAAATTATCTGTCTTGGCTTATCCTTTTTCCTCATCCGAAAATAAAATATCTGTTTTAGAAATATTCTTTGAAATATGTATCTTACATAATTTTATATAATTATAGCTTATATAATTAATATAATATTTATAATTGAATTATTTGTCTTTTCTTATTCTTTTTCCTCATCCCAAAATATAATATCTGTTTCAGCAATATTTTTGAAGTATATACCATATATAATTTTATATAATATAGCTTATTTAATAAATATAATATTTATAATTATATAACTTAAGTAACGAAATTACCGTATTACCTCGTATTACAGATTTCCGACGTTGTTCAGAAACGGTCTGATCAACTTAGATTAGTATAATACGTATTTAATTATTTCATATAAAAACTTTATGTTAATTATTATGCATTATTAAAATTTATTGACATAACCATATATTAATAGGTAACCTTGAATTTGTTAGTATTAATTTTTTTTTATTTATTTGATTGTTTGTATTTAACAAATTTTGATTCATTTATATTTTTTTTTACTGATACTCTACAATTGAGAAATGGCTTAAGTATTATGTATTTAATGACTTTAAATGACTTGGATAAAACTAATTTACTATTAATTTAAATGACAGTCTAGTTAAATTAATAGTAATGACTACAATGATTCTTTGTTGCTTGAGTCGCTGAGTAGACAGTTCATGCGCAGATGAACCTTAAGTATTATGTATTTAATGACTTTAAATGACTTGGATAAAACTTATTTACTATTAATTTAAATGACAGTCTAGTTAAATTAATAGTAATGACTACTATGATTCTTTGTTGGTTGAGTCGCTGAGTAGACAGTTCATGCGCAGATGAACCTTAAGTATTATGTATTTAATGACTTTAAATGACTTGGATAAAACTAATTTACTATTAATTTAAATGACAGTCTAGTTAAATTAATAGTAATGACTACTATGATTCTTTGTTGGTTGAGTCGCTGAGTAGACAGTTCATGCGCAGATGAACCTTAAGTATTATGTATTTAATGACTTTAAATGACTTGGATAAAACTAATTTACTATTAATTTAAATGAGAGTCCAGTTAAATTAATAGTAATGACTACTATGATTCTTTGTTGGTTGAGTCGCTGAGTAGACAGTTCATCCGCAGATGAACCTTGACAAGTGCATCACTTCTAACAAGGCTCAAGACAACTATACTAGAGGCCAATTAGCCATCCTATCCCTCCGACCTGTCCACAACATAGAAAGCTGTCTACAACGTAATTCTTGTTCCTCTGGATCCACTTTAGTCAAGACAGATCAAGATTGCTTTGGAAAGCTAACAAGTAAAAAGCATTTTACGCAATCATAAATTTAAGTTATTTAATCTTTTTCTTTTTTTTTCATTTATATTCAAACTAAGTGATGTGTTTAAAATGAGTGGGTGGGTCATTTTCAGTGTTGCATAAAAACTAAGGAGACGGTGGAGTTGTGCAAGCTTGACCGGTCAATATCCGGCTTGATGAAAAATATAGCTTTCACTAAACTACAATAGTATTAAAGTACTTATTTGAGATAAAAGTACAACTATTATTTTACATTATATAGGTATTCTTATACATAGTACTTTGATACAAGCCAGTGAGTTTTGTAATATGCAAATCTGGCAGCATATAAGCCATCTAAATTTTATTAGAATATCGAGTATTTCACCATGGAATCAGTAACGACTGATTCAGCTGTTGCTTTATACAATTCATCTCTAAATTCTAGCTTCTAATACCTCCTGCCTAGGGGGGGCCAAGTTAGCTCAGTGAAACGTGCTCACCTCTGAACTGGTAGATTTGGAGTTCAATACCCCCCGCTGGTCCTCGATTTATTCATGCGGAAGGTAAATAAATCTGAACATGTCGTCTCTCAGAGAGGATGTTAAGCCGTCGTTCCCAAGCCTATACCATGTTAACAACTCATTAAAGATCCATACTCTAAATGTACTTGAATTAGGAAAAATTTAAGACTTCCAATGGAGAATCAGTCTTTTTTTTACAGTGTGGTATCACAAAGTACCAATGTTTGACATCCTTTGTGGAGGACTGCCATTGAAACCTAACTTAACATAACTCATGCCTACCTTTTTGTAAGCACTGTATAAACTGATCCGTAAACTCTGAAATGTTGGCAATAAATGGTGTTATTGAAATTTCTTTCAACAATTATTTTGCTGCCAAGTTGTACTTCTTTTGTTTTTAATTTGGCTTAAAGAATGGAATTAACTTTCGTAAATTTGATTTATTTTGGAAATATATCCTATTTAATTTAAGCTTGAGTTAATTGATAGAGAGATCTTATTTAGTTCAATCTGAACTTTACAAGAGAGGTAGCCTAACACTAAATTAATAGAAGTTGAGGTCCTATTTAGCCCAAAAATGAGCTTTTATGAAGACAGGCAACCTAACTCTGAGTTACTGTAGAAAGAGGTCTTATGTTGCCCAAAAATGAGATGTTATATGGATGTTATAAGTAGTCCAATCCTTATATTCTAGAGAGAGAGGTCTTATGTAGCCCAAAAATGAGATGTTATATAGATGTTACAAGTAGTCCAATCCTTATATTCTAGAGAGAGAGGTCTTATGTAGCCCAAAAATGAGATGTTATATAGATGTTATAAGTAGTCCAATCCTTATATTCTAGAGAGAGAGGTCTTATGTAGCCCAAAAATGAGATGTTATATAGATGTTATAAGTAGTCCAATCCTTATATTCTAGAGAGAGAGGTCTTATGTAGCCCAAACCTGAGCTTTTATGAATACAGAAAAACTTACTCTGTGTTCCAAAAGATAGATAAAGAGAGAGAGAGAGAGAGAGAGAGAGAGAGAGAGAGAGAGAGAGAGATCTGACTACCTGGAGCAGTCAGATTTAGTCTAAACCCAAGTTACTAGAGATTCAGTTCTCATTCAGTTAAGTTTTTAGAGTAGAATGCCTAATGTATTCTAACACACAGTTAATAGTTAATAGATAGACTAGACATTCCTTAGGTATTCCGTTTTTCATATAAGATTCATATCTGCATCCTAATTATTTTATTGTGATCATTTATCTCAGTTTAACAGCTAATTTGTACGATTTTAGAAAAATAATTGTTTAAAAAGGCTACTTAGATCATAGGTTAAATGCATTCTATGATTATATTAAAGATTGAATTTTATTCCTCTTTTTTTAATTTGTAAACAAGTGGACGTTGACTTTCTGATACAGCTTAGTGATTAATTTACTGGTTGATGGGAGATGAGTTGAGTGACTCCTGCAGAAGCTTCGTCTAAGGTGTTTCAGAATCACGACTGTTGCAGAAGACTCCTAGTGAAAGGCCCAGTGGCAAGAGTAATTGCCGTGCTTCAATTATTATTGTATCCACCGTTAGAGATGACACGTCTTGCTTCTGCCAAAACAGAAATTGACGTTGCTTAAGAAATTCACGTATTTCTTAGGACATGTCTGAGAGAGAGAGAGTGTCCTTTTGTGAGGGAATTTCAGCGCAATTTATATCTCTGCTGGGCACATCTTATTACTCTCTCCATCTCACTGATGCCTTCTATTCTCCTTGGACTAGAAGGTCCTTTTCTTCAACAGTCCATCAGTTTCACCTATAGAGAGTGAAAATTTTCCAACACTGTTCAACTTGACGAAATTCATGGCAAAAAAGTTTTCATTAGTCCCACTGAAAAACATCAAATTCAAAATATTCTAATCGTTCTTACTTTTATCACATTAGAGTCAGGGATTTTTATTGACAATGTTTTTGCTATCAAAATAGAAAATATATTAAATCATTAGTTGTGCAATCCGTAATTGTGTGGTATTTACTCATTCTGAGGGAAAACGGATAAACAAACAAAAGTCTCCACACAAGTTTTATTCAACAACAACAACGCGTTTCAAACACTTTGTGTTGAATAAAACTTCACTTGTGTGGAGACTTTTGTTTGTTTATCCATTTTTCCTCAGAATGAGAAAATATATTGTTTTTCATTATATTGATTACAAGTAATACTAAGCAATGTTGAAGATTGTGACTTTGGGTTGTAATATTGAAAGGTTCGTGTTGTTTGTTATTCAGAGTGAAGGAATGTGTTTGCCTCTGAACTCATAGGTCCAGAGTTCAATTCCCACTCTATCCCTCGATTTATTCACGTGTTAGGTGAATAAATCTGGATAAGACATCCCTTGAGAGAACATTAAATAGTCGGTCCAAAGCCTGTACGATGTTAGGTACTCGTTAAAGAATCCAACTCTATAGACACTTGAGTTAGGAAAAATAAGTCTTCTTTGTGTGAAATCATAAAGTGAAAATGTTCAGCCTATGTGTGTTTCCTTGTAGGGGACTGCAGTATTTGTTTTTTTGTGATTATATAGATATATATATTATAACTAATTCATACATATTTGATTATAGCTTAATAAATTTAAACGGGAGTTAGTCCCATCCAATATGCATCAGTGTTAATGATAGAATCATTCATTGGTGATTCTATCAAAAATTCTAAGTCAAGCATGAGAATGTCGGTGTTGTGCATTTCAGAAGCTGATAGCACGCCCTGTTAAAAAGCCGATAGCTCTTTCAATAGAGTTAGCGGAATCTCTGATTACTCACGCTACATCGCTACATGTGAGTTTTAATTCATTATAAATTTGGAAAAACTTTTTGAACGATACATGTTTTCACAATAAACATGCAGCAGAAAGCTGGAGGAAAAGTAAAAGTTATGTTCCATGTAGAGGTCGTTTTACTTTAATTAGTAAATATATATTGTTTCCAACGCACACATTTTAGGCTTATGCTCTTGTGGCCCATTTTTGCTTACCGTCCATTTTAGCAAAGAACGAGAAATAATAGGCTTGATTCTGCTTCAGGGTTTCTAAAAATAGCTTGAATAAAGTTTAAGAAATGAAAAATGTTTGTACGGAAAAAAAATTAATGAAATAGTCTCCACATATAGAAGTTTAATAACAGAAACAATGAGTTTCGAACACGTAGGCATACAGTATACGTCAGGCATAAAACTAAAAAAATATAATGGTATTAGATATTTATCAATAGTATAAAATAAGTGATCAAAATAAAAAAAGGAATCGGGAATGTAAACACCCAAAGACGAGTGTCTGTGGTACAAATGACTAGAAATAGTGGGTGGGGTATGGCTTGTACATCTGTTTCATATTGGAAAGTAGGTACATTTCTTTGTTATTTTTTTTTCTTTGAAGCTTAAGCAGAGTCCTTTACATTCGCTCTAAGACTAAGTATAGAAAATATATCGAAAATGCAACAGAGAACTATAACGAAACACGAACGACAATGATAATAAATAAAGAGAAAATAAAACTTCTTTTTTGTATACATATAATTTAAGAAAAGTTGAACATTGGGGTATTTGCTCATTGGGGCAAACAGAAGAATTGAAAGAAGCAAACTCCTTTATTTTAAACTTCTATATGTGGAGACTATTTCATTAACTTTTTTACCCTACAATGAGTAAACTCCACATAATAACTGATTGCACTACCTTAGAATGAGAAATGTTTACACACAAGTACCTGACCTTGTGATCCTACGTTTCCGTCACATAGGAAATCATCACAAAGATTCAAACCTATGTAAGTAATGGCAACACTGTTGTAACCTCCATGAGTTAGGTTAGGTTGTAGTGGCAGTCCCACAAGGGAACACACGTAGGCCGAGCATTGGCGCTTTGTGATATCACACAATGAAGATTGATTCTGCAAAGGGAGTCCTAAATTTTGCCTAACTCAAGTGTATTTAGAGTAGAGATCTTTAACGAGTACCTGACATCGTACAGGCTCAGGACCGACGGTTTAACGTCCTTCTCCGAGGGACGACGTGATCAGATTTATTTACCTCCCACGTGAATAAATCGAGGAGTAGAGCGGTTATTCAACCCCGAATCTACCAGTCTTGAGCCGAAGAAGTTACCTCTGGGCTAACCTGGCTTCTACCTTAATCGCATATTATGAAGAAGATAAAAAATACTAAAAAAGAAGAATGTAACGGGAAGAAAACATAAAGACATATAGAAGAACTACATATTATTTTATACTTAATAAAGCAACGAAAAATGTAGGCATAGAAATGATATGAACTTTACAAGAAAGTGGATGATTCAGCAGTACGCATTGTTAGACGATCAGACATGCAGTCTCTGGAGCATGCGTCAGCTCATGTGACTCCCACATAAACACTTCGATCATCAATTTGCTTATTCAATTTAAAAGGAAACAGCTCAAGGCTGGCATATCGTTATAAGCACAACAATTCATAAAATGAACTGTTAGACGCCATCATATTTCACATACCCTCTATTAAGATCCAATTCTCAACCAAATATACAATATCTATTTATTTTGTCTTTTCATATTATTATACTTTTCCATCATTCAATTAAACAATATAGCACCACATTATATACAGGGTGTCCAAAAATAAATGAAACCCACAAAATCTATATAAATAAAATAATTATTTTGTCTATACATTGCTTAGAACTGACTCATTTCAAGTTTTCTTTACGTTTCATACATTGGAGAAACCGAATCCACCCTTAGCAAAATTTCTGCCGGTTTGTCGGTTTAATAAGACATAATAAGCTGAAACTTTGACTGTAGATCTGTGTATGTCTAACTTAAAATCTAAGCTTTGAATGGATTCAACGATGAAGCAAAGTTATAGCCTTTTAAGACGTGTTTGGCTAACTACACAGACATATTTATTTTGAAAATATGCAAGTGTAGCAATTAGGTATTGTTAGAGGATTTTAATTTCATTTGCGTAAATGAATATATTGCTTATTTGAGCTTATTGTCAAGGTGTTTCCCAGAGTTCCAGACGTACTATCTATTCAGAATAAATGGCTTTGTAAACGAGCAATGTTCAATCCTTACTAATGAACAGGCAGTAAAAATCAACAAACGAGTTCTTACGCTATATCAAGCCGAAGATAGAACTTAAAAGTCAGTAAACAGAGTGATTAGTAATGAGGAAGTAGTTCATTATCCAACTGAATTTCTTGACTCCGTGACTGCTCCTGAACTGGCTGCTCATGAGTAAAAATCTTCAAGTAGGAGCACCATTTAGTATCAGTTACAAATTTCATGTTACGAAACTTGAGTGCCCCGGGAAATGTGCACCGGGACACGACTCTGAGTTCGTGCTCTGCACAGATATGCCATAGAGGCGGACATCATGACTGAGTGTAGTATTGGGGAGTCTGAGTATATATACCACGCATACCATTGATTCCGAACCAATATTTGTTTCCGTTTAAGCGATTACAAGGTCCTTTCAGAGTCTATTTCACATTGACGTTAACTATGTCGCAAGGGGAAACTTTATCTAACACAGGAATTCAAGTTAGCGACAACAAGGTTTTCACACAGGGTCAACTGTAGTTTACTTGCTCAAGAGTCAGAGGTTCCAACTATTTGTTCTTCCATGAACCTGAAGGACAGACAGCTAATGTAGTCTATACGCTGTACTTGCTTAACACTGTACTAATAATGATATTTTCTACTATTCTATAATTTCTAATTATAGTATTAGTATAATACTATAATTGGTATGGTATTCCATGGTATTTTGGAATACCAAGAATAATAGAATTTTTGATTCCGTCTAAGACGGGTACGTTTGCTAGTAAATAAATATGTTGATTTCAACCCAAAAGTTTATATTTTTCAGATTAGATAACAGTTATAAGTAACAATTATTATTTTAAAACCTCATGGCTTGGAAATTAGAAGAAATATATATAGAGACTAAATTCTCTAAAATGTACAGCCATTTCAAAATACGGCATCATAGGACCATACTGGTTTGAAAATTAAAATAAAAAAGCAGTTACTGTCACCAAAGAGTGCTACATTGTGGTGCTTTGCTTAACAAGTTCTGGATGGACCTTGAAACACAGCAGGAGAATAAATCGAAATGTGCAGTGGTTCAAATAGGGTGTAGCTACTCGAAATACAGCCAATAACACATTAGATGGCTTGAGCAATGATTCGTTTATCATCAGGCGGCGTGATACAGAATGTTCACCACATTGAGCTGACTTGAGTTCCCCAGACTTCTACCTACTGGGCTTGCTAAAAGACAGAGTTAATCAGAACAGTTAATAATCAAACTATTACTGAACTAAAATTAGTCACTACACAGAAAATTAGTGCAATAAAAAAAAAATTGTGCCATTGTGATCGATAATTTTACTCGACGGCTTCAAGAATGTCTGAGACGCAATAGTGGTCATTTGGAGCATATAAATAAACCTTAAAATCTAGCTAAAGTTCCCAAACTGCCAGTACTCAATTATTATATGAACTCATGGAAAATGTTAACATTTTTAATGTGTTTTGTTTTAGTAATAAATTGTAATCGAAATAATGGGTTTCATTTATTTTTGGCCATCCTGTATATT
The DNA here is from genome assembly GCA_026182355.1 of Hermatobates lingyangjiaoensis. Lineage (NCBI taxonomy): Eukaryota > Metazoa > Arthropoda > Insecta > Hemiptera > Hermatobatidae > Hermatobates > Hermatobates lingyangjiaoensis. The sequence goes on from JAPFBL010000355.1 coordinate 137,199, forward strand.
AATTGTGTGTCCAAAACAGCCACAGTATTTCAAAAAATGTAACATTTCATTTGAACGTCTTTATTGAAAGTGCTCCTATGATTATAGTAAAATAGTGCTTACGTGGTTACTTACGTAGTTACTTCTATGAAGTAACTACAAGTTCATTAGACAAATCAATTTTTCTATTATTTTTAATATCCTATTCTATTTAAATAATATCCTATTATCTTTTAATCTTCATAAGTCTTTAATACACTCTAAATTACTTATGTAAATTATCAATTGAAATAAAGAATATTCATCTCCTACTGATAAATAGTGAACAGTTCTAACATAAATGCTATTGCGAATGTATCGTGTGAATGTAATGACGAAAACTGATCAATTTAATTCATACATCTAATTAAAAAACAATTAACACTTAAGTATGCTTATACCAGCAGTATTTCAATATAGTTCGTCATAAGGAGTAGATGAACCTAATTAAAATAATGAGCTAGGAGTCTCTATTTTGCTTGCCTCATTTTCTCCTGATGACGATGGGTGTGAAAATATCAAAGTGAGTTATTTTAGCTCCTTTTGTATGTTTTTCTGTTTAATTTTAAGTGACGATGATGTAATCTGTTTTATTTCTGAGTCATATATAAATACATAACCACATATGTATATAAATACATACTTGCTGCAATAAATACACGAGACAGGAATTTCAAAGAACTACTTCACCAAAAGCCACCATGATAGCCAAATATACCATGTGGCTAGGCAGTAACATATATATTGTATGAGTACGATGTGTAAAAAAACGATTTTTTTTAGTAGTTACATCATTAACGCAGGAATTTTTTACGTAGAACTTCATGTTATTGTATAACTGCTATACAATCTGTAGTATGATTTGTGAGTGATCTTTTAGTTTTTCACTCATACAGCATATTTCTATAATTTTAAATCTACATAAAGATTACCTCAAATACTATCATACATGCCATAGGGGGTCAGGTTAGCTCAGTGGCAACGTGCTCGTCTTTGAACTGGCAGTTCCGAGGTTCAATACCCACACTGGCCCTTGATAAATCTGGCACTTAGGAGGTGAATAAATCTGAGCATGTCGTCCCTCAAAGAGGACGTTAAAAAGTCAGCCCTGTATGATGTCAAAAAAAATCGTTAAAGCTCCCCTGCTCTAAATACACACTTACGAGTAGTTAGACATAATTTAGGACTACCAATGTAGAAGCAATGGGAGATGCAATATTCCCTCAAGGAATCAGCATCGGAGGACTGATTCTCTGATCCCCTCAGCCTTCTACAAAAAATATCATACTAAATACTAACAATTTACCAACTTGTTTCACAAGTTTTCACAAGTACAAGCTTTAAGAGAAATTTTAATAATAGTGTTATTCATTTATTTATTTATATTATTGAAGATGATTATAGTAAACGTCCTAAAAAACACTGTGCTTCTCCCCCTTCTGTACTATAGTACCCCAGTTAGCATAAACGCCTCCAAGAAGCTCAGCGCTTTAGCTGGGTCCAACAGTAACAGTTCTTCTATAGTTTTGTTGAGTGTCACAAAACCCCTATCTCTGTGTAGTACAGTGGCTTGACAGTCAGCCAGCAGGTGCAACAGCGTTTCTTCTTCTTCCTTGCAGAATCTGCACAAACTATCATTGATAATGCTTATTATTCGTAGATGGACATTAAGTTTGCAGTCACTCGTTAGAAATCCGGTTAAAATCCTTAGATTATTTCTGCTCCTTTCCATACAATACAAGATTTGCCTGTTCTCAAACTTATTGAGAAGTATCTTTGATTGTCTGTATCCTTTTTCTATCCTCTTTCCTATGGAGTTCTTGTATAGTGCATTGTCCTACGGTATATCAGAATATGGTTCTGGACCGTGTTATTCATTGTAGTTCATCTAAAGAGATTATGAATCATTATCAACTTTAATGAATTTAAGCTGTTTATATGTTAAGATGGTAGTATGAAAAAAGTAATTGCTTTAGTAGAAATATTTTGCTAATTTTATTATTTTGTTGAGAAACTAAAGTAATGTCATTCATAGTCGTATCTTACAATATATTTCATAATACTAGCAAGCTGCATATTATGATTGTTGAACTCGTTTCAGGGTGAAGTTGTTCTATGTTCAGCGACAGGCTGTGTAATATTGAATATGGGGAGGCGTTGGAATAGGAAGGACGATAGGGCTGGTGACAGTGGGACAAAACACTGCAAACACACTCCCTATGGGCCTTGAACTTGAATTGTCAATCAATTCAGTCGAATATGAAACCACCATCGCTCTTGTAAAACATTCAAATTGTATTCAAAAATGAATACTCAATAATAATCATGAAAAAAATAAGTCCTAAAAGTACAAAATTAAACATTTTAATATATCAAAACAATCATCGTTTCGGTGAATTAATGTATCAATTACTATAATAAATTTTTCAGTTTTCTAAAACCCGAAGAAACACTTATTGTGATGGAAAACGTTATGGCAGATTTACTGTGGATTACTCATACATTATAAATGCGTATTTTCAAGTTCTTTGACTGATGATAAGAGGGGGAAAAGTACTTTTTTTGCAATGATGCCCCCCCTGCTTGTCTTTATTATTACATTGAAATCCAATTATTATGCTGATTTTAGAAATAAAGTTATTCAAAGATTTTATAACGTAAGGCGTCATTTGTTAAAAAGAAATTGAAAAATGAAATACAGAATAAATTGGATTATGTCATGCAATAACTATGTTTCATTATTCAAAAGATTCTCTTTTGTTATAATTGTATAGGGTATTTGGTATCTTGTTCTTGTCTCTAGCGTGGGGAGTATATAATCAAGATTTGCCTATGGCATCACCAGATATCTGCGCTCCACTGCGATGACCTAAGTCAATAGGTATCACATCCAGTCTGCTTACTAATGCAATCATTTCTTTTCTGTATCACTAGCTATCACATGGGTTTAACTCTCACCATGGCTATACATGGTAAATCACGGAAAGCCATGATAGAAGCTGTCAACTTTTACTAACATAAATAAGCTATACTCAAAGAAAAATTAATTAATAATCATTGAAATATAAAATAAATAAAAAAACTTTCCTTCAGTTTGTTACAATCATTGTCAGATAATAATCTCTAAAATGAAACATTCTAGATTTAGTAGTTTTAGAAGAAAGAAAAATGCTTAAAATCATATTATGTCCAAAAAGTTATTTTTTTCCATGACATATAGAATAAACAATTAATGTACTATGAGGTTCTTGAAAATTGTATCCCACTTGTTAATTATCATGTTGTATTAGTTATAATAGATTGTAAATTGCATCTTTTTCGATAACGATTAATAAAGGGGAGAGATTTAATAAATCTTCTATGCTGGATGTAGTGACGTTTGTCTTTGTTCCTGTTGTCCCTAGATACACTTACCTTTGTAGTTTATTGAGGTTAATTTGGTTAAATATAGATCTAAGCACGATGTCCTTCGGAGAGGACCTTAAGCCGTCGGTCTCGAGTCTTTACCATGTCATGTACTCGTTAAAGACCCCTTTAAATACACTTGAGTTAGGCAAAATTTAGGACTTCTAATGTAGAATCAATCTTCATAGTGTGGTATGACAAAGGGCCTATGTGTTTAACCTATGAGTGATCCCTTATGGGACTCCCACTGCAACCTAACTTATCAATTTTATTATTTTCATTAGGAGTAGATATATTTCTTTTATACTCACAGGGAAAACATTATTTTTAAACATTTTTATTTTCTTACAAGAATGAAGACCAAATCGTTTAAGGTATTATACTTAAAATTTATCTTCGAAACATTCTGCGTGTACCGTGTGATTGATTTGGTATTTTAAATTATAATACTTATCTATCGGAGCAGTGACAGATAAAATAACTTGAATATAAAGGGTGTCTCAAAAGTAACCGAACTGCAAACTTTATGTTGGTGACTAAAGAGTTTCCTATTACAGCGATCATCATTTTCAACAAGATGAAGCATCTGCACATTAAGCCAAAGATATTCGACAATGACTTGATGAAACATTTCCTGGACTTTAGATAGGACGCTGAGGTCCAATCAAATCGCCTGTCAGATCCTTGGATACGACACCACCTGATTTTTTTTCTATGGGGAATTCTAAAGAACAGTTTTTATGCCAATAAGCCTAGGATAACTGGTCAGCTAAAACAAAATATTATCAAAAATGGAACAAAATTTCAAATAAAACTTGCCAGAAAGTATATTACAGTGTTTTCAAAAGATGTCGTGATTGTATTATAGTTTAAGGTAAACATTTGAAAACAATTAATACAACTATTTTGTTTTTTCTCATTTACAATTATTATTAAAGCTGGTGGTTTGGTTACTTTTGAGACACTATATATATATTTTGCCCAGTTTCATGTTGTATACAAACATAGAATTGTTTTAATCAAAAACTTGTTTAAAAGCCAGGGATAAAAGAGAGGCTTTGAAAAGACATATGGTGGAGGAAATTGGATTTGTATGAGGCCCCTAAGGCCCAGATGGCTGTTCTTTAACACCTGCCTTTCCTCCAAGCTAACATCTTATACCCAACAAAGTCATAAATACAAAGCAATCAGACCTTTATAAAAGACCGTCTTGCTTATCTCTAGCTCAGTAACCAGTTATGGCCTCGTTTCGGCAAAAAGTAAAAAAGAAAGAATAGACCACTTGACACCGATAACAGAATGTCATTGATTAGATTATACAATAATAACACTCTTCTTTTGTAATTAGTTTTTTTTTTATTTTCTTTAAAGTTCTTATCAATCATATTTTTTTAAGCAAAAAAATCAAATCTTATTTATTCCTTTCAGAATATCTTCAAACGTTATTCACCACAAAATTGTTATAAGGAAAATGAAGGATAAATCGATGATAAAATTGGAAAGAAAGGCAAAAGGGACACAATATCAACTTTAATAACATTGTAACATTCAAAGAGAGATTAAAACATATAATACATCACCAAAACACTGCATAAGAAAATGGAATTCAGGGACTCGCTGCCTTAATAAATTAATAAAACTTCTAACGGAGTGCAATCAGTTATTATGTGGTATTTACTCATTGTAGGGTAAAAAGCTAATGAAATGGTCTCCATATATAACAATTGAATGGTATAAACAACGCGTTTCGAACACGTAGTGTTCTTCCTCAGTTGTACCATCAGACACACCCTTAGTTAATGCCTGAGGAAGAACACTACGTGTTCGAAACGCGTTGTTTATATCATTAATTTGTTGATATATGGAGACCATTTTATTAGCTTTTTACCCTACAACTAATGAAACTTATTGTTAACAGACTCATTTGATAATAATAGAAGAATAAGCTTATCAGGAACTATCCCAGTCGAGCTTCTGAAACCGTGATGCGATAATTTTACAAACTGCAGAAAGTCCCATTGGCGCAGTGAGTAGCACAAAGAATTAAAAATAAATACGTGTAATAAAAAAAACATTGTCTAAACAACAACAATATTCCAAAAATGGGACTAAGATCTTTCCTAGAGAAAAAATGGTTAGTTTTATTCTAGAACAGAAATAGATTTTACATCTAGAGTCAGTAATTTTACCTGACTTATGTTGAGAAAATTTATTTTCTTCTTTCTTTTTAATGATGCTATTTGTAAAGTAATATTACTCACTGTTTTCAGGTTGCGTAGTGTATTGTAAGAAAGCTCCTATAGCCCAGAGTGTGGTACTCTGGACTTCCATTGCAAAGGCGATGGTTTGAATCCCACAAAATTACGTATATGTTATTATTTATTTAGAGAGTGCACGGTGGCAAGAAAACAAATAAACAAGATCAGTCATCAGAGTAACACTATCACGAACAACTCGATAACTTTATAATAGACTAGCGAATGTACCCGTCTTTGACGGAATCAAAAATTCTATTGTACTTGGTATTCCAAAATATCAATTATAGTATTATACTAATACTATAATTAGAAATTATAGAATAGTAGAAAACACCATTATTGATACAGTGTTAAACAAATGCCTCTGTATACACTACATTAGCTGTCTGTCCTTCAGGTTCATTGGAAGAACAATCAGTTGAAACCTCTGACTATTGAGCAAGTAAACTACAGTTGACCATGTGAGAAAAACTTGGTTTGGCTAACTTCAATTCCTTTAGATAGCGTAAGAACTTTTTGTTTGATTTCTCATGCCTGTTCATATTAAGGGCTGAGAATTGGTCGTTTACAAAACATTTAATTCTCATAGATAGTACATCCTTAACTCTGTGAAACACCATTTCAATGATGTCAAATACGCAATATATTCATATGCTCAATTGAAATTAAAATCAACTAACAATACCTACTTGCCACACCTGTGTATTTTCAAAACAAAACTTGTCGGTGAAGTTAGGAAAATACAGCTAAAAGCCCCATAACTTCGCTTCTGTACTGAATTAATAATCTATTTAGAGCCCATATTTTAAGATAGGCACACACAAATTCCAGTGTCAATGTTTCAGCTCGCTATGTCTTACGGTGGCTGAGTTTACTTGTGACAAACATTTTTGCGTTAAACGTCCATAACTTCACTTCTACGTTGAATTTCCAATCAATTTCATAGCCTATATTTTAAGTTAGACCTACACAAATCTACTGTAAAAGTTTCAGCTTTATATGTCTTATGGTAGCTGAGTTTACTGTGACAAAGTTTTGCGGACAAACAGACAAACCGACAAACCGACAGAAATTTTTCTAAGGGTGGATTCGGTTTCTCCAATGTATGAAACGTAATGAAAACTTGAAATGAGTCAGTTCTAAGCAATGTACAGACAAAATCATTATTTTATTTATAAAGATACCCGAAACCGGCTTGTCAAAAAAAAATGTACATAAGATGGTTGTGTTGCTTATAATATGACCGAGACCAAGATAAAACAAAGTTCGAACAGCCTAATGGATGAATTCTAGTAGCCACAGAAATCTAAAAACATTTTCTTTCTTCTTTTATTGATTGTTTCATCCTTGTTTGTTAACATTAGATTTATCATTTGTTAATAAGAAATTAAAAAAAAGTAATTACAAACTAATGAATAATATAAACCAAATTTTTAAACAATTTCCCCACAAAATACTCGTAACATTGAAACTTTAATATTAATTCTTAAACTACTGAATCTGAACAATTTAATTAAAATAACTACAAAAATAATCAGCTTTTGTTATCAGTTTCTTTAAGATTAGTAGTTATAAATAACAAGATAAGGAGATGTTAAAAAAATATAAAATTAAATCCAAGAGATGTTGGAACTCGAGAGAGTATAATTAAGACAGTTGATGAAGAGTGTAGATACAGTGATTAAACAAGAGACGGAGGGCAGAAAAAGTTTCTCCAATGACATTTTCAAGTGACTGGAAATGTTTTTCATCCTCAGCTTCTTACTCAACTATCTAGCTGTTTCGTGTCTTTGACAAAACCCTATACACTTCTGAAGCCTGTTAGTTATCTACTTTTTTTTTGGAACAGCTGCAGATAATTGTTGTTTACATCATAATATTTTTAATATTTATTCGATGTGCCATAAAAAGGAAAATAATACCAAAACCAATTATTTCGAACATACTCTTACGTGTATCGGGTACGCCAACATCATGGTACAAGGTATGACGGTGTGCCATATTAATAATATAAATCATACTAACCTCAGTGGTAATAATAATAATAATAATATGCATGTATACTCTCACAAGTTTTTTTGGAGTTCTTTACCATTGAATTTAAAGTAAATCGTTATTTGACAAAACTACCAAATATAAAGGAATATATTCATATTAGTAACCAAAATATAATAGACATAAAGAATTATCTCAACTCATTAAACAAGATCAAGTTCACCCACGAAATAGAAACAAATGATAAACTGAACTCCATAGTCTTAACAATAGGAAAAACTAAAGATAAACTCAGCTTTCAAATATACCGCAAACCAACTGCCACCGACATGACTATACATAAATAATCACTCCACCCACCACGGCAAAAAACATCCGCGTATAGATATATGATCGATAGATTACTAAACGTACCCATGAATCCAACTAGCTATAATAAGGAATTAAATACAATAAAAACAATAGCAAAAAATAACGGGTATAAGGAAAAAATTATACAAAGACTAGTAATAGTAAACGAAAGGAGAAATAAATACAATAATAACAGTTCAACCCCGAAAATAACAAACAGATACGCGTCTTTAACTTACATAGGTGAACCTAGCGAAAAAGTTGCGACTCTTGTGAGAATATATTTCTTAAAAATAGGTTATAAAACGAATAATACTATAAACCAAATCACAAACAACACAATAGAGAACATAGATAATAAATTTGAATAAAGCAGAATATACAAAATTAAATGCACAGATTGTGGTAAAAATTACATTGGGCAAACGGGAAGAACACTAAAAGACAGATTCAAAGAACAGATAAAAGAATGCAACAATAACACAAACAAATCAAACTATGCACACCACCTAAACAAATTTGAACATAACCCAGACAGTATGGAAAACACAATGGACTTACTACAGACGGGACAAAAAGGACAACGAATGAACATATGGGAAGAAATAGAAACATACAAACATAAAATGACCGATGATATTTTATCATCTGGATAATTTATGTCCAAACGGACATTTTAACAAAACCTCTAATAACATTCAAAAGACGATACGAGTGCCCCAACATACGAGCTATTTGAAATACGAGCTGTCAAATGAGCGAATTTTTGTTTTGAAATACGAGCGAAATTTGAGATACGAGGAACCGCCAATTGTAGTATCAGGTCATTTATAAATATGTACATTTCTTTTTTCTACGATGCTGCCTATGGCCCACTCAGTTCTCAGTTTACCTTTGAAAATAGGAAGATCAATTCAATTGGAAGATCTTGGGAATGAGGGAGAGAGTTTCATAGTTCGTGGCAAAGAAACACCCCGAAAAGGTTGCAACTGGTCGTGCATCTGATCTACTTAATGAAACTTGTCTAACTCATTTCCGTAGCATTCTGAAAGAGAAGAAGAAGAAACAAACCTCTTAGACAGTTTTTTTTAATCCTCCGAAAAAAGGCAAAGACCAGTGAAGAGAAAAGCAGTAACTAAAATTAAGCATACAGTAGCATTTAAGTTATGTCTAAGTTAAATTTAAATTACCAAAATACTAATTACATATGTACGTAAACTTAATAAAACCAGTATTTTCTAACTACCTCAACATTCTCTTTTATTATGTTTTTATACAATATTTGTTATCTATAAATTCATTTTTCTTATTCAAAATCGCGTAACAAAAACAATTAGGAGTAAATATTTTGGAGGCTGCAATGGATTAATGGCATTTCAATTGATTTCAATGGGAAAAACTGCTTTGAGATACGAGTAAATTGACATACGAGCAGGGTTACGGAACGAATTAAACTCGTATCCCGAGGTAACACTGTATTATTAATTAACTTACATTCCTTAATGCCAAAAATGGAATCAATTACAAAAGAATTAAGCATGATCAGACGTCAAAATAAAAAAAGAATTAAAACTGCTCAGTAAGTATACATGAATCTCTAACTGGTGAATATCTAAATCAAAATAATGAAAAATACCAATTTTATACGAGTTCCATGACTTTGGTAAGGTCACAAAAAAAATATTGTGACCTTTCTCAAAAGTCTTTTCTTTTTAAAATAATTTTATTTAGCTATTTTGCTTTCATTTTGTTATATTTTCCATCGTTGTTAATTTTTCAAGATTATGATCTTTTAAGACTGTCATTAACTATATAAACCTTATTCATAAGTAGCATAAATACGGAGAATAGTAATCGATTAAATTGATTAAAAAATGCTCAAAAAACGCAACTTCTTATAGATTTCATTTTTTTTAAATTACATATGATAAAATTCTTCGACTTTTTTTTACATCAAAACTTAAAAGGGGGAAATTTTGAAAAAGGTTAGACATCTTCTCTTCAACTTGGGTGTTATTTGGGTGCTTCTATAAAACTAACGGACACACAGACAGAAACCTTATTTTTATATTTATGGATTTTTAACAGTGGTATAAACTACTTGTAGAAGATAAATTTAAAAGTGTAATTAATAAAAGTTGTTTAAAGTTTTCAATGTTCAAAGAAGCAACTGGCTAACCTGACTTTAATCAAAATTGATAAAAGACTTATGTAAGAAGCAACCTAATTGAAATGTTTCCGGACAGGAAGTGTTTTCTCTCATTCTTTCTCTCTGGTTTTAGAAATCAGCGTGACCTTTGACCTATGAACCTTAATTTCCTATTTATCTGTGATCAGGGAGCTTCTCTTCTTCAATTTCAAATACCAGACTTCTTTGCAGCATTTTCATCCTCCTGGTTTCATCTGCTTTGAGGCCTTATTCTGTAATTAAGAATAGAACTTTTTATACAAGCAGAAAACTGAGACTGGCACACTGGTGACGGAACAACCAAGCAGAATAGCTGGCACAAAGCAACGCAGTGCAATCAATTATTGCTATTAAAGATAACATTCAAAATGAAAAAACTACTAATATCTACAAAGTAAGTATACTAAAGAGAGCCAGGTTAGCTCAGTGGTTAACGTACGAGGATTCAATACCCACCTGGCCCTCGATTTATTTATGCGTGAGGTGAGGTAACGAGGGCATTAAGCCATCGGCACCGAGCCTGTATGATGACAGGTACTTGTTAAAGATCCCTACTCAAATTGCACTTGAGGTAGGCCAAATTTAGGACTCTCAATGTAGAATCTGTACAATCACTGATAAAACAAAAAGCCGGTAAACGGCTGAAATTATCACCCGCTAGGGGATAGGTTTAAACAATAAAAAAGAAAAAAGTCTGCTAAAAATAAAAAATCACAAATAGGTGCCATGATAGATTGGTAGAAAAAATTAGAATAATTTTAAGAAAACTTTGAAGCATTCAACAGCACAAAATCAGTTTGACATGGGTTAAATCACGTAACGGTATCTACGGCTATGAACAACTGGCAGAAGAGAGCTAGTGAAGATGAAGAAACAATTATCTCATACGAAACAGTTACAAAGGCGTATGCAAAAACAATTATTAAGAACTAAAAACTATCAAATATTTGGAAAACCTGTGGAACAATAGAACTAAAGCTTCTACCACCAAGCTTTATTTCTCGACAATAGCAAAAAGAATGAAGAAAAAGATACAACATACATATCACTCTAAATGACTACGGAAAAAGTAAAGCTTATCTTGACCGATTTTCAAATCACTGACCAACCAACTTGCCTATTTGGAGAAAATTTCCAAAACTCTCATCATATCTTGTATAAATGCCTAATACGCGAAACAGAAAGGTCCATGTTCAAAAAAGAAGTCATCATACAAGGTGGAAAGCGGCTGAGATTAAAATGATCACTAATGAAACTGCTGAATTTATAAACTTCATAAATTTTATAGACATTGACAGATTGTAACATTTTCCTTATAACAAAACCGTAAATATCTATTAATATTATTATTATAAGGCCTAAATAAAGTAATTATAAGAATATCAATAATAGAATTATCATAATTTATAATTTTAATATTAAGTATCATATTTTATACCATACTAATTATAACATTATATTCCTTTTAATTTAATTATTTTTTAATTATTGACAATATTTTATTAAAATGTTTTTATTAATATAATTTGCAAAATTAAATTGTGTTAGTACTTTGTAGTAACGAAGTTTAATAATATCTGACAATCTATAAAGTACAACATGTATACGTGTAATCTGTGTAAAGGAACACAGAAATTGTTCAAACTTCAATTGTTCCAATTCAAACTTCCTGAATTGAGGTTTACCCAAATCAAGAAAGAAAAGGTCTTTCATATATCTTTTCATTTTTACGTAGGAGTACATAGAATTTATTTCTGGGACTGTTCTTTTTCTATCTTTTAACAGATGGTGTATTTGCAATTAAATCTTGGCTGTAATCCCGGATTATTCATGTGGAAGACTTTTCATTTGGAAAATATTGTGCTATAGTTAGTTCCTTGAGCACAATGTAAAACTGTCGGTTACGACACTTATATTATGTCAAGTGCTCACAAAAGATGCCATCTTTGATAAGCACAATTGAGTTAAATATAACACTACCGAAGTGGGATGCAATATGATAGGATCGTATATCGTATTAACGTATATCATATATCGTAAAGTTTTGACTTAGCTTTAGTTACTTGATTCAAACTCCTCATCATGATGGATGTCAAAATATTGTTATGGTTTTTTTCGTACCTTCGTTATATGTTTTTTTGAGTGTTTTATGCAAACAGGATCGTATAACGTATTAACGTATAATATAAATAGTATAGTCTTGGCTTAACTTTAGTGACTCATTCACATTCTTGATGACTACAGATGTCAAAATATCGTAATCGTTTATGAGTTCCTTGATATATTTTTTTGTCTCTACATTACGCTCATGGTCATTTATTAGTGACGTTACATCTAGAAAATGTTTTTTGCGTCTACTTAGATGAGAATAGAAAGAAAATTACATATAAACATAACAGTTTATTTATGTTATAAAAATATATACAAAAGAAAAAATGAATAACAACTAGGTCTTCTTTACCTCTAGAAATATAATTCACCGGTGGTGAAATTTTAAAATTTTTGTATAACTTACGCTAGACTTGAGACCGATAGCTTCATTTAAAAACGAAAAACTATCAAATATTTGAAAACTTTTGGCAAAATACAAGTAAATCTTGTACCACAAAGCTTTATTTCTCCACAGTGACAGAAAGAATGTAGAAAAAGATACAACATACATATAAAACCACTATGACTCTAACTGACGTGGGACAGTGTGTAATAATTTTTACTTTTCTTATGAAAATGCATAGCCTTTCATAGAGTTATGACCAAAATAGAAACTGTCAATCTAATCTTCAGCACAAAAAACAATCAAGCTAACCATACCTCACCATGATCATCGTCACATCATACTCGTATACTGACAATCAATACCATTAACATATAATGAAAATGTCTGGGCATATTATAGTATGAACATAATAGTATGACATCTGGTATCGTAAAGTCTTTATACTGTTGTTTTCTTACTTCGGAATGTCCTCGATCTTTTATTATCCCCCGCAAGAGAAATGTTTTGTATGCATGATGCATATGTAGGAATTTCACATATGACTGATGGAGTCATTCATTAGAGTCAAACACCAAATTTTGGTACTACCCACAAGTGAAATAAGTTCCAAAATATTCCTATTATTAACATGATTTACACATAATTACTAAATTATATAGTTTGTTACAATGTATTGTTCTGATGCCATGCATTACGAACATAATTAATTAAAAATAATCTTCAAAGATAGTAATTCACAGTAATGAATACGTTCGTTTAAAGTTTGAACTTTAAAAAAATCATAGGTTCTAATTTGATGGTAGTAGATTTGAGAGAAGTGGAGATAAAACGTGGGCTGAAGAAGTTGCGAATAATGGCACTTGAAGATAGAGTGGCACAAAACAAGAGGCGTTTTAATGCTACGAATATTGAAATGAAATGCGAAACAAAACAAGATGATGAGAGGGTAGGGACTGGAAGTGGGTGTAGGTGAATGACACGGGAGCGTGGGTAAGAGGACATCCCACTTGGAAGGCGCCCACGTAACAACGCCCTAGGTCATCGCAGCTGATGCTCTGTCAACAAGGAGTCGACTTGCAGCGGCCTAGGACAAGCTAGTGGCGCCTGTAAACCGCTTTCGCTTGGGATTCTCACGTCAGACTATAAGAAATAAGGCATAGACTTAAGTGAAAGTGCGCAATGACTGAATGCAAGGGGTCAGAGTAGCTCAATGGTTTACGTGCTCGTCTCTGTTGGATATCAGATTTGATTCTCACCCTAGTCCCGTTTCATCATGTAGGACGTTCAACAAATCAGAGCAGTTCTTAAATCTGAGAGGTCGTTAAGTAAATTAGCAGATTACAAATAAATAGAGCTGATAAGAATGAGAGCTGATCTTCTCATAGAAATGGTCAATGAAATCCATTATATGGTGTAAAGTCACCGAAGAATAAAATTACGCAAAATAGTTGGGACCACAGGGATTTCAAACGATACTGTCACCTCCATTCGGCACAATAAATTGGATATGAAAAAACTATATGAGACGGATCCAAATCCTGAAGCAAAAAACAATAAATAAATATATAATTCAATCAATATTTAAAAACTAACCGCTTATATGATTAATGATATGAGGGCAGGTCAATAAGTCTTCAGAAAATCTAAGAAATGGGGCTAGTAGCGTGCCAACTGGTTCATTATCAGTAAGCGGCATTCTTTTCTAGGTGTCAGTCAAACTTGCAGCCATTTGCATTAAGGGATTTTTTTTTATCGTCAGTTTGAGTTAACAACTTTTGTTTGTTTGTACAAATGGAAAAAGTTGAAGTTTGTTCGGTGATTAAACATTCACATTTAAAAGGCTTAACAGCACAAAAAATAAAAGATGAGTTGGATTCGGTTCATGGCACGTCTGTCCTTCTATATGCAAGAGTATGCAATTGGATTAATGAATTTAAACATGGCCGTACGTCAACAGCACATGAACATCCTTCAAGATGTCCAGTAGACGTAATTACTCCGAAAATTATCAATAAAATCCATTATATGGTGTTAAGTGACCAAAGAATAAAATTACGTAAAATAGTTGGAACCACAGTGGTTTCAAAACATACGGTCATCACCATTTTGCACAATAAATGGGACATAAAAAAAAACTATCCGCCAGATGGGTGCCGCGTTTGCTCTCAACTGAATTGGAAAACAAATACAACCACGCAGCCACATGAAAGGATGTTTTGAAGTCCATCCGTCTCTTTTTCTGCGCAGATTAGTGACTGTAGATTAAAGATGGATACACCACTTTACACTCGAGACGAAAAAACAGTCAAAAAAGTAGATTATTGAAGGAGAACGAGCCCCAAAGAAGGCAAAGACAGTAAAGTCAGTCAGAAAGGTTATGGCCACTCTACTTTGGGATGCACATGGTATTATTTTTATTAACTACTTCGAAAAGGGAATAACGATTACTGGACAGTACTATTCTACATTATTAAGCCAGCTGAATGAAAAATTTAAAAAAAATCGCCTATATGCGAAAAGAAAAGAAGTTCTCTCTGCTGTGCACACGTGTACTGTTTCAATGGCTAAAATTAAGGAATTAAAGTTTGAATTGATTAACAATGCACCGTATTCACCTGATCTGACACAAAGTGACTATTTTTTGTTTCTTACTTTAAAAAAAAAAAGCTCACTGGACAACGGTTTACTTCGAATAAAAAGTTCATCTCCTCATACATGCGTATTTTGAGGAACTACCACAAAAATACTTTTCTAAAGGCATGAAAAAGTTGGAGGAACATTTATCGAAGTGTATTAAACTAGAAAAAGATTTTTTTGAAAAATAAAAAACAATCACTGAAATAAAAATGTTTCCCTATACTTTTCTAAAAGACTTATTGATTTACCTTCGTATTATTACAACTAAACTTTATTAACCAACAACTAACAGCCAGAATGAAGAAGAGCATACCTTGTACAAAACTACAAGGACTATGATTGATCACACCAAACAAGATTATTTTGCTAGATTCAAAATCACTGACTATACAACCCACCTATGTAAAACACACACCCCAGACTGGCATCATAGCCTATGCAAATGCACAATATATGGCAGAGAAACGTCAATATTTTCAAAAACAAGCAATTATTTAAAGTAGAAAGTGTGCAAAGACTGAGTGTAAACTTATCGTTAATGTTTCGCAAACACAACCAGTTCCGCACGTTGTGCACCTTCAAGTGAAACTCTTCAAGGTGCAAGATGCACTTAAAGATGCACAACGCGTAAAACTGGTTGGGTGACTACATCACCCATTCACGAGGTAAGACAGACTTCTCTATAATAATATTATATTTATAAATCTCTGTGCGACTAATAATTTGCAAGTATTCACTTTTTTTCGTGCAACAAACCAGTTCGTTTTTCTGAGATGGTATTGAATTCAGTCCTCAAAATATTGATTAAAGCACTATGTTTTTAGATTTTTAGTTAAAATTTATTATCTATAGTATAATTTGTATAGAAATTACCGTTCAGAGTCAATAGTTTAGATAGCGGTTTTCTTTCTCATTTCTCAATTGTTTTGTACGTTGACTTTTATGTTGCGTGTTTATTGTGGAATCTTGTAATATACATTGTATACCAGTATATCATTGTAACATGTTCATTTAAATAAGTTGCTTGCATTAAAAAAATATCTGAGCACACCTAACTACATCTAGAAAAGTCCTACAACTTTTTTTTGATCGATTCTACACCTAAATCTATAAATGTGATTTATATATATGTAAATTCAAATAATGTATCAACCGTTAGATAGAATACTTGTATCATGTAATCTCTATTTTCTAGGTTCAAAAATCAAACTCTCATTGCCAACGTTTTAGTTTTATTTAAAAACCTTTTTGATAGGCAGAGGTGAGAACTTTTTGAATAAGAAAACAATGTAAATTTAATTTTCTTATTCAATAAGTTCTTACTTCTGTCCATGACAAATGTTTTTAAAAAAAACAGAAACGATGGCAACAAGAGTTTCTAAACCTAGAAAATTGACCGAATCCTGATTATATAATAAACCTATATATATATAACAAGATTTCACTTAAACACGTGAAATAACAATTAATGATCAAACCACAAAATGAAAAGGAAAAAAAAGACTATGATCTTTCAACTAATTTCTAAAAGACTAACTTTCAACTAAGATCTTTCTAAAGGAAAGTGGTCTTCTTCAGAGTCAAAAACCCTACTGATATAATCAAAAACCCTACTGATTTATATCAAAAACCCTATATACATATATATATATATATATATATATATTTTGTATGGTAGGCAGCAAATTTTCTTTTAAACAAGTTGAATTCAAATATGCAGCAGCCTCTGCATTTACGACTTTTTTACTGACTGTCTCTAATTTTCTGATTAATTTTCTTTCATAAAAATGAAATTTTTTCATAAAAATAATCAGAAAATTAGGGACAGTGAGTAAAAAAGTCGTAAACGCAGAGGCTGCTGCATATATATATATATATATATATATATATATATATATATATATATATATATATATATAATACATTTAATAAAACGTGTCTAAATGAAGGTCTGCTCCCAAAATATACTAATACATATACATATACAAAATTAATCGTATAAATTTTAGATCAAATTTTTTTAAAACAAATGGCTTTAAGAGTAAATCTGAAAACAAGTATTCCACTACAGATTACTATGATTTCATACTTTTCGCTGTGACGTCATTTATTAATTCGAAATCTGAGAAAGCTGCATAAATGTAAAATTTATGTTTGCCATTTCTTCGCATGTTGCCAATTACCTGTGAGTGATGCAGGCATTCATACACAGCATTTATATTCATTTTTCTTCATTCTAACACCCGTTAAGGTTTCATTCGATGTTACTTCTTTCTGTTGATAAAATCAAGACCTAAAAGCTAATAAATCTTAACTGTTAATAATTATTCCTTGTAAATCGATGGTAGAACTATGAATTCGTAAATAACTTTTCTTATTAGTATTAATATATATACTTTTATTTGATAACTTAATTTTAACAATTTCCAATCACTTGAAATTTAGAGCTAATATCCAACAGGACATGAATGACAAACACAGATATACCAGCAATTAAAAAGCAACTGTATACTAAGGTAAATAAAATTCGTGTTGTCTCACACCAGGTATTTTTTAAAATTTTATAATTGTTATAGTTTTATTTTATAATTTATTCAATTTTAAGATATTTTGTTTGTTTCAACTGTCACACTTGTAGGTTTTCACTATTTGTACTGGGGCCAGGTTAGGCCAATGACAACGAATGGGCTGGTCTCTGGACAAGTAGATCCAGGGTTCAATACCCACTATGGCCCCCGAATCATTCATGCAGAAGGTGACCAAATCTGAGCACGTCATTCTTCGGAGAGAACGTTAAGCCAACGGTCTGGAGCCTGTACGATGTGAAGTACACTATTAAAGATTGCAACTCTCTAAATACAGTTGAGTTAGGCAAAATATAGAACTACCAATGTAGAAATAATCTTCATAGTGTGGTATCACAAAGGGCCAATGTTTAGCCTCTGTTGTTCCATTGTGAAACTGCCATTGCAACCTAAACTAACCTAACCTATAGAGGATTTTACCAATAGTACACAATAAGCTTGATTTGAAAAAATTATACCAGTACTTTTATTAGGTGATGAACTGAGCTTGACGGGAGAGATTTGTTCAACTTTGGTAGAATTAGTGAAAGGGAAACCACTCATTTCAATGTTTATTTTTGATCTTCCACGCATGAAAACATGAAATTCAGCAGGTTTTTGAGGATCAGGAATGCTCTGATTTCTACTTCTTTACTACAAACAAATGAAACAAAATAAAAATACTATGAATGCAAATACGTTTTCAACTGCTAAGTTAGATATTCGTACTCTAAATAGGCAAAATATAGGGCTCCCAAAATAGAATCAACAGTTAATTTGGCTTGCCCAGTAATAAAAAGGGGTGCCAAATAATAAATGAGCCACAATTTCCGTCCCTAGAACAGCACTTAAAGGTGAAAATCTTATAAATGTGAGCGTTGGAAACAAACAAACAATTTGAAAACTGTTCAAAATTCAGAAAGTGTCGCTGATTTGTTACTTATAGTATATACTAAATAGCCTATAGTTATAGTATTTGTTACAATAATAGTATATACGGATGGAACTGCAGTATCCGTAGTCGTATATGTTTTCTTATTCAGGTTTACTGACGTTGGCAACCTGTTTTGATTTATTGTCATATATCTATGTATCTGTATGTTCATTCATTATATAATAAATTATCATTATAATGTATTATATCAGTATCAACTGAAACGAGTAACTGATATAGTATAGGTTGATTACCAACAGCATTATGTTCAATTCATGCGAAGGCATGAGCAATCTCTGATCCGCCAATATGAAAAATTTACCATTTTCAATCCTAAAGATGAGTACACTACTACATATAAGATGATTTCTTATATCTATAAGATAAAATATATACAATAGTGATAAAATTGTTACAATATAATTTTTTTTTTATTGATGATAAAATAGATAGGTATTTGTTTACTTCGAGTAAAGCTTTCAGTCTATCCGAATGTGTTCGAAGTGTGAATCAAGTACTTATCAACCAAAGACAATCAAACCAAAGATAATTAAACAAAAGACGATCATGAAATACGTGTCAAAACAAATTACTAAAAATGAGAATTGCGAATTACAAGTAGCGATGAGAAATTAGTGTAATTGGACAATTATTATAATTGCCTTCTTTTCTAAATTGACTGACTACAAATGTATAATGCCCGTAATTAACTAGTTTTTAAGAATACATTTTCTTTATTTAAACGATTCTTTATAGATAAGAATCTTTTTGTTAAAGAAATGGCACCAAGACTACTGAATTAAAAGGTTGTTGAAAGGGAATGGTGAAAAAAGAGGTGAGTCAAATGAACTACCCAAACACTGATTAGGTCATAGAGACAGACAAAGATCACAAAGATGATAGCTATGGTTAAACTTAATATTATTATCGTTAGTACCACAGAGATTATTAGTAACAATTATAATAATGAAATAACTTATGTGGTAAATTTCCCCACCCCACTTGACCAGTTTAAGGCGTACCATATTTATCTTCCAAACTCTAAAGTTTCTACATACGAGATAATATGGTACACT
This sequence comes from Hermatobates lingyangjiaoensis, assembly GCA_026182355.1. Taxonomy (NCBI): domain Eukaryota; kingdom Metazoa; phylum Arthropoda; class Insecta; order Hemiptera; family Hermatobatidae; genus Hermatobates; species Hermatobates lingyangjiaoensis. Next base: position 157,122 of record JAPFBL010000355.1, read on the forward strand.
TTTACTTTCCATTAAAAAAACCGTTCGGTTCAGTTATCAGCATGAATTTTACTTCTACCCAACCCTTGTAAAATTTTGTTATATATATATATATATAAAGATTTCACATAAACACGTGAAACAACAATCAATGATTAAACCACAATAAGAATGGGAAAACAAGACTAAGATCTTTCAACCGTAACAAGCGGTCTTCGTCAGAGTCAAAAACCCAACTGAACACTAGATGCAGAAAACATCTGGTGAGGAGTTGAGAAGAGACCACTCTTCCCTCCCACTCTTCTCAACTCCTCACCAGTGGTTTCTGCATCTAGTGTTCAGTTGGGTTTTTGACTCTGACGAAGACCGCTTGTTACGGTTGAAAGATCTTAGTCCTGTTTTCCCATTCTTATTGTGGTTTAATCATTCATATATATATATATATATATATATATATATATATATATATATATATATATATATATATATAAATATATATATATAAAGATTTCACATAAATATCAGTGAAATAACAATCAATGATCAAACCACAATAAGAAATGGGAAAATAAGACCAATATCTCTGAACCGCAACAAGCAGTCTTCGATAGAGTCAAAAACCCAACTGATTTGACTCAAAAACGAATCAGTTGGTTTTTGACTCTGACGAAGACTGCTTGTTGCGGTTGAAAAAAAATCTGAACATGTCTTCTCTTGGAGAGGACATTAAGCCGTAGGTCTCGAGCCGATATGATATCAGGCACTCGCTATAGATCCTTACGAGTGTAAGTTAGGCAAATTTAATTAGGCAAAATTTAGAAATCTTAATGTATAATGTTCATTGTGTGGTATCACAAAGAGTCAATTATTAGCCTGTGTGTCCTCTCGCAAGACAGCCACACCATAAAATATTAAATTTAAATTTAAAATATTAAATTGCTTTTCGTTTATGTTGACGACTTATTTTCAGATATTAAACTGAATGATGGAAGATTCAATTGGTATTACCACAAAGGTAAAATAGCATTGTTTACACTATATGTAATACACATTTTACTGTTAAATACACAAGATCATTTTTAATACTTTAATCACCACATAGGTTACTGCAAAAGAATCTCAGCCTTTACCTAAATGGGGACACTAATTGCAAAAGCATCTGAATGTGGTCCGTATTGTTGCAAACTATATGGTCAAATATGTCACCGAATTCCTCCTTGTACCCAACAAATGATGAATTACAAAAATTATCTCCAGCTGGTGTAAAGTATGATTTATATCTGCCAGCTTTTATATAATTTAGATGAAAAAATATAAAAAAATTCTGCTACAAAATACGAGTCAGTCTGGAGAGATCTTCTGGATCCTTGCTATCCCCTCTCTTCCCAGGAACTCCAGTATGTTCTATTGCAAAGAGCCTATAGCCGGCTTGTTCTTTCTAAGAACTTTCACTAAACATAGACTAATATAATCCTAGCAATTGTAATTTTGATTCCACCTTGCAACATTTTCTTTGAAACGAAAACAATTTGGTTACTAATGAAGTCAAGGAATGGAATTTGAATGTACGAACAATTACTGGATAATGCATTTTTGAAATACCTTGTATATCTTTGAGGCAGATCTATAGGCCAATTGACCTATTTTGACATGGAAATGATTGTTCGAGTATTGAAGTAACACAGACAACACAGCCAGGCTCGCTTAGATTATGTCACTCCATTTCTTCACATTCATGTATTCTCCACTATAGTCATTCCTCTGATGATATCATTCTTTCAAGTCAAACCATCCTTTTCTTGATTTAAGTTTTATATAAGTTTTCATTTATAAATATTTCATGCAAGTAATACCATAATTTTGTTGTTTTAAATTTTTCATTTAGTTTTTCGATTTCGTGTTATTTTTCCATTACTCTTCTTTATTATAAGTAAATTATAGAGATTATGAAAAAGTTTTATCTTTACATTTTGATTGATTTACATATTTCGAGTTTTCAAAGTCTTTCCTGGTTTTTGATGCCGATGATGATGATGTGATGATGATGATGATGATGATGATGATGATGATGATGATGATGATGATGATGATGATGATGATTTGTGTGTGGGTATATATCCAAAATGTTATATCAAATTCACATTATACACAAAAATGTCTCCTAAATGTAGAAAAGCACTATAACATAGCTTGTTTTTGGACGATTGGGCATAATGAAAAAGTCACTTTTTTAGTCCAAAAACGATTTTAGCAAACATTTTTTTTTTCCAAAAATAGTAGACCAATTGTATTGAAAGTTTGTGATTTTTAAAAACTAACAGTAATTTTAGAGGAAAGAATTTCCAGAATTTTTCAATAAGCAGAGGCATGTTTGCAAAAAATATAAAAATGATGGACTTCTAATTTATTCTGAAACATTGCAAACACAAAACAGTGTACATCTTTTAACTGCTCGTAAAAGATATTACTAAAAATAACACTTCTTAAGAATTCATAACTTATGCACTTTGTTATAGTGTGGTAATTACTTATAATAAGAAATTTTAATATGAAAACCAGCAACGCATTTCAATCTTCTTTTGTGTGGAGACGTAATTTTTGAAATTCCTCAATACTATATTAAGATGTGAGCTGAATAACTTGTAGAAATTTTAAGAACTAAAAAGGGACGCTATAGTACATTTTATTATTTCAAAAAATATTTTATAGGAGCATAAACGGATTATAATAGAACAATAAAATTTGTTAAAAATATCAAATGAAATTTAGTAGTTTACAAAAAAAATTCAAGAAATTCCGAATATTGAAAAAAAAATATACCAATAAAAACTCAACCAGAAATAATGAATAACATGGTATTCTCGTTAAATTTGTTTACATTGAATTAAATTTTTTTTAACAGAACCAAGTCAAACAAAACTGTAATTCAGATAAAAAAATTTGATGAAATTACAAAATATTTATTACAATATGTAATAATTATAAAAAATTTAAGAACTATAAAAGCATATGCAAATCATGCATACATTTTGCGATGTTTTTCAGCGTATGATTGATGATAGTCTAAGCAAAGTGCTGCAATAAATCAACATGTCGCATTCTTTAACAAATATTAATGACAGGTATATAGTTCTTAGTGTGTTTAAGAATCCCATTGTTCTTGGGTAACACTAAAGCATGCGGAAAGCGCTTTCGTTTTTATTGCAAAATGACTATTAATTCTAAGCCACTTAGAATCATAGCTTTAAATTTCGTATCCAGTATTGTTTTAATACGAATATTTCATGATCTTGAAATACTAAAATGAGTTATTAAACTATAAATAACAACTTTTGAGTTCTATCTACCAACAACCAACGAATATTTTTATATACATCACTGCAGTTCTGAACCAAAGAGGTCTAACTGATGGATGGTGAAGTCAGTGACGCAGCAAGGGAGAGTGAAGCCACCCGGGGCGGCATTTTGAGGGGGGGGGGGGAATAATTAAAAGAAAAAACTTAAGATAACAAAAAGCTAACAACAAATTGTATACCAAAATGAGTTTTTAAAGTCGTAATCGTTTTCTAGTTTTGTTGTGTAATACTGTTTTTAAACAAATTTTCAACTGTAATAATTACAAATAAATTGATTTTAAATTTTTCAAAATTAGTTTTTTAATGGGGTTGGAAAATTATTATATTATTTTTGTAGCCAGTTATTTAATTTAATTTTTTTTTTATGATTTGAATTATACTTTTTTGCTTTGAAAAATCGCTGGCGAATATGTATACGAGTATTTTAAAAAGATGTAAGTCTGGGACCAATGACAGCCGTCTAGAATTAGATCCTTGGTTGTAATTCCATGAAAATAAATATTTTCAAGATGTCTGGAGTTTTCAATGTTAACGGCGGAGGGGGGGGGGGGCAAATCTTACGATACCCCCTGGTGGTAAAAATAGCTGCTACGTTACTAGGTGAAGTGAAATTAAACATTAATTGTCCTAAGTTCATTTTGAATAAAGAGAGTAATTTAAGCAGACTGATCTAAAGGGAAAGCCAAAGCAACAATAGAACTCTAAACGAGCCCCACATGAATGACATAATCGTTGAAAACTTCTAAAGGAAGTGGTTCAAACTTGAAGAATTAAACGTGCTTTGCTACCAGACAAACAAAGCTGCATGGAGGAAAACATGTTTTAGTCGACCCACGTCTCGTCTGACCGCTCCAAGGCCCTTTTCTTTATTCCAAGTTCATCCTTCCTTAATGTCGAGCCAGCACGAGTTTTTAAATTAATTCACTTAACATAGTTTTCCTTTTACTTAACAGCTGACTGAATATGTTCTAGTTTTGTTTAAACATTAAAATTAACAACAACATATTACTTTAAAAATAAAGTAAAACACCATGAAAAATGTCGCAGTCGACACTTCAACAGTGTCGAAATTGCGTTTTCTTATAAAACTAAAAAGTTTTGTAAACACACTATACATCACACCATTTATATAAAAATCATAACGATTTTAAATATAATAATAAAAATAATTTGATTATGTTAAAAATAGTTTGTACAACTAAAAACCTAGAGTGTCCACACACTTAATTTTACTGCAAGTAAATATATTATCAAAATTGTTTGCAGTTAATTTCATTTTTTTTTAAGGAAAAAAATTATGAAACTCACATTAACAAATTTCGATATTGGTATAACCACGTTATTATACCAATACGTATAATACAGGTGGTACATAATGCATGTGGGGATCAAATATTTGCCATTCTTAACGTAATATAGCCTGTTATAATATATAAAATTTATGAAACTTTCATAATACTATATTCATACTATGATATATTTATTTTTTTAATTTAATTTTAATTTTAAAAAAAATTTTTTTTTAATTTTAATTTAATTTTATTTTACTTTTATTTTATTTATTTTTGTTAATTTAATTTTTAATAAAGCGATTATTAGTGGTTAAAATTTAACCATTAAATTTTTAATTTTTAATTTAAATTTCTTTTTTCCATAATCTTTTAATTTTTAGAAATTAATTTTTCTAAAACCACCAAAACACTTGTTTAAAATTCTGATGTCACCCGTTTTGACTTAAATTACCATGACCCATATTTCAATATTACTCAAAAAAAGAAAATTATTATGATAAAAAACAGCTAAAATTATAGGTCTGTTAAATATTAATAAGCTTTTTAAACGGTTTTACTTGTCCATAGTCATATACTGGGAAATATGATGTTAAAAGGATTTTATGGACTAATTCGCAGGCTGAGGCTGTAATGTAAATACTAAAAGCACGAGTTTTCTGTGATAATTCTGTATGTTTTTAGTAATTTACTCGGCTGAAAAGATTTGACCTAAAACGACGCTACTTACTACTGTACAGACTTCTAGGAAAACATTCAAAACTGACACTCCACAACAAAGTGCTGTTATATACTCGTAAAACATTACTGCGACCTATCTGAACTTACGGACTTAAACTATGGGGTTGTGCAAAACCTTCCAACATTTATAAAATATAATCATTACAATCAAAAATCCTCAGTACTATCACAAATGCTCCTTATTAAGTCAAAAACTACATCCTTCATAAAGACCTAAAAATTCCATTCATCCAAAACCTTGCCTCTGATCGTTATAAGTCATTTCACAATAACCTTTCCTCTCACCCAAATCCATTTGTACGAATCCTTGCTTCCCCCTCACGTTTCCAGAATCTCCCAAGACGACTGAAGAGAAAATGGCCCAGGGATCTCCTATTACAATAATTTACTAAAAAAAAATAAATAAATAAAAAAAAACAAAGTGAAAAGTTGAAGCAATGGGTTTTATTCTTTGCTCATGTGCATCGATGTTATAGTGTAATCTATTACTATATATGCCTGTTACGCAGAATATGCGTAGTTGTATATTTGATAATAAAGATGTTAAAAATAAAAAGTTTTAATTAATCATGATTACTAAAAGTAGTAGTTATTTACTTTATAATTTACTTGAATATGATTTCCATTACTTGGCATCTAGTTTACAAACTGTAATCTGCAGGTTGTCACTAACACAAGGGCGTAGCAAGGGGGTAGGGGAACAGTCTTCCCCGGCAGGTACGTGCCAGAAGGCGGCTTTTGAGGGTTTAAAAAAGGAAATAGATAAAAAATAAACTCATAAAAGAATAATAAAAAAATCTTAAATTTTATACCAAATGACTTTTTAATGTCATAATTGTTTTTATGTTTTATGTATATAATATTGTTTTTAAATGGATTTTTCAATAATAAATTGAAAAAAAAAATTTTTAAATTAAATATATTTTAAATATTTCAAAACTATTTTTTTTAAAGTGATTGAAAGTTTTATTATATTTTGATTGTTTTATTTGTTATATCTGTTTTATATTATATTACATTTATTATATTTTTTTGCATAGCCAGTTAATTAACTGGCTAATTAAATTAATTTAATTAAATTAATTTAATTTAACCATTTTTTTATGATTTGAATTATACATTTTTCTTTTGACCGTATACTGTAATAAGATGAAAGTCAGGGACTAATAACAGCAGTCTAAAATTCTTGAATGAAATTCCATGAAAATAAATATTTGGCAGATTTTCTGGAATTTTGATGGTTAACGGATCAACGGCCAACGGGGAGGGAGGAGGACAGATTTTACGTGAAAAAAATAGTTACCAAACTACTGCGCTGGCATCTAATTCCTATCACCATATATTTTTTGTCTTATAATTCCGTAAGTTTGTTTTGGATAAGAGTAGGTTTCTAACAGTAATTTCTAACAGTCAGAAATCATTTTCTGTTACATCATTTCCACTTTTACTGAATTATAATAACACAAATACAGTAGAACCTCGCAACGGGAGTTTACGTATTGCTATTTACTCGTATTACGATGCGATTTTTTGCATTGAATGTAATATGAAGATAAATAATCCGTTCCATCCCCTTTTTACTTTACTATAAGTAAAGTATAGTGATCGTGAAAAAATTCGATCTCAAGATTTTGACGGAATTATATGTTTTGAGATCCCAAAAGTTGTTTTATGATGTTTTTTCGATGATGTCTGTGTGTGTGGGTAGGTGAGTGTGTTAGCATTGTTTGTTACCACGCTACGCTCCAAAAGCTTTGATAGATCAAGTTGATATTTTACGCAAAAATGGGCCTCATAGTGTAGATGATCCCTATTGTTTGAAAAGAATTATGCATTACGTTATATATTAAATATTATAAACCCAAGAAGATTGATATTAAGTTTCCATATAGTAAAGTTGAGTGTAGGCCACTCCAGATTTTATTTAAACAGAAAAGGTGTAATTCGAAAAAATAAACAATACTGTACATTTAATATAAATTGTAAACCCAAGAAGATTGATATTAAGTTTACTTATAGTAAAGTTGAGTGTAGGCCACTCCAGATTTTTTTAAACAGAAAAGGTGCAATTCGAAGAAAATAAACATTACTGTACATTTAATATGAGTAATAACAACTCATGAAAGAAATGGTGTTTATTAATCTACTAAACTTAAAGCGGAAACCATCTGGGTGTAATGTAGAGGGCTCGACTACAAATTTTAGATTCTAATAATAAATGTTTTGCATAACGAAAAGTATTGAAACTTACTTTTAGTTGGTGTTAGCTGATAGATTGTCCACTTTTGCCCAAGAAATAACCTGAAACATTTAACAATAGGTAATGCATTGAAAAATCAGTTTAATTATTTCCATTCAATAAAATCAATATACAATAAAGAATAATTATAGATAGTAAAATTAAAAAAGGAAAACTTAACGAACCTCAATATAGAAATCAAGCAATCACTTAAACTAGTAAGGGTTAAAAATTAGAATTATCGAAAAATGTTTGAGTTGTATTCAAAAATCTTATCCTATAATTAATATCTGTTTTTTTTAAGCTGTAAAAGCATGCGATACAGTTTGTGCAACATAGAAATGTTAGTCTTTTTATTTAATTCAACAAAATACTCAAGTTTTATGACGTAAGTTAACATATACAGTGCAGTTTAAAACAGAACTTAAAACGTAAAACCATAATTGAATTTAATTATCTAATCGTCTAAGTGAAAAATTATTATTATTACAAGAATAAATAATTGTGAAAATAAACAAAATAATTAAGCATCACTTATGAAGGTGAGGCAAATTATTTATTGTCATAATGTAAAATTATAGAAAAAAAAGGATAATTATTTAAAAAATTAATAAAATAATTAATAGGAGTTTTTTTAATGAATTTTTATTGAAAAATATTTAACAATTATAATTTTGGAAAATTTATTGTTATTATAGTTAATTCCATCAAACCCATTTCTTATTGTGGTTTGATCATTGATTGTTATTTCACGTGTTTATGTGAAATCTTTATATATATATATATATATATATATATATATATATATATATATATATATATATAGACAGATACGAGTAGATAGATAAAAGTAACGGCCATGATGTAGAAACAAAATAAAGTTTTATCGCAACTCGCCACATTTCTCCAAGATCAAATTAAACTGCCATTTAATGTGACAGTTAATTTAGACAAACTTTTTTTTTTGTTTTAAAACAAGAAACCGCCGAGCTGCAGCGTAGCCATCTCATATATGAATATAAATGTACCACAGGGGACTGTGCAACCCTGCCTTCGAAGTATATAGGGCTGACTACGACTAAGCTATCACGGCGATTGACTCTCCATCTTGCAGGAGGAGCACCGAAGAGCCATGCCGAAGAGGTCCACAAAAAGAAACTATCAGGAGAGAATCTGACTGAGGGGACAAATATGGAGCATTATTTAACAATATATGTTTAAATGAAGGACTGCTTCCACCTTTTACAAATATATATATATATATTGACTCTGAAAAATATCACTTGTTATGGTTGAAAGATCTTAGTCTTGTTTTCCCATTTCATATTGTGGTTTGATCACTGATATATATATATATATATATATATATATATCAATGATCAAACCACTATATGAAATTTATATATATATATATATATCAGTGATCAAACCACAATATGAAATGGGAGTAAAAGACTAAGATCTTTCAACCATAACAAGTGATATTTTTCAGAGTCAAAACTCAACTGAAACCCAAAACTATTGGGTTTTGACTCTCACAATGAACCCCTGTTACCGTTGAATGATCTGAGTCTTTTTTTTTTGCACCTCTTATTGTGGTTTGATCATTGATTGTTATTTCACGTGTTTATTGTAAAATCTTCTTATATATATATATATATATATATATTATTAAACCAGTACTACAATAATAGTAGTTGTTACTACTATTGTCTGCGAGAACCTTACTATGCCAAACAGGAAGTAAAACAGTCGTCAATATACTTGTAAGACGTTACATTCTAGATTAAATTCCTGATCTAGTAAACCTAAGTATACCAAAAGTAAGGACTTCTGATTTCAATCAGTCAGGCTGTGTGATATTATACAAACTTGAAATAGCTGCCTATTAGCAATTGAAACAAACTCTCTGATTCTAGAATAGCACGTACAGCAAAAGCATCTGCAGGTAGTCGTTGATTAAAAGAAGAAATATCGACAGATCTAAAATAAAAACGAATGGAATACTAGAGCAGGTATTTAGTTAAATAGAAAAAAAAATAATGCAAAAAATTATCTTGTAGAACTAACCGCTTAAGAAAAAGTCAGCCAGTTTTGATATCAGATAATAAACTATCTGATCGTACCTTACTTGAAAACGAAAGGGGAAAAAATTATAAATTAAAGTCATGAATTTCATAAAATATCTATTTAGTTATTTGTAAGTCAGCTCTGGATGTAATCCATCATGCTTTATTAATCTGTGGAAACTCAATCATCCGTCCAGCCAGTACCTTTCTAATTAATGTTTTATCAGTATAGCCTTAAAACACTTTCACTTGAAAAAAAAAATTGTTTCTTTTTACGGTACATTAATCACCTCAAAAAAAAAATCAATCTAACGTCAACATTATTTAATTACTTTTGGTAAATAAAACATTGAAAAAAAAACATGGACAGGTGAGTTGTTTACGGTGACTTTAACAGAAGGTAGGTAGGGAGATTAAAATTTATTTCAATAACCAAATACCTGACCTTTCATTAACTGTGCAATCTGTTATAGTGTGGTATTTACTCATGTTAGGAAAAGTATTAAGTCTTCACACAAAAAATATACCTAAACCTAAACTCAATTAAATACTAAATAATTAAATTAAATTAAAGCTAAACTTAACTAATACAGTTAATTTTTTTTTTTTTTTTGTAGGGAGACTTAATACTTTTCCTAACTGACCTTTTGTAAAATATTATAATTTCATATATCTGCACAAATGTATGGTATGATACAGTTTTCATTAATTTTAGTTAATATTACTAAAGTAATATTCTTCCCTTTACTTTTTGGGAAAAGTAATTATTACTATTCATTATGTTAATATTTAATTTGTAGTTGCAAATAACTAGTCAGCAAATCTATATATAAATTCTCTTAGTGGCTCTGTATGTATGTATGTATGTTTGTACCTTATGCATTCGGCCTACAATGGACCTTTTTCAAAAATTCTTTTGCAAGGCACTTTCTATAGGTCTTGGGGAGGTTTTAGGCTATTAAACTCTTTGGGGCATCCTAACCCCGGCCCCCTAGGGCCCAAAAACATCAAAAATTTGCCGATTTTGAGTTTTTGCATTTTTTGTCACGAAATATGGCGTCTACGGCCTTAATGCATAAAATATGAAATGTTGGAAATAAAAATCGAAAATCAGAGTTGTGGTTCATGTAATATCCCAAAAATATTATAATAGATAAGGTTTGCTGTATAACCTGTTTGTTTACATTTTGACTTTAATTGGTAATGGCGGCTGCAGGTAGGTTAATCTTTATGATAATATTTCCACACGCTTTGTTCAATTGGAAACAACCAGGTGCCAGAAATTTTATTATTGTTTTCAGATTGATATTAAAGACAATTATTGTATTTTTATATGGGTTTCTTATTAACTTTAACAAAGCTTTAGCTATTATCAATAGTTTCTTAAATTTTTTTTAAAAGTTTCAAATTATAAATTCCAAACAATTATTTTTTTGCCACAAGTTTCACATAACAATTTCAACTATTAAACATTTTGTCACAAGTTTCACATTAGAATTTTCAAAAATCAATTTTTTTGTCCCAAGTGTCACATTATCTTTCAAACAAATTTCATTCACAAATTGTAGATTTGACCTTCATTTTTTTAACAAGTTTCAAAATCTATATATAAATTTTCTTCGTGGCTCTGTATGTATGTATGTATGTTTGTACCTTATGCATTCGGCCTACAATGGACCTTATTCAAAAATTCTTTTGCAAGGCACTTTCTATAGGTCTTGGGGAGGTTTTAGGCTATTAAACTCTGGGGGGCAGCCTAACCCAGGCCCCCTAGGGCCCAAAAACCTCAAAAATTTGCCAATTTTTAGTTTTTGCATTTTTTCTCAAGAAATATGGCGTCTACGGCCTTAATGCATAAAATTTGAAATGTTGGAAATAAAAATTGAGCTCAAAGTTATATAATGATTTTTTGCTCTAGGATGCTTCTTTCATAGCCTAGGTACCACTATTCTCCTGAAAATGTTAAAAAACGTCCAAGGGACTGTAGATCATGAATGAAGAATCGTAAGACAAAAATGCATAAAATAATATTGAACCCAATTTTCATTTCGATCATTTCAAATTTTATATTTAGAACTTCTAGACCCGGGCAACGCCGGGTATTTCTGCTTGTTATTAATAAAAATTGATTCCAGAGGTAACAGCAATAAACGTTCGCCTTTGATATTGTTCTAAGAGTGCAATCTTTGGATCATTTGTTATTTGACACCAATTTTTGTTATGAAACAGCTACATAATGGATAAATAGTAACTACTAAACATTACTCTTTTATACTACACTACAACAACTTTAATTGTAGGATACTTTGAAGATTATCTGGTCGAAAACTTCACTCTATCTTCCGACTTTTCAAAAATGTATGATTTCATTGTCAAGCCTTACATCTAGTTTAGGAGTTAACAAAGTGTCCAACAATTTTAGTTGTTGTAGTGTAGTATAATGTTTTACTGGTCCTTAAAAGAAGATGAACTATTACGTAAAGAAAACGTAAAGAAAAAAAATAAACGTAGTCTTTTCTCTTTTCGTAATAAAATTGTACTTATAATATGATATTTTAATTTTAACAAATTTCAGTCAATTTTAATTTATTCAGGGGTGGGCAACCTTTTTGAGAGTGCCAAAATCAGCCAAGTCTCTGATACAAACTTTTTCCACATGCCAACCATTGTTTTTTTTTTTTTAGAACATATTTGGTATCTCTTAAGAACTTTTTAAACAAAAAAATAATAAATTACCTGAGTGTAGTAAAACATAGAATAAACAAACAGAAAAAAAAATGTATTTAACCTTCAGAAGTACATTTCAACAGCCTTTAAGCTTTTGTGACTTTAATAGAATACAACAGATAAGATTTTTTTGAGACCTCTTTAGCTTCGTAGAGCTTAAACCTCTTCACCACCAGGACGTACATATACTGTCATGACATATGAGCCAAAGATTTGTTTACATGTATTTACATTGTTTACATTGAAATTTTTTAACTGAATAGACTTAAATGAAATAATTTGAAATGATTCGATGACTTAATAAGAGATGTAAGAAGAATAAAATTTTACATTTAAAAAATCAACGCCAATCAAACGACAATTTCTGATGCTTTCGATGATATAATGGATTTGTCTAACGAAATACTCTAATTAATCTACATGTTGCACCTTTGAACAAAACTTAATATCGGATGTATATTTTCTAGTGCTTACGAATGATATTATCTTTGCGTAATATTGTAGCACGAGGAAGAGACTTTGTTGTTCTATATCACAAAACGGACATCAATTTTAAGCTAATCTCTGGGTGATATTTTTTGTTAAATGTTTCAGACATTATTCAAACGAGATAGGAATATTTTGAAGTCTCCAAACGAAAACTTTGATATAATTCTTCAATGTAGAAGGTGGTCAGATAAATAACATTTAATCTAACAGATCCACTGGCCATGTAATGTCCCAGATGGCCATGAATGAGATCCAATGGCTATGGGAACAAAAGCCATGTTCTCCTGTAAGAGAAAGTTTCGTAACACGTTTTTTTCCCTTTGTCTCTACAAAAGTGTTATTAACTGCTGTGGTAATACCAAGGATATTATATGTTTCAGTTGTGTGATATACCGTTTATATTGATAACTGTTTCAATCACTATCTGTACTACCACCAGGAATGAAAAACTAATAAACATCTCCTCTTTAGGCATTTATATCTAAATAGGAGATTATACAATCAAGAAGTTTGATATTATATTTACTAATAGTAAAGTTGAGTGTAGGTCACTCCAGATTTTCAATTATTAACCTTCTAAAACACTGAACTGGCAAGGTCAGAAATTTTGTATTAAACCAAACATTTTGTGTTGTACCATCAAATGTTCAATGAATGTCCTTCTCCGAAGGGAAAAATTCCTACTTGGACTAATGAATCATGTTATATCACTTTCTTTTTCATACACAAATAATTTAAATAAGTGAGAAGTCGGAGTCGGCTGATTTCTCCCGACTCCGACTCCTAACGGTCGAACTTATGCCCAGACTCCTCAAGGCCAAAAATATCCCGACTCCAACTTCTAAAGGTCGAAATTATGCCCTGCCTCCAACTCCTCAAGGTTGAAAATACGCTCCGACTTCTACTCTATAAGCCTGTTAAGTACAGTAGTACCTCGAGATACGAATTTAATTGGTTCCAGAACCCCCGTCGTATCTTAAAAAATTCGTATCACGAACATATAATTACCATAAGAATTAATGGGAAAAAAATTAATTGGTTCCACGGCCCAAAACCCGTATATAATTTCTTATTTTACGTTATAAAACTAACAAAAGTACACTAAAAAACAAGCATTTAACCATATAAATACAAAATAATTGAATAAATAAAGAATTAATATGTAAAAACAGAGTTTCAGGTGCATGATTTTGGTACGTGGGTGGTTTTCGTCGGTGGGACTTCTTCTTAGGTCCCATAGTTAATACAATTAAGATAAATAGGACAAAGGAGACGCGGGCGATACGAGAAAATACGAGAAAGTCGGAGCACAAATACAGGGACCCCAACGATACGAAATTTACCGGCTTTCTGAAGAAAGGACGCCTTGTGGGATGCTGCGGCGTCGTATACGCATCGCTACGCGCAGTTCGGATCGGGAACTGCGCAGTTCGGATACTCATCGCTACGCGCAACACATTGGGTCGTTCCTGCAACACACACGACTGACTGTCCCGAACGGTCTCAGAAGCTTCTAGAAGGTTCCAGAAGTTTCGAGAAAATTCTTTCTCGGCGCCTCAGATTTTACGTCGTAATGTGAACATTACGTCGTATTTAGAACAGGATTTTCACGAAATTTTTGGCCTTATCTCGAATAATTCGTAAGAAGAAGCAGTCGTATCTCGAGGTACTACTGTACTACACCAGAATCACAGTCCAAATTATAAACATTAATACTTCTGTTATTTCATTGTTTCGTCTATTTTCTACTCATGATGACTGAGGAGGTTGTGCCTCCACTGAATTCTCGTCGGTAATGTGTGTGTCAAAAAGGATAATTACTATTATTTTACTTTCAGTAAAATTAAAATACAGTAAAAATAACAAATCTGCTTTTACCTACTTTTCAATTTCATTTAAATTAAGTACAATTGTTAACCAAAAAATAAAAAAAAAATACATGAATGAAGTTCTCTTTTTCAAATAATTTTACCAAAGTTAATAAACCAACGTAGTTAATAGATGTAAGGAAAATTACAGTGTGGGGAAGTAAAAATAAAAACAATGAATAGAAACCACAAGAATTTTCGTAAGGAATAGGGAGTGTCCACAATAAAATTAAGCTTAAAATTCCTGACTCAGAGTTTCGCATTCATAAAATGATTAAGGAAACGCTCACCAGAGAGCACTACCAGTCAAAGACTAATGCCTTGATTCCTTTCCTTCATAACACGAATATTAAATGAGTACGTTTCACTGATTTGCTCGTACTACGAAAACCAGTTAATACTGAATAATCAAACCTACGTTTAATACCAATACCCAACTACGTTTAAGTGAATCCCAACTCTGACATACCTTAATGAATAAGAACTATAATTTATTATGTGTTTATTATTTACAAGGTTTTTAATAAAACTGTAATTTATTATTGACTTTAATTTAACAAACCCTTTTTGATGATAAAACATCATTGCTTGTATCAAAGGGATGTTAGTAATATGATTTCAAAATAAAGTATATTTCCTATGCAAAACAATGGTTTTGGAACTCTACCATTGTCTAGAGTAGAATGCGACAATAACTATAATGTTTTTTAGAGCATAATTTTACCATAAAGTTTGACTGTTCTACATAAATAGCTATAAATAACAGTGCTAAACTTATTATTCTTGTACATAAAACTAAACAGGATTATTTAAATGAATACGTCGATTAAGCGAAATTTTAAATCGAAGTTTAAAAATCATGTCAACCAATGTTAACATTGATATTGTAGATTGAGGTTTCCAATCATAATATAGGTTAAAGTTTACAATTAATGTTGAAATCGAAGTTTAAATACAATTGATGTCGTAAATCGAACTTTAAAATTTATTTTTGAAATCAGAATTTATAATATTATTGTTGTAATTTAAAGTTTACAATTGATTTTGTAAATCCACGTTCGCGGTACTTTAACATTTTATCACTGCCTAAAGTAATAAATAACTAAAATTAACGTAACTGACAATGTAAAAAATTATATTGTACACTTTCTTTTTTGTGAATTAATCGCTTATACTTCATCGTTACTTCCGAAAATTCAACAATTAAAATAATTTTCAAAATAAATATCCAACCGCTTGAAGTATCCTTCACCAGAAAAGAGAAACACATTTCAACCTAAGCTACAGAAAATAAATGCTACTTTCAAATCATTTGATGGGGTCTCCTGGATATTTTCAGTCGATCGCTGGAAGCACATATTTGGCCTCTGACCTCTACGCTCCTTGCCTTCTAACCTCTGAATGAACTCAAACACTGTCAAAAGTTTTAAATAATTATCTCTTTGGCGATTTTTTTTTCAATTTAATTTTGATTTCTCATTATAGAATATCATTTATTGAAGTGTAATATACTTTACATTTGATTTCAATCAACAATTGGTAGGAGAAAAGAAAAACGCCCTATTGTGTTATCTCATTCAATTATATATATCACCTTACAACAAGATGTCACAGTAAATACATTAAATAAAAGTCAACGTCTAAAACACAGTTGCAAAAAAAGAAATGTGCCTAAATTCCTTCATACGTCAGTATGAGTGAAACTCTGATGAAGACCTCATCTTTTGGTTGAAGGATTTTAGTTAAATTTCTCCTTTTCTTACTGTGGTTTGGACGTCACATATAATAATAAGTAACCCTACGCATAAATAGGTATAACACATACACATACCCAGTCACTGTTTTAAAAACAGCAAAAATTGATTCAATAAAGTTTAAAACGTTTAACTCCGTAAACATTTCAAAATAAATTTTTATCAAAATAAAATATAACAGCTTTACAATCCTTGACTCTCAATAAACTAAAAATATGTAGTTTATCAGAATAGTAATAGCATTTTCTTAATAATTTAGGAGAAAGTTTTCCAATATTTTTTTTGGAAATCATCGTTTGAAATTCATATCATTAACTTTTTAACATTATGAATACTAATACGGTCAATAAAAAAAAATTCAGTACTATATTTGGGCTGCCTCGTTATCAAAGAAAAACTTGTCAGCTGCTACGAAGACAAGCAAGAACTGAAGCATTTCATTCAAGAGGCACTTAATCAGTGTTGTCAAGTTGATGGAGAATAGCCCAGAAAAACTGTCATTTTGTTTTTGGACAAAAAGTGCTTTTTACTTGTAATATTAGACAAATCAGTAGGGGCTCTTTTCTCCCGAAAAGACTATGTGGTGTTAAGTTTTATTATAATGTCATCAAACAATGCAACTTGTAGAGTGATTAAAAAATGTTGAGTATAAACACACAGGCACACACACACACACACACACACACACACACACATATATATATATATATATATATATATATATATATATATATATGGTGGAATGGTGTCGTTCACGGGGGATCAGCCTGCAGCGCTTCGAGCTGAACTTGTGACTACCGCCTGGAACCCCCAGTCGCTCTCTGCCGGTACAAGTGGACGCACGTACCTCTTCTTCTTCCCTTCTTCTCCCTGACGACGAACTTCAGTTCGAAATATCGATCCCGTAAGTTTTCTCG
Source organism: Hermatobates lingyangjiaoensis (assembly GCA_026182355.1). NCBI lineage: Eukaryota > Metazoa > Arthropoda > Insecta > Hemiptera > Hermatobatidae > Hermatobates > Hermatobates lingyangjiaoensis. The sequence continues at coordinate 174,550 of JAPFBL010000355.1, forward strand.
CTTCTTCTATTTGTTGTCTTTTTTCATTTATATATATATATATATATATATATATATATACAGTCACTTTTTTAAAAACACCAAATAATTGATTCAATAAACTTTAAAACATCTAACCCCGTAAAAGTTTTAAAAAAAAATTGCAATCATGTTTCACAACACATGAGTCTCAATAAAGTAAATATATATAGTTTTAGAGAAAGCCTTGTTACCGAATAAAGTAAATTGGCTAGTGTTTAAGGTGATTTTGTTCTTTTCATTTAAGAAAAATGAGTGTCAAAACAAAAGAGACGAGAGTTAGACTCTGTTTAAATAGGGTTAATGTGATCAGACAGTCATTAACAAAATTCTATGAAGATAAGCTGCGATGAGATAAGATTCCTGTATAGTTGTATTTACTGGCTCACTTATGTCAAGACGATTTTGTTTTTATTTCAAACAAACGATAAGAAAGTTTAAACAAGAGATTAAAAAAGATTCATATCCAGAATGTTTCCAAAGTCTAAACTTCTTTAAAAAAAAAAATGATGTAAGGCATAAAGAAACTTTGTTTATCCCTTTGACCGTCTGTTTATCGCCATAGTAAAGTTCTGCTGTAAAGTAACCGCACGTCCCGATTTTAGCGACTAGCTAAAAGCCAAAACAGGCAATTAATAACTTATCTTGAAAAATGGACAGTTCAATTCAAATATATTAACAATTTTCATTGGGTAACATAAAAAGGAGATTTTATGGGAATATGTGGTTAAATCTTTTGAATATATTAATAACCATTTTCCGAAAAAAATTTTTTGCTATATATAACTAAATTTCATCCCATTTATCCCGGTTTGTCTCAATGAAAATTTTTTCACTTTATTCTGCAGAGGATTTCGAACTTGTAAATCCTCAAATGCTAATTAAAAATCTCTGTCTCTCTCTAACTATCTCTAAAAAAGTGTCTTTATTTTTGGTGGACTGTCCCACGTCCCACCGATTTTTAAAAATGTCCCGCTTTTTAGAAAATATCTGTATTTCTTATTTTAGATGTACTGTAAAAAATATATTACCTATTAATTATTAAGTATTATGGTGAATATAATGAAATAAAAAACACTAAAATGCAAGCAAATTTTCTGAAACATATCAAAAATTTTTATAACAACTGCTTGAAATATCTTGAAGAGTGGACAGTTCAATTCAAATATATTAACTTTTCTTTGGGTAGAATTAAAAAAGGGGTTTTATGGGAATATGTGGTAAAATCATTTGAATATTTTCAACCGATTTCGGAAAAAAAATATTTGCTAAAATGATCTTTTTGATAAGGTAGGAGTATCATTGGTAAAATGATATGTTACTGATGAAAAATTAAATGTTGGTTGTCTGCAAATGTGGAACAGATAAAAAATGGACGGAGTTATTCCTTCTTTTTAAACAGAATGATATTCCTTATCAAAATATTTTAACAATGGTATAATTCGCTCTCTCCCTTCCAGCAACAAATGTGGCAATAGAACGTGTTTTTTTTCTAATATCAATAAAATATGAACAACTTAAAAAAAATGCAGTTAAACATTAAAACTTTAAAATCTATATGACGTGTATATATATAATATATGAAATATAATTTGACCAATTCATGTGAAATATTTTACATTTTAATAAATGATCCGAATCTATTGCAAAGTATTCACTCGGATCAAAAATATGACCGTGAAAGGTAATTTTGTTTTTTAAATTAAAGATTTAATTTGAGTGAAAATTATGATATTAAAAATTATTATTTTTTAGGAATATTTTTATAGTTACCAATAATTAATAATAAATACATTTTTTACAAGTATATGAATGTATACAATAAAATGTATATAACTAAATTGTAATTCTAATTTCATCCCACTTTTCCCGGTTTGTCTCAATGAAAATGTTGTAATTTTATTCGTCAGACGATTTCGTGTTTGTAAATTGTCAAATGCTAATTAAAAATCTCTCTCTACCTATCTCTATCTATCTATATAAACTAGAATTTTCAAAAGAATACACAGAAATGAAATCACTGAAATGAAACTCACTACTATATTTCGATGGGCTCGTAATAGGGAAGGTAGACGCGAATCGCTCTAAAAGCAGATAACGACTGGCTTACGTTGGAAAAAGAAGCACTTAACAGTGTAGTCACCTTTCGGAAGAAGGAGAGACAAAGGAGATAAAAAAGTAAAAACCAAATAAAGATTAAATGAATAAAAATAAAATTAAAAACTAATAACAATTAGTATAAAACAAAACTAAAACTGAAATAAAAATAAAAAATAAAAAATGAAACTGAGTAAGTAAAAAAAACTAAAATAAAGGAAGAATTAATGATTGAGGTTAATTAATTAATTAACTGAGAGTTGGGTTTTTTACTCTGACGAAGACCGTTTGTTACGGTTGAAATATCTTAGTCTTGTTTTCTCATTTCTTATTGTGGTTTGACCATTGATTGTTATTTCACGTGTTTATGTGAAATATATATACATATATATGTATACATATGTATATATATATATATGTGAAAAATTGCACTTTTTTATTTTTCTAAAAATGTATCCACACGATTTTGATTAACATGCTGTGATTCTGCCTTTTTAGTTGACATTGAACATTTATATATATATATATATGTTGCGAAATAGAAATTATACCACAGAGTCATTCAAATAACTATTTTCTAATGGTGATAAACGAATTTTAATAGGATCCCGTCAGTTGCATGTTTCTATTCTATTTTCAACTATTATAATTCATCACACATAGTTAATACAAAGTTTTTATTTTAATGAAGATAGACGAGTGTTTTCAGAAAGTAGCATTAACATGAGAGGGCTGAGAGTTGATGCTTAGGAAACTCAGAACTTAAGTCTTCTGCAGGCATTGAAATCGCATAGCTCCATGCATAATGCATTCTTACCATACGTCTTCCCCTTGAAATGTCTTACCGTTTAACCTAAATGCATAAAAACAATCATTTACATATCTTTATTTATCGTATATCTCATGGAACATGGATTATTAATAAAACTAAAAATAGATTATTGTCCTTTGCTTAGGCATATACCATAATAAAAATATTAAAACTTTTTGATAATTATAAGAAGCAGTATTAACATTAAATACATGTATATTGTTAATACCAGTGAGGTTAGTATGATCTATATTAGAAATAAGTAAAACTGTCATACCTAGTAAGATGATCCTGGAGTTGGAGCGGTTTCACACGATGTCCACCTTCGATTCAGTAGGTTTGTTGGGATCGAAGATGGACAACGTCCGAAAGCACTCCAACTCCAGGATTATCTTACGAGGTATGACGTTTTTACCTATTTCTAATTTAAATTAACATAAAAGACATATCTTTTTTAAGCTAAATTTTAGCTAATCTCGTATACTTACTTAGTTTCTTTGCTTGTTCCTGGAATGGTAGCTTCGTCGTAGCCCTGAGAATTACCTTATATATTTACTCATGGCTATATATGCTGTTTAATTAATGATGTTGCGTTTATAAATATAATAACTAACCAATGAGAACCTTGCTAAAAACTGTACAAGTTACAAGTTACCTTTACGTTTTGTTACTGTACGTTACAAAAAAGTAACTTGTAGTTACGTTGGACAACATTACACGGAATTATCAGTCATCAAGGGCCATCAACAACCTCTATAATTGTAATAGTAATAATATTTTATTATTTATTAGTACTATATTGTTCTGTTATTAATTGATTTATTTTCCCATATTTGATTATGTTCATCGTAAGTTAATCACCATATTAAGAAATATCATTTCGAGTGATTTCTCCTCATCTGTTCCTACAAAGTTGTTTGTTTCTTTGTTAACAATGTTCACTAGTAATGTATTCCAATTTTAAATCGTAAAAATAAAAAAAAAGTAGTATCCAAATTTTGAGCAAGTATTTTGTATCATAAACAAGCAATATAAGCCCTTATACTTGTAGCATATTTTTAATTAAGAATTCAAAATAAATAAACACCAGTGAAGGTCAGGGATAGGTTTAGTAATTGATTAAGCAAAACTTATGAAGAAAGAAATGTAAAGGGTAATAATTAGGTGTCTCTTTTCGTTTTTTCATTTTACATTAAGTTGATATCTTTTACAAGCGTAGATATTCATTCAAGTTCATAATTCATCCTTTATAAGCATAATTTCAAATTTACCACTGACAGAGACTAATTTATTACCTTATTGTCTCCATAATTCTTAACCAGTTCACTTCTTTCAAGCTTGTGTCTTTATTTATAATCTTCAAATTATAAACTATATAACAAACACTTTTTCTTTTTCTCGGAGTTTGGTCAGGGTAAATATATGGAATCACTTTTTTGCCAACGTTTCGTCTTTATTTCAACACATCCTCAGTCTTGAAATAAAGACGAAACGTTGGCAAAAAGGTGATTCCATATATTTTCTCTGACCAAACTCCGAGAAAAAGAAAAAGTGTTTGTTAATATTTTGTGGTCAAGAAAACAGTACCGTATAAATTATATATATATCATTCACAAATTGATCATTTATTGAGTCACAGTAAATATATTTGTACTTAAACTTTTTTTTATCTGGTATATTTGCAATGAAAAATAATGTTATAATTAATATGAAAATTTAGTTTTATCCGTAAGATTAAAAAACATAATATTTAATCATTAATTGTGCAATCTGTTATAGTGTGAAATTTACTCATATAGGAAATAGAGTAAATTTGTTGTCTATTAAATTAGACAATAATTAAAATTGAGTGTAAGCCACTACTGATTTTTATTTATGTGATATTTGTAGTTTGATGTTACATTTTTGTTTCTTCTGTGTTACAAACAAATGAAAAAAAAAGTTTAAAATAAAAACCGAAACGTTGATAATTCAAAGTGTTATTTAAATCCAAAAAAACTGTACAATTCTAATGTAGTGCAATCAGTTATTATGTGGTATTTACTCATTGTAGGGTAAAACGCTAATGAAATGGTCTCCCATATAAAAATCTTAATGATATAAACAACGCGTTTCGAACACGTAGTGTTCTTCCTCAGGCATTAACTAAGGATGAGTGCCTCTTAATAAGACTGTCTTATTAAGAGGCACTCATCCTTAGTTAATGCCTGAGGAAGAACACTACGTGTTCGAAACGCGTTGTTTATATCATTAAAATTTTTATATGTGGAGACCATTTCATTAGATTTTTACCCTACAAAACTGTACAAGTTTTGATTTACTTTAGTACTTACTAAATAACTTATAATTTAAAGTAATCACTACAAAGAAATTAGATGATAAAAAAAATATCAAAGTATCCCCCAAGATAGCTCTTATTGAGAGCTTAAAAAAAGAAGGGACAAAAAGTGAAAATAGAACAAAAAAAAGTGAAAGGATTAGATTAGAAGGAGGGGTGAAAAGTATCATCAGCTAAGAGGAACTTCCATGTTAGACCAGGAAATCGTAAGACAGCTGTTGCACTACCCTATCAACCAGATGCCACTAATGAACATACCAAACCTGATACTAATAAACAAAGTTTCTAATTTTTTTTTAATTAATATTGACATTATATTGCTATTTTTTTTAATTGTTGGAAAAATATTCATCACCAATATTTTTAAACTGGTTAGTATGTAGAAATAAAGGACAGGATTGGGTTTTTTTTTTCTGATATTCAACTGGTCTTATCAATTCTTACTTTAAATTCCTTACAACTTTGCCCAATATAAATGAGTTTACAATCTTTTCAAGGTTTATAAATGCAACCTTTCTTAATACCTATCGAATGCTTCATCAAACAACCTTTTTAAATTGCCACAATTTTAAAAACAGTAGTAATAACAACATTCTTGAGAATGATTGAATGTCACCATTTGATTGACGAAAAGATGGACAGTCAATATTTTGCTTAAATGACTCTTTCTCATTATTATTTAGAACTTTTTTAAATTGTTTATGACTGCTTTGAAGAAAAACGTTTCGATACGTAGAGTAGAAAAACTGTTCAGTCTCGATGTCCCAATCCAAAAAGTTGTTACTACAAACTCAGATAGCTCTCGACTGTTATTTTACTTTGAAAATAGATTTTTAAATACCAACTAAATAAAACAAACAATAAATTTTAATTATCCGTAATGAATTACCTTTAAACAGACATAATATTTTAACTTACCACTACTTATAACAAATAAAACATCTAAGGGGGGTAAAATTTCATCACTTGCAGTTTTTATGGCGAACTTTTGATTATTGAAGCTAAAAATGGTTTACATTTTCATTCTTTGGGTATATGCAAAGAACATTGTGAATATAACAAAACTATCCAGCCCTATTAGATAAAACATATTTTTTACATATTTACATTAAAAAAAACTCCATGTGAAGATTACAGTGGATTTATATAAGTGTGAGTATTGAAGGAAAAAAATTATTATCAACTTTATAGGAGTTGGCAAAGTCAATAGCTCTGCAGTAGCCGCTAATAGTCGACTATAAAACAAGCGGTCGAAGGACAAACATTGTCTGCCCATAAAATGCATAGACAATGGTGTAACTAATTTCCTAGTTCCTAAATCAATCAGGAAAGTCAAGACTTTGTGAAGTTAAAATGTCGTTTGGTCTTCAAGGAGCCATGGAAAGTTTATATAAGAGAAGGAAAAATGTGAAGATGTCATTTATCATTTATTGCCATATATATCTGAAAGTAATCATTGTCTATTATTTTACTGCAGCTATAGTGAATTTGTAGAGAGAGAGAGGACAGATCTGGAAATGGATTTCTTAATTGTTGAGGGTGACAACAATCGGAATGTTTGGGAGGATAATAGTTTAGGTTAAGTTGCAGTGGCAGTCCACATAGGTCAAACATTGACCTTTTGGATACCATACAATGATCATTCTACTAAATTTGGAGTCATAAATTTCAGGATTTAGGGGTGATCCTTGCTCAACTGTATTTAGAGTAGGGATCTTTAACGAGTACCTGACATTATACAGACTCGGGACCGACGGTTTGACGTTCTCTCCCAGGGACTACGTGCTCAGATTTATTCTCCTCTCATGTAAATAAATCGTGGGTATCGAACCCCGGACCTACCATTTCAGAGACTAACACGTAGCCCCTGAGCTAACCTGATCCTATCTGAAAGTAATCTTTGTCTCTTAGTTTTTTGCATATATGGTGAATTTGTAATGAGAGAAAGACAAAGAAAGATCTGGGAATACATTTATTAATATGTGGAAGGTGACACCTATTAAAACGTTTAGATAAAGCTGTGGGCCGAAGTCATGAAGAGTAGTACTGTCGAAAATAATGTTACTTAAATCAGGGAAGCTAACATACCAGTATGGAGAGTATGAGTGAAGGGAGGGCCAGGTTAGCTCAGTCGTTAACGTACTCGACTCTGGAATGATAGTCCGGGGTTCGATCCCCACCTGGCCTTCACTTTATTCACGCGGGAGGTGAATAAATCTAAGTACATCCTCCCACAGAGAGGACGTTAAACCGTCGGTCCCGAGCCTGTTTGATGTTACACACTTCTTAAAGATCCCTACTCGAAATTCTCTTGAGTTAGGCAAAATTTAGGACTCCCAATGTAGAATCGTCAATGCATTCTTCATTCTTCATTTGGCCCACAAAGTTCTGAGTTAGAAGTTTTCTTCAAAATTTAAACTTTATAATAAGCTAAAAAAACCGCACACAATAAATAATAACACTTAGAGTCACAAATGATTAGTTTAATCACCTTTAGGAGAAAGGAAAGAGAGAACACACATGTACATGTATGTAAGAACGAAAGAAAGAATTAGAAATGCCAAGATATTGTTTTTATTTTTTAATCAATCACCTTGAGTGTTAAAAAAAAGATCAGTTCTTTACTGCCTTTTTGTTTGATCGGTGATACTACATTGGGAGTCCTAAATTTTGCCTAACTGAAGTGTTAAGAGTAAAGATCCTCAACGAGCACCTGACATTGTACACGCTTGAGACCGATGGTTTAACGTCCTTCTCTGAGGAAGGGCGTAAACAGATTTATTCACCTCCCGTGTGAATAAATCGAGGGTCAGGTGGGGTCGAACCCCGGTCCTATCACTTCAGAGGCGAGTACGTTAACCACTAAGCTAACCTGGTCCCCAACCTCCATGAGTTAATTGTGAACTTTAATATATCAACTGTATACATTCACACGTCTTTAATTAATTTAAATTATTTTGGTCATTTATAATACCAATTATTAAGCATACAACCTAGAGTATTCAGTACAACAAGAAACTCACACCACTGAACTACTCTTTAACCCGTAAATGCTTAGAGTAAAGCGGACTACTGCCTTCACAATGTCTGTGACCTACGAGTTCACCTAGGCAAATACGTTAACCACCGAGCTCACCTTGCCCCTGTGTCACGATATAATGTACATCAATAGCATTCATCTTCAACAGTTCCTCATTAGCCTTCTCAAAAGAATAAATATGTGTAAGTATTCCCTTACTATATATAGCATAATATTTGAATATAAATAGCTTCAAAAATTCAAAAATGAAAGGAACATTTGAAAATGTCAATATCAAAAAGAATTGTGCTACTTCTCAACAATTCTTCAATATACAATAAATCATTTTCCTTTAAAGAAAGTAGTTTAATTTTTTTTTTTAAGTAAAATAACCTGTATCTTACAATATATACTATGATATTAGGCATGTAGAAACTCAAGAAAATATGGAAAATGTAAACATTTTATGGTGTTACAATGATATTGATTCTCAACTATTGCTCGATAGCAAAATTATCAAAAAATTTATGATTTTTTTTTCTAAATAAAAAAAAAACTTAGCCTATGGAAGCAATGATAACATGAGAGTAGAAACGAGAAGTACATGATATAGAAGTGAAAATGAGGTTTGGAAAAAAAAAACGAGGCATGATAATCAAAAAGGTAGAAAGACTGTCAACTTTCCTGTAACAAGTCTGGCGAGTATAGCTTTAAGTAAGAACAACCTGTTGGTGAGAGCTCGATAGTGCTCAACAGAGAGAGTCATTAAGAGGCAAGTAAAGGAAAGTGTGAGAGAAAAGGGAACTCATTATATATAGGCGGTGAACTTAAATGGAATTTCAAAACAGTAAGTAGAGACATTGAAATGAGGTTAATATTGTTATATCTACTATAAAAATAGTAACTGCTCTAACAAAACAACAAACGAATTATAACAGTGAAACTCACTTACCTAAGTGATTAAATATTTTAAGTAAAGAACTCTGAAAATGAATCAGTGAACGATGAACTTAAATTTGAATTGTAAAATAGTAAGTAGAGACATTGAAACGACGTTACAATTTTTATATTCACTGTAAAATATAGTCACTACTCGAAAAAAAACAACGGACTAATTATAACTATGAAACCCACTTATCTAGGTGATTAAATTTTTTAAATAAAGAAGTCTGAAAATGAATCAGTAAACGACAAAATTAAATCGAATTTGAAAACAGTAAGTAGAAACGTTTAAACGACGCCACTTATAAATTATAAAAATAGAAAACACACTAGCAAATTATAACAATGAACTCACTTATCTAAGTGATTAAATGTTTTAAGTAAAGAAGTTTGAAAATGAATCAATGAACGACGAACTTAAATCTAATTTGAAAACAGTAAGTAGAAACGTTTAAACGACACGACTTATAAATTATAAAAATAGAAAACACACTAACGAATTATAACAATGAAACAGTAGAAAATGTAGAAAGAATTTTATAAAGGATGTTTTTTAAGAAGAGAAACTTTAAATTCAATATTTTCTGCCAAATTGCTAAAGAACCTCTAGCTTCTGGTTTATACTTTTACTAAGTGCCCCAGTCATTACATTTGCATGCTTATCTGATATTTATTGATTATGGAGCATTTAACAATATATATATATATATATATATATATATATATATCAAAAATAATACATCCAGCAGCCGTAGAAATGTTAACTCCACATTTCATCTAAGACCTTATCACAAATAACAACCACTTTCTCTTTATAATCGGTTAAACATCAAGAAGAACAGTACACGTTAGAATCGTATTTATCTGCATCCTTTAGTGTTCTATGGCACTTTGAACACCTCCCATATAACCTTTCTAAGGCAGGTATGTAACTCACTTTAGTTTGTACTACAAGCATTATGTTTTAGTTATTTTTTTATATTCAATTACACATTTTTCTATTCATATTTTATATTATATATTTAACCTATGTGTTTGAAACGCTTCAACGTAGGATGACACCTTTTATGTAAGGACTTAGGGCTTCTAACTCTTATTCTAATCATGTTTTATTTTTAAAGCCCAACTGATATCAAGTTCCGTCTAGAGTTCTGAGTACAAGCAATTCCTGAGAAGTAAATGTCAAATTGTAAATGTATTAAGAAGTTTATATATCTAAGGAAATCGAAAATGAAGGAGAATAAATCATATTTGGGGGGCCAGGTAGCCAAGTGGTAACTTGTTCACGTTTGGACTGATAGGTACGGGGTTCAATACCCACTCTGGCCTTCTATTTATTGACGAATGAGGTGTATAAATCTGGGCAAGTCGTCCCTCGGAGAGAACGTTAAGCCGCCAGTAGGGAGCATATTTTCGTTAAAGATCCCTACTCTAAATACCTTTAAATTAGGCAAATTTTATGACTCCCAGCCCTCATTGTGTGATATCACACACAATATTCAGCCTATGTGTGTTCCCTTGCAGCACTGCCACTGCAACCTATCATAACCCATTCAAGCGTATTTAAGGATTACCATTATCTAATCCAGATCATTAAACCGCTAATTACAAATATCTGAAGATAGCTTCAGTTACTATGATTTATATAAAGGAGATACGTGCGTTCAAATATACAGAAGTGCTTCATTAATACAGATTGGAGAGAAGACAAGGCTCCGCATTATTAATGACATAACTTTTAACAGATTAAACAACCTCCAGCTGGGAGTTATAAAACAATTACCTTTTGCTTGTTTTACATAATGGTCTTTGTTTGCAATCCTCAATTAAAGTCATATTGTGCAGCTTAGGACCGTAATGATTTTCCATATTTATTTTATCTTATACAATGCAACGTTTATACATAATACATTCGACCCTCAAGTTTTCGTACTTCAATTAACCGTACTTTCAAGGTTTCTATACTTTTTTTTTTTTCATCCGAATAGCATAAATTATCATCCTGGTAATAGGGCCAGCTTAGCTCAGTGGTTAACGTATTTGACTCTGGGCTGGTAGTCTGTCCTTCGATACCAACCTGGTGCACGGTTTATTCACGCGGGAAGTGAATAAATCTGAGTACTTCGTCCCTTGAAGAATACGTTCAGTTGTTGGTCCCTAGCCTGCACGATGTCAGGTACTCGTTAAAGATCTGTACTCGAAATGCATATGAGTTAGGCCAAATTTAGGACTCCTAATGTAGAATCTGGAGAATCATTGATCAAACAAAAAACCGGTTAACGGCTGACTTTATCACCCGCCATGTAATCGGTTTAAACAAAACAAAAAAAAATCATCCGGTATTAGTAATTCACAATGAGGGTAGAGTGAGACTGAGTAGCCTAAGCTACTCCAATTTAATTCTAATGTAGTGCAATCAGTTATTATGTGGTATTTACTCATTGTAGGGTAAAAATCTAATGAAATGGTCTACACATATAAAAATTTTAATGATATAAACAACGCGTTTCGAACACGTAGTGTTCTTCCTCAGGCATTAACTAAGGATGAGTGCCTCTGAATAAGACTGTCTTATTCAGAGGCACTCATCCTTAGTTAATGCCTGAGGAAGAACACTACGTGTTCGAAACGCGTTGTTTATATCATTAAAATTTTTATATGTGGAGACCATTTCATTAGATTTTTACCCTACAATACTCCAATTTAGTCATCTTAAGCACACTATACCTTTATAATGCATAAACAATACTATTATTTCGTATTTTAAAGTATTATAAACATAAACTATCTGCATTCTCTTGATTTTGATTATGATTGTGATTTAAAGCAAGGTGAGGCAGAGAATAGCCTAGCTATCCTCCCTTCTCATATACCTTTGCTACTCCAATTTCATTCAAATCTTTTCGAATCGGCCATTACAGTATTCAGTCGGTCTAACTCTACTGTATTGTGTTTAGGTTAGGCTAAAAATCCTATGGTACGTCTTGCTCTGCCGTCAAAAGTTAGGGTAGGCTTCATTTTTATTCATTATAAAGTTTATTATGTATTAATAATAGCGTTTATTTAAATTAAATCTTTATTGTTAATAAATGAATTTTAGATAGCCTAGCCTTTCTAGAAAGTTTTAGCGAGGTTATGTATATGATACGTCTTGGCATGCTGTCAACCACTTAGCCTACCCTACCAACCATTAGGTTACCCTTTACCAATGTTACCAATTTCCATACTTTTCTACTTCTAATCCTATCTCAGTCTCTATTATACGTACATTTTAGGTACGATAGTACTGTATAAACATGGTTCACGAAGTTATTTTGTAAAATAACAATCTTTGGAATATAAACTTCAATTATCATTGCCATAAAAGTTGAACATATGTATTACGTTGGATGTACTTTTATATGTTTCCAAATCTTTATAGGGATTATAAAAGAATTAAAAATAAAATTAAAAAATAAAATAAAATTAAAAAATTTAAAAAATAAAATTAAAATAAAAAAATTAATAACACAACGAAATTTAAAAGGAGCCCTTTTATACTCTTTTCAATATAAACCAAAAATTTAGTAAATTGTTCTCTTAAATATGCTAAATATTAAACTCAATTAAATATAAATACTCAAAATTAATATTTGTAGCCTTTTGTTAAGGATTTTGTGAGTTTATATGGCGTCACAGAGAAATATGTAAATATATTAGACAATCCTCAAAATGTCAACCAACTTTTACCATTTCATTTGTTATTCCACAATATCCACCATCAAAAGAGTTATTTTTTCTATTATTAATATGGGAAACCGTCGTACCTTGTAAGATGATCTTGGAGTTGTTAGAGCACTTTCGGACGTTGTCCATCTTAGATCGCAACTAACCCACTTAGTTCATCTTACGAAGTACGACAGTTTCCCATATTAATAATATAAATCATAATAACCTCAGTGGTACTAACATTATGCAGTTATTTTTTAACTCAAATATTTTATCAGTCATGTATTTTTCACATTTTTAAAATTAAAATATATTGTTCCATTCATATTCATTATATTTCTTCAACCATGAAATAGTGAGCTCCCTTTAATCATTTCGGTGAACTTATATTTCAATAAGAAATTAATAAGCAATTTTTGTTTTCTTGTTTAAAGCAGCAATAAATTCTTTAATTTTTTTATTGTTTTTTTAACTTTTTGTTTTATTTCATTTTTTTGTTACTAATGATTTAATTGATGATTGAAATAATTATTAGCATATTTATATTCAAAAATCACACTGTAAATATTTATGTTCAAGATAAAGAATTGATTTCTTTATTAATGAAAGTTAAGCTCACTTCTTAATATTAGTTTCTGATTTAATTTGTAAGCAGGTAGTAGTGAATTTAAAGTGGTTGTACTAGTTTTCCCTGGGACGCCTCTGTTTGACTTCCTGAACGTGTCTTCAAAGGTAATACGTGTTCAGCACAGGTGTCATACTGCTGTAAAGAGCCAAGTTGATTGACCTAACAATGAGCTGGCACAAGTGCCCTGGAAACAGTCGAGATAACGGACGTCTGTCACGTACCTCTTGCTAAACTCTCTTATCTAACTCCGAACGCTTCAAGTAGTATTACATAAGCTAAAAATAGACTCGATCAGAGGTCAGCGCATCTATATGATGAATAGGACTCCTAGCAAACCAAAGAAACGATTAACTGATACACATAACAAGAATGTAATTTAATGTAAAAATTGCTAATTGAAGAGACCTTGAAACACGAGGAGGCTGCCTACAAAGGAGCATTAGTCACCCACTCGAGCCCATATTTGCTCATCTTTCTTACTATAATTGAGCCCTTAACGACTATTCTCAGAGTTAACTACTATTTCAGAGTAACTTAAAGCTTTCCTCTCTAGGGGAGTCGCCCTCGAAGATCTCCTGAGATTTGACTTTGGCGTAGACTGCTTCTTACGGTAGAAAGATCTTAATCTTTTTTCTAATTTGTTACTGAGGTTTGGACGTATATATATATATATATATATATATATTATATATATATATAAATATTTTTTTTTTTCAAACCACAATAAGAAATGGAAAAAAAACTAAGATCGTTGGGTTTTTGACTCTGACGAAGAGCTTGTTACGGTTGAAAGATCTTAGTCTTGTTTTCCATTTCTTATTGTGGTTTGATCATTGATTGTTGTTTCACGTGTTTATGTGAAATCTTTTTATATATATAACAAAACTAAAGTTTATCCGGACTAGGTCAGTCCTTCAGGTTCAAATTACACTCTCATTGCCAACGTTTCGGTTTTTTGTAAAACCTTTTCATAGGCAAATTAAATTTTAAAAGAAAACAAATTAATTACAAATTATTTTTTTTTAAAATCAAAGAAGGTTAAAATAAATTAATAGCATTTCTAAAATAACGGGTTTACGCCCAAAGAAGTTCATAATTTCCTTAGGTTTACAATAGCCTTTTAACTTTCAATGAATTTGCAAAAACTAAACTCTATCATTGTCATTTCACATAAAATTTCTTTTATTTTTTTTCCTCTTTAAAACAATTAAATTTTTACTTGGGTTATATTTTCCTTTTAAAAAATTTAAATTTCTAAAAAATTAAACCCTTTTAATTACGTACATTTCCAAAATTAATTTATTAATTTTTTAAAAAATTAATTTTAATTATAAATATTTAAAATATATTAATATAATATAATTATTTAATTTCACCCAGAAGAAACCAAAACAAAAAAAACACTCGAACCGGAAACCTGTTTTTCCCGTTGCAAAGGAAAAACCAAAAGGAGAAACGGTTATATAACACTTGATAACCCCATTCCAAAGGGAAAAGGGAAAAAAAAAAATTGGGCTAAAAGCGAGAAAAATTATAATAAAAAAAATAATATAACCTTTAAAATATAAAAATAAAAAAATAAATATAATAATACTTATTTTGTTAAAAAACAGTCCAAGTAACCAAAATGAATTTTGAATTCAGTGTAATTTTATTTTATTAGATTTTAATTAACCCTTTTAGGTATTTAAAAAGAAATTAAAAAAAAATAAAAATTTATAATAAATAATTTAACAACCAAAAATTTAAAAGGAGCCCTTTAAAAATCAAATTAAATCAAAAATTTCGTAAAAGTTCTCCTTTACCTTTTAAAACTTTTTAAACTCAAATTAATATTGTGCCTTTTTTACATTTTGGTTAATTAAGGTAAGAGTTTATAATTGGCCAACCTTCAAATGTCAACCAACTTTTACCATTCATTTTTCCCAATCCCCATAAAAGATTTTTTTATTTTAATTGAAACCGTCGTACCTTAAAGTTCTTGAGTTGGGACCAACTTGCCTTCTTAGTCGCCTTCCCCTTAGTTCACTTACGAATAAAATTTATTTATTTAATTTTTTCTTTAATATTTAAATTTATTTATTATTTTTTAATAAATTTTTTATAGTTATTAATTTTTCCTTTTTTAAATTTAAAATTTCTTTCCATTCCTTTCCCTTTTTTAATTGGGTAGGAGGTCCCAGTCATTTCGGCTTTTTTTGGGAAATTTCGTTTTTGTTTTCTTTAGCAACAAAATTTTAATTTTTAGTTTTTTCTTTTTTTTTTCCTTTTTTTTTTTTATTTTAAATGCTTGGAAAATTTTTTAAATTTTATATAAAAAATAATTAAATATTTATTTCCAAATAAAAAGATTTCTAAATAAATTAACCAATTCAATGTAAACTAATTTAAATTGTAAGAAAAGATAAATTTAGGGTAAAAGTTTTCCCTGGGAGCGGATTTAACGCCAAAAATATTTTTCCACAAAGGTTAACTGTTGTTAAAACCAAGTTGATTGACCTAACAATGACTACAATGGTGGAAACCATTCCCGATAACGGAGGATAACCTTTGCTTAAATTCCCTTAATCTTGGAAGCTTAAGTAATTTCATAAGGTAAACCCGATCGAAGGAATAATGTTGTAATTCCCAAAGCAAGAAACGATTAATGATCCATAAAGGATGTAATTGAAAAAGGAATTAAGGCTTAAACCCAAAGGTGTTAGGAGATTAACCCAATGGGCATATTGTACTTTTTCAATTGGCCCTTAAACAAATTTAAGTTAATATATTTAAGTAACTTTACCCCTTTCTTTGGGATTGTTTAAATTTTAAATTTAACTTTGGGGTGCTTTTACTTTAGAAATAATTAATTTTTTTTAATTTCTACCGAAATTTACCTTTAAATAATTTTTTCGTAAATTTTAATTTTTTAAACAAATTAGAAAAGACACAAAAGCAAAAATTAACAATCCAATTTTTTAAATTTCTTCTCCTTTTCGGAAATAAAAAAAAAAAAAAATAATAAATAAATTTTGCCGAAAGGAATAATTTATGATGTTAAATAAATTACAGGTAACAAAACCAAGTTCCCTTAAGAAAAAGGGCCCTCAATAGGATTTGTTCCTTTCCCTTTTTTAAATTGTGTTTGGCAGAAAACATTAGTTTTTGTAATCCTTTCCTTTCTATTTTTAAATTTTGTTGGGGTTTGGGGTTGGGTTTTTACATTTAAACGTATTCCTGGTTTAAATATACTTTTTTATGGCACCTTAATTTTCGGCAACATAATTTTTTACAATTCTTATATTAAGAGTTTGACACCAATAACTTTTTTTAAACACTAATTTGGTTTTTAATTTCCCCTTTGGTTTCTTATTTTATGTTTTTTTCAGTGAATGTTATTTTATTAGGGGGCTTAAGGGATAAAGTTTGTGTTTAGGGGGAAATTTGGAATGTTAAACCAATTCTGTTTTTTAGGAAAACCAGGCAAGGGGCCGGGTTTCCAAGCCAAAAGAAAGGTGCTGCCAAATTAGTCCCACATTAGGCCTTTTACCACTTTCATTCTTAAATTAAAAACTTGGGATACAACAAACTCCAAAATTTTTGTTTTAAAGTTTATTTACTTTCAAGTAACCTGCCGTGACCAAAAAAAAAAAAAAAACAAAAAAAAAAAAAAAAAAAAAAAAAAAAAAAAAAAACATACATGAAAGTATTATTAATAATAATAATTAATGCTGTATCACATGGAGCCCATTCCACAGTCCACTCATCATCAGGCACACAGCACGAAAGCAGAGTTAGGAATTGCAAGACTGCATTCATAAATGCATTTGATCAACCCTGCCCCCATAACTGCGGTCCCAACGAACAAGCGGCACCCTCGGGCTCCATGGGGCCTTAATACATGAAGTATTAATAATAATAATAATAACAACAACAAGCATAAATTAATAGTAATTAATTAATTAATTAATCACATGGAGCCCATTTCACGGTCTGCTCATCATAAAGCACACAGCACGAAAGCAGAGTTAGAAATTGCAAGACTGCATTCATAAATGCATTTGATCAACACTGCGTTCATAACTGCGGCCCCAAGGAACAAGCAGCACCCTCGGGCTCCATGGGGCACGTAAAGATAATATAATATAACAATCTAGGTAACGATAATAATTACAATAACAATAAGATAACATAATAGTTCTATCACCTCTTTGAGGTGATTACCCTTTGAGGGTGTATACATTTTAATGAATACATTAACGAGCCCACAATCCATCCATCGATAAGCACGCAGTCCGGAAGCAGGGTTAGGAATTGCAAGAATCTGCATTCAAAAATGCATTTGTCAACCCCGGATTCCATGACTGCGGCCACCGAGAACAGCTGCATCCAAGCTCAATATGGAGACAGCAATGACTACTAAGTACAGTCTTAAGAACATACCCACTAATAACACCTCTATGAGGTGATACCTTATGGGAGTGTAGTAAAAGCTCACCCAATCCATCTAGCGATAAGCACGCAGCCGGGAGCAGAGTTAAGAATTGCAAACTGCATTCAAAAATGCATTGGTCAACCAAGGAAATGGCCCAGACGTTGGTCCTTATATACAGTTTTCTATGGGTTGTCCGGGGAAAGGAATATGATTCGATGCGATGTTGACCAATGGGAGTAGAGTTACAGGTCCAAGCGTAAGGTCCCAGTTGCCCGCTGCTCAGCAAAAAGCCTTTGCGTTCTGCCAATAGGTATAGAGGTTGCACAGTCCCTCTGTGTTAAATGATGTTTGGCAGAAAACATTAGCCTCACTTTACAGTGAACTCCTGTTCCCTTTCTATTTTTGATTTTTGTGGTGGTTGGGTGTTGTTGTTGTTTACTATTTTCTGTTACGGATATTGCTGGATATTTAAATGATACTCTCGGTTGTTTACTGCGAAAAAGCCGCCTTCATCTTCATGCCAACAGGGGTAGAGGTTGCACAGTCCCTCTTGATTATTAAGAGATGTTGACACTGGAATCCAACTTCTTCTCTATTGGCAGAACGCAAAGGCTTTTTGCTGAGCAGCGGGCAACTGGGACCTTACGCTTGGACCTGTAACTCTACTCCCATTGGTCAACATCGCATCGAATCATATATATATATATATATATATATATATATATATATATATAACAAACACTTTTTCTTTTTCTCGGAGTTTGTTCAGGGTAAATATATGGAATCACCTTTTTGCCAACGTTTCGTCTTTATTTCAAGACATCCTCAGGGCTATAAACTAACAAAAAAACAATAAACAATGGACATTTGTCATTTCTACTTTAA
The DNA here is from genome assembly GCA_026182355.1 of Hermatobates lingyangjiaoensis. Lineage (NCBI taxonomy): Eukaryota > Metazoa > Arthropoda > Insecta > Hemiptera > Hermatobatidae > Hermatobates > Hermatobates lingyangjiaoensis. The sequence continues at coordinate 193,413 of JAPFBL010000355.1, forward strand.
AAACATCAATTTCCATTGTTTATTGTTTTTTTTGTTAGTTTATAGCCCTGAGGATGTCTTGAAATAAAGACGAAACGTTGGCAAAAAGGTGATTCCATCTCCTGAAGACGGTTCAAACCGAAAATTAGAGACTGTAAGTGTGTTCTTTTGATTTCTCTATGTTTCTTTGTCTATATTGAACTATATTTGTCCGTTTTGGATCGTATTTCCAACGAAAAAGTATATATATAGACAAAGAAACATTCCAACGAAAAAGTATATATATATATATATATATATATATATATATATATAGACAAAGAAACATAGAGAAATCAAAAGAAACACACTTACAGTCTCTAATTTTCGGGCGTCTTCGTCAGAGTCAAAAAGTATGTTTTAAGAACGCCAAAAATATTCTATATCCTGAATCAAAGGAATAACTGTTTGCTTAATTCCCTAAAGTCTTGGATGATGACTAAGTGCAATGGTCTGCATATGGATGTAGACTTTTTCAATTGTGATTCAAACAAATTTAAAAAAATGGTTAAATTTTTATTATAAGTCTCTACTATTACCCCCTGTTACTTTGATTAATTGAATTTAATAAATTTGTTAAATGTTAAAGCACGTTTAACTTGTGCTTTACTACTTTAGTTTATATTAATTAAAGTTTTTTTTTATTCTACCGTGTAAATATTACCTTGTAAATGAACTTCTGTTTGCATGTAAATAAATAAAAAAATATTTAATTAAAGTTACAAATAGAAAAGACAAAAAGCACAAAAAATAGGACTAACACTCACGATTCTTGATCATTTCGGGTGTCATGCCTTCTTCAGGAGAGATGAAAAAGAAAAAAGGAGAAGGAATGAAGAAGTGGAGACGTGAATGTGTCCACCGACCGATACAAAGTGATCGATATATTATATATATATATATATATATATATATATATATATTATACTTTAACACATAGAAAAGAACACAGAAAGACACTACAGAACTCACTTCGATATTTCGACATCCGTCGTCATCAGGAAGAAGTGCGAAGTACTCGCGTTGAGAAGCAAACTGCTACTACTACGAGTAGCAGTTTGCTTCTCAACGCGAGTACTTCGCACTTCTTCCCGATGACGACGGATGTCGAAATATCGAAGTGAGTTCTGTAGTGTCTTTCTGTGTTCTTTTCTATGTGTTAAAGTGTTTATTGTCCACATGGACCTTTCATTATATATATGTGAATTTTTTGTGTATACCTATTCCATTCACTAGTCATAGTAAATATTTTAGAACTCCAAAGGTTATTTGAGTAGAGAACTTTACATTGTACAACAGTACTTCCTGTCTCAAAGTAGTACAAAAAAATCTCTATGTTGCTACATAAAGTTTTCGGACATTACTTTATTTTTACAATGAACTATATGCAAAGCAGCAATGACACCAAATGAATGTAACTTTTATATTCCAATCCACACCTAATCTTGTTATTACTAATCCGCCCTGATTGCATTTCAGTTATTTATGACTGATATATTCAGATGTATATTTTATTTAACTAGGCCAAGCGCTTAAGGAAGCATCCAAGGTTAGTTGTTTAGGAAACACTTGATGTATTGATTAAATGCAATAGTCAGTTTGGTTAGTAGAAATAAAAAAAACCATTGAGCAAGGGCAGCCTGGTGTTTTCAATGCCTATAAGAGAACAGCGTGGGCTGTGGTCCATTAGTCCCACAGTGGTAGAAACACTTCTAAATCACTTTCATTACTTGATCAAATAACACAACATAGTAACATACACATATACCAAAAAATTTTGTGTTCCATACGTTTTATGAAGCAATTTCAAGTACTGTCGGTGGGCCGGATTCGGCCCGCGGCCGTAGTTTGGTGACCCCTTGCTGCAGATCATGAAGTTATGCAATATAGGGAGTGGCTACTGCTTGGATAGGTAACGTAACGTGTCGTTAGTTCCCCTAGCAATGTTTCTCAGTTATTCTTAATGGGTACCGAATCAACAATGTGCCAAGCTTTCTCTCTTTGAATAGCACAAAAGGCATAAAGCTTGTAGGTGTAAACTGCGGACTACTGTAATTAATTGTTTAATTCATTGTACAGGACTTTCATTATTCTTTCATCATACAGTTTGACAATACGTATATGCAATAAACACATTAAAAAAAGGTTAGGTTAGGTTAGGTTGCAGTGGTAGTCCCACAAGGGGCCGGGAACACAAGTAGGCCGAGCATTGGCCCTTTGTGATACCACACAATGAAGATTGATTCTACAGTGAGAGCCCTAAATTTTGCCTAACTCAAGTGTATTTAAAGTAGTAATATTTAACTAGTACCTGACATCGTACAGGCTTGGGATCGACTCATCCTTGTCCGAGGGACGACATGCTCAGGTTTATTCACCTCCCGCGTGAATAAATCGAGGGCCAGGTGGGAATCGTACACAGGTCCTACCAGTTCAAAGGCGAGTACGTTAATAACTGAACTAACCTGGCCCCACATTCAAATAAATTAAGTAAACAAATTAATTATTAATGATTTTAATTATATATTTCAGTGTTAACCACTCTAGATTTGCTTGTTGTTTGCTATCAGTAGGTGAGGAATTTTTTTTTTAAATACATACTTTTTTTGGGTTCCCACAGAGTCAATAAAAAAAAAACAATGTTTAGAATGAGAAAAAAAAGAATAATTTAAACTTAAATCTTTGATGAAATAAAAAAAAATGTAGTTTGCGGAATGTTGAACTCATCGTTACAGCATATACATTCCATTGCATCGAGTAAAGAATGTTAAACTAATTATTCTTATTTCCACTGTTTACACAAATAAGCTTTCACCTTTGAAGATATTTTAGGAACAAAAGTGTTAGTCATTTATTGTCACCCATTTCAGAAATGATCTTTGCCAGTTTACAGGGATTTTTAGATAGTCAATTGATTAAATTCAAATTAATTTGAACCAAATGTTCTTTATCTGATTTACTTCGCATTAATTTAGAATCCTGACTTTGGAACAGTTGAAACTATTTACAACTAAGCGATACGTAAGATAGCTGAATTAATTTGGAATAGAAAGAGCTTGATAGTTCTTTATGGCTGCTACTTTCTTGATATATAAGAGTGAGGCAGGTAAACATCCCCAATGTAATTATAACCCGACAGAGTAAGCCAGACACCCACCACAATGGCACACATTTAGACATTAAATAAAGCATTATTTTACCAAATTACTTTCTCTTTTTGCTGCCCCAAAAAAGAAAAATAAAACACTCAAACATTTAATTTTTTTTTACCAAAATCAATTTTACTTCTTTTCGGACTGTTCATCTCATATTTAAAAAAAAAATATTTCACTTCTTCAGTTTTTTTATTATTCTATGAATACAACTTCTAAGCTTTCGAGCACAAATTGACCTTTTTCAGTGGTATAATTTTTTAAAATGAATTATTATTTTTTTTTAAGAACTCCATTGCGCTATTTGAAATTGATCGTTGCGAAGTTTCATTAATAGGGTTTATATATATATATATATATATAAGGAATTAAATATAACCTTTCCACGAACTAAATAAACTAAATTCACAAAAAGAACATACATAAAAGATATAATAAAGTCTCACTCCTGACGAGGTGATCGAAATGTAGTAATGATTATTTATGACCTCTTTTATATGTGTTCTTTCTGTGATCTTTATTTAGATATTTATATATATACTATTTGCAGTTTGCTTCTCAATGCGAGTACTACGCACTTCTTCCCGATGACGACGGATATCGAAATATCCAAGTGATTTATGTAGTGACATTCTGTGTTCTTTCCTATTTGTTAAATTTCATACATATATATATATGTATATATAAACAAACAAATATATATATAAATATATATTTATTTAATTATATATTTAATAATAATTTAAAATTAATTAAATTAAATTAAATTAAATTAATCCTAATTTAATATTTAATTATATATATATATTTATATATTTGATATATTTATATATTTGAATAGTTGTTTTCTTTAAATACCTGAAGAGGATAAACTGTTGGTTGAAATCTCGGAAGTTGTGTTTATACATTAATAAAAAGAACTGATAAAGTAAAAAAATGTTATATATTTAAATATTTTTTTATTTCTATTATTTAGACTATAAATAACAGGTCTATTTATACATATAAATATAAATATATATTTTAAATATATATATTTAAAAACGTTATGTCTGATTTCACTTTACTTAACTTCGTTGAGTATTTCTCCAATTATAGATTAGATCACCAAACTTTTTCAAATTTGTATTTGACATGTTTAATTTGTTAAACATATTTAATCTTTAATTTGAACAAGCTTGAATTGAAGAAAAAGTTTCGAAATTTGGAGAAACATTCAAGTTAAGTAAAATAAAAAAATCAGACACAGCGTTTTTAAATAAATGTATTCAAGAAGGACTGCTTCTAACTTTTAAGAAAATATATAGAAGTATTGGATTAAACCTATATAAACGGGGGACAGCGTTTAGTGCCATTCCGTAAGATGATTCTAGAATGGTGTCAATATGGTGTGAGAGAAAGTCCAGTGCCTTTGACATAACCGTATGGTTCGTCTGACATGAATTTACAGTCATGACTTATTTCTCTTTTACTGCGCCTACACAAATTGAGATAATTTATTTGACTTGTAAGCACTAATTTAATTCTGTTCATTAAACACTACAAATCCTTGTGTCCCTGAAATATTAATAGTTTTTTTTTAACAAATGATCCATGTGTGCTTAACATCTATTATTAAATAAATATATTATTGGAACAAAATTATTCATTTTAAATATATATAAATTAATTAAAAAGAACGTAGCACACAGATAAACAAAGGAATAACTCACTTCCTATCTTTACTAATATATATATATACTCGTACATATATAATTTAAAATAAGCAGAAGCTGCTGCTTATTTTAATAGCATATGCTTAAGGGAAGGCTGCTGCCATCCTACAAAAAAAATATATATATATATATATATTGGTATAAATAGGCAGCAGCATTTATTTATTCTCTATTAGTCCAGTTATACCTTTGACCTTTCAACTCTTTTATTCTAACCGCTTGTTTCTTGTTCATTATTGACCTTTGACCTTCTCTTTATATTAACCTGTACTATCCTTTTAATCTATTTATAGCAATGACTAAGCATGAGTCATCGATTTTAATTTAACATGTCACTTGGCCAACTCCTTTTCCAGTTGAACCCTGTTAGCATGAGGTTAGTTCGTAGGATCGAATCTCTCAGTCTTAATATCGTGAATGCCGAGACTGCGGTTAATTTTAATGATATATATATATATATATTCAGAAAATTATTTACAAACTCAACTCTGAAGAAAAAAAATTATAGGAGATTCCAAAAAACTCCATAAAAACACCTGGTTCGTGCAAATCAAGTCAATTGATTTTAATACCACATACATGTATATATACGTTTCAAAGTAATTATAGGTACACAGTAAATAGAAAAACACACTTGCTGTCTCTAATTTTCGGTTTAACCGTCATCAAGAGAGAAGAGATAGGGCCCCCAAGTATTTCCTTATTTTTCAGTATTTAAAGCTGATCATTCCTTTAGTTGCCAACTTTAAGTCTAGTATGTTTCTTACATACCTTCTCGAGTTTTCTTATGTAAACTGATCAGAAAACTCGAGAAGGTATGTAAGAAACATACTAGACTTAAAGTTGGCAACTTATTTAATGATATTTATATACTAAATATTCGCGCTCCGTTTTTCGACGTGGGGAGATCTCTCTCACTTCGTCCTCTCTTCTAGTCTACTCCTGATGACGAACAACAGTTCGAAATATTGAATTCTGTAAGTGTTCTTTTTATTGTCTTTTCTGTGTCTTGCTTTGTGTAATTTAAAATATATATTATATATATTGTTTTTGACACTTTTGTTTCTTAATGAGTGTAAGCAGACCACTCCTGTTATAGTGATTATGATTGCTAGAATACAGTTAACAGAGCTTGTGTTAGTATTCCTCTGTTTCTTTCTTCACGACTGAATTTGTTGTTCCACTGGATCGTACTAGTATAGAAAAGTTTATGAGATTATCAGTAAACAGTAGGAAGGAGGTACCTGAGAAAATAAAAGAAATATCCTCTATGGAGAATAGAAAGAAGGGAGGGTCAAGATGTGAACTTTGATCAACAGCAGATAGAGTAAAAAAATGAAAAAAATGAGATAACTAGACTTAAACTATTTGAAATAGTAGTCGACTATCAGTAAAACCTTAAGCATCAAGTTTTAGAATGGGGATTTTTAAATTTATAGTATCAAACACTTTGTAGAAGTCAGTATGTACTGCATCAAGAGAACAGTCGTCAACAGGCTTTTCAGAAATCTCATTATAGTAGAGCAGCAGATTAGTGGAAACAGATTGATTTTTAATATAGCCATTCTGTCGGGAACCATAAATTTTGAAGTATCTAGATAGATTAAGCCATAAATTATGGATTCAAACAGTTCCCCTATAGGCCAAGTGAAATTAATTACAGATCATACTATATTTATAACCTACTTATATATATAATGCATTAAAATATTATTGTTATTATATATTATGCATATTAATTAATAATTATTCTATTATCATTTAATAGTTAAAGATCTATGCTTTATTAAGGTTGGAAAACCAATTTAGAACTCCCGAACGATGGCAGTATTGTAAAAAAATCCTACTATAATATGCCTGAGGACTGCCTGTAATAGACTTGAGGACTGCCTTTAATAAACTTGAGGACTGCCTCTAATAAACTTGAGGACTACCTGCAATAAACTTGAGGACTGCCTATAATAAACTTAAGGATTATCTATAATAAACTGAAGGACTGTCTATAATAAACTTAAGGACTCCTATAATAAACTTAAAGACTGCCTGCAATAAACTTGTGGACTGCCTCTAATAAACTTGAGGACTGCCTATAACAAATTTGAGGACTGCCTATAACAAATTTGAGGACTGCCTATAATAAACTTAAGAATTATCTATAATAAACTTAATGACTGTCTATAATAAACTTAAGGACTGCCTGTAATAAACTTGAGGACTGCCTATAATAAAATTGAGGACTGCCTATAATAAACGTGAGGACTGCCTACAGCCTACATTGTCACGTAATCATTAAAGATTTCTACTCGACTGGAGCAAGGATAATTCAGTATTGGGCTTGTCTTTTTAAAACGATTAGTCTAGTTATTTTACTCTACAACAAATATTTAAAAAGTGCATGATTAAATTTAAAAAAAAAATTAGCATCTTTATTCTAGATTTTTGCTATCCTTATTGTTAAAAGTATGTATATAAAAAAAATATAAAATATTATACATATTCAGTCGTTAAAACAAGGCATATTAAAAAAAAACTATAAGTCTTCTTACGTTAAAAATATTAATATAATAATGAAATAGTTGAAACCATATATTTCTTGCCGTTAAGAGTATGTAAATAAAAATAAAATAGTAAAAAGCATACATTTGTTATTAAAGTAACCTCCACCATGCAGTTTCAACCTTTTGTCAACAGGTGCACTGCTAGCGTACATTACAAAACTATATACTTGATTGTACAAGATGATGGCAGTGTGTCCAATTTATAGGTAAAAAAATAAAATGACAAGCCTAGCACTGAATTGTCAGGAATCGAATTGTCCGAAACCGAATTATCAGGGACCGAATTGTCAGACACCGAATTTTCAAGGACCTAATTGTCAGGGACATAATTGTCAGGGACCTAATTGTCAGGGACCGAATTTTCAAGGACCTAATTGTCAGGGACCGAATTTTCAAGGACCGAATTGTCAGACACCGAATTTTCAAGGACCGAATTGTCAGACACCGAATTTTCAAGGACCTAATTGTCAGGGACCGAATTTTCAAGGACCTAATTGTCAGGGATCGAATTTTCAAGGACCGAATTGTCAGACACCGAATTTTCAAGGACCTAATTGTCAGGGACGGAATTTTCAAGGACCTAATTGTCAGGGACGGAATTTTCAAGGACCTAATTGTCAGGGACGGAATTTTCAAGGACCGAATTGTCAGACACCGAATTTTCAAGGACGGCATTGTCAGACACCGAATTTTCAAGGACCGAATTGTTTGTCAATAATAGATAATAGTAATAATATAATAATAAGTCATAATATAAAGTAGTATCATAAAATATATTATAGATAATATATATAGTATAATATAGTATATTATAATATTGTAGTTAAATATAATATAGTAATAATGTTAATAAAATAGAATAATTATTTAATTAATATGCATAATAATATAATAACAATAATATTTTAATGCATTATATATGTATATAAGTAGTTATAAATAGTATGATCCTGTGAATTAATTTCACTTGGCCTATAGGGGAACTGTTTGAATCCATAATTTATGGCTTAATCTATCTAGATACTTCAAAATTTATGGTCTCCGACAGAATGGCTATATTAAAAATCAATCTGCTTCCACTAATCTGCTGCTCTATATAATGCTCTATTTTCAAGGACCTAATTGTCAGGGACCGAATTTTCAAGAACCGAATTGTACGGGCACCACTCTGATATGGTTCAGCCAGGTAATATTTAGAAATTCCAAACTTACCAGGTTCTGATTAAAGATGCTAACACTAGTAAAGTTAAAGAAGATGTATAGAAATCTTGATGTGAACATAACCTGATAATATGGATGGTCCATAACTAAAATGTGTGCCCAAAACATTCTCTACTAGATCAGAACAGAAAGTAAAAGTCTATAAGTGTGTGTTGAAATTGTACAAACACATTTCACAGTAGTTTATTTAATCGTTTGCGTAAAAGAAAATCTTAACAGATGAAATCCCAAAGTTCATTTACGGCTAATATAGCAAAACGGAATGTCTCCTGTGAGTAACACTTTGTTATTATGGGTTATCAGATGAGAGGTTAAGCAAGATGATAGTGCCTATGTTACGTATAAGAGTAGTTGACGGCTTTTTACTGCACGTGTCGCCAGCTCTCTGTAAGAGGAACATCTGCACGGTGCGTAATAGACAGTTATTCAAAGCTGTTGCAAAATAACATGAAATTCTACCTCCGCAATTCAAACTAAACTCGGTGTAGAATAATGCAGAGATGTGTTACAAACATCTGAAGAGAAACTTTACTTCCTTAAAAAGGTAAAAATAGATTTAAATTACTAATGGAGTTTTGAAAAAATGGATTACATGATTATATCATTAGTAGCTATGGCTTTACAGAAATCAAAACATTTAGAATCAACTCAAACCAGATTCTATATACATACATAACTTTAAATTACACAAAATAGACACTGAAAAAAGAGCAAATATACACTCACTTAATTCAATATTTCCAACTGTTGTCGTTATCAGGTTATTTCGATCACAGTTCAAAATATTGAATTTAGTTAGTGTGTATTTTCTTTTTTTTTCTGTGTCGTGTTTTGTGTAATTTAAAGTTTTAAAAGTCCGTGTGGATCGTTTCTTTTATCTAGTATATATATATATTTCAAAATTGGAGAAGAGTATCACACTAAGTAGAGAAACACACTTACAAACTCAAATTTGTGGGCAATCCGTATTCAGGAGAAAAGAAAGAGGGAGAACAAGTATGCTGTTGACGGAACAGCAAGTAACCGAATATATATATATATAAACTATATTCAAAAAAAGAACACACAAAAATGAAATCACAGAAACTCACTACTATATTTCGATGGTCTCGACATCAGGAAGATAGGTGTGAGTTGCTCCAAAGACAGGCTATGACTTATATGTCTATATACAGTATACAGTATATTTCTATATATATATATATATATATATATATATATATATATATATATTAATGATCAAAACGCAATATGAAATAGGAAAACAATAAGATCTTTCAACCGTAACAAGCGGTCTTTGTCAGAGTCAAAAACCCAGCTGGAAAGTTGGTTGAAAGTTGAAAGTTTGGTTGAAAGATCTTAGTCTTTTTTTCCCATTTCGTATTCTGGTTTGATCATTGATTCTTATTTCATGTGTTTATGTGAAATCTTTATATATATATGTATATATATATATATATTATATATATAAACACTTTTTCTTCTTCTTGGAGTTTGGTCAGGGTTAATATACGGAATCACTTTTTTGCCAACGTTTCGTCTTTATTTTAAGACATCCTCAGAGCTATAAACTAACAAAAAAAAAACAAAAAACCATGGACATTTGTCATTTCTACTTTAAAATCATCATAACAAATTCAAAAAAACTTTTTTTGAAAGGTTTTGAAATTTTTTTTGAAGGCTAGCTTCTGTTACTGTACAAATTAGAAAAATACTTAAGGAAGCTAACTTTAAAATAACATATAAAGTAAAGAAAAAATTAAATACATGCATTTAATTTGGCACTTCCAATATTTGCCCAAGAATAAAGCAGTTTGACTTTTTAAATGATAACTAGCCTAACAAACTATCTAACTAACAAACTAACTAACAAACTAACCAACTAACAAACTAACAAAGTTCCATTTATGAATTTGATTCGTACTGGGACTGACTTCATATAAAGAGATGCCATATGATGATACCAATTCTCCTATGAGAAAAGAGTGTCCTTCGATTAATTTGTCCCACAGCCTAAAAACCAATGATAAAACCAGTGGGTTTCTTTGAGGGGGAAAAATAAAAAAAAATTAAAATAACTAAAAAACGATCAAACGATTGTAATTAACTAAATAGATCAAAAAGTGTAAGTGAAAGCGAAGTACTAACTATGAATTCAGAATTGAATAAATCTAAATTGTAATTTTTTTTAACAGTTTTGAGAATAACGTATCATAGTAATTATGAATATGTTAGTACAAAACGTAACTAACCTTTTGTTCTTCTTCAGCTTTATCTGCTTATTGTGAAAGGACAAAATCAGGAATACTGTTTCTATTTTCCACTCTAACTTGTAGAAGATAAACCCAAAGAAGAGGAACACTTTTGCGTTTGTTTCATTAATGAAAGTTCATTCTCTGTAACTTTGTCCATGACTCTTTAATTTTTACTTTACTATAAGTAAAGCATAGTGATCATGAAAATATTCTATCTCGAAATTTTGACGGAAATATATGTTTTGATGTCTCAAAAGTAGTTCTATGATGTCTGTATGTGTATGGGTGGGTGGGTGGGTGAGTGTGTTAGCATTGCTTGTTACCACGCTAGAGTCCAAAATCTTTGATGGATCAAGTTGATATTTTACACGAAAATGGGCCCCATAGTGTAGATGATCCCTATTGTTTGGGAAGAATTATGCATGACGTCACTTTTTTGTTAAAAACCGGTTATTAGAAAACATTTTTTTCTCTTACACTGCTAGCTCTAGAGTTTTGAAATTTCGTCATTGATATCTTTGAGGTTACAAATGGAATAAAAGAAAAATATGTCCAGAATTTTAAAACAACGGGAAATATTTTCTTTTCAATAAAATGTAAAAATTTTTTACTTATTATTTAATCTCAAAGCTTGTGAAAGCGATAGATGCCATACTATTTGATGGATCAAAAAGAAAAAAATGCCTAAAAATAGAACATTATATGGAGAATGAGTTAAGATTACTTTTTTTTAAAATTACATCCTTCAAAGGGGCGTTAAAGTATGATTTCTGTTTTCAGAAAATGTTTTTTTGACGCTAAACGGCTCAAAAAAAATGAAAATTTAACCAAAAATGAAACAACAAATTAGCAATTTATAAAAAAAAATCATGAAATTTCAATTACGGCAAAGAGCAATAAAGTTATAAAAACTCTTTGTTTATCCTAGACTAAGGAATCCGCCTGTTACACTTGTCGAGTTTTTGATATTTTTACTTTACTATAAGTAAAGTATAGTGATCGTGAAAAAATTCGATCTCGAGATTTTGACGGAATTACATGTTTTGAGGTCCCAGAAGTCGTTTTATGAAGTTTTTACGATGATGTCTGTGTGTGTGTGGGTGGGTGGGTGGGTGGGTTGGTGCGTGGGTGAGTGCGTGTGTTAGCATTGTTTGTTACCACGCTACGGTCCAGAATCTTTGATGGATCAAGTTGATATTTTACACAAAAATGGGCCTCATAAAGACGAAGATCCCTATTGTTTGGGAAGAATTATGCATGATGGAAAAGTCACTTTTTTTGCCAAAAACCGTTTTTTTTTAAACATTTATTTCTCCTAAACTGATAACCCTAGTGTTTTGAAATTTTGACATTATTTTTGAAGTTACAAATGCAACAAACAAAAAATATATTCAGAATTTTAAGACAACAGGAAATATTTTTTGTTCAATAAAATGTAAAAATTTTGACTTATAATTCAATCTCAAACCTTGTGAGAGCGATACAAGCCATACTGTTTGACGGACAAGAATGAAACTATGCCTAAAATAGAACATTATATGGCGAATGAGTTGAGATATTTTTTTTTTTAAATTACTTTCGCTAAAGGGGCGTTACAGTACGATTTGTGTTTTCAGAAAATGATTTTTGACGCTAAACGGCTCGTTTAAAAAAAAAAAAAATTTGATCAAAAATGGAACAAAAAATTAGCAATTTACAAAAAAAAATTCATGAAGTTTCAATTACGGGAAAGAGCAATAACGATATAAAAATGTTTGGTTTATTCTAGATTAAGAGATCACCTGCTATACTTGTCGAATTTTTTTGTATTTTTTTTACATTGTTTACATTGACTTAGAAATTTTTTGAGCGAATCCACTGAGATAAAAATTGATGTTTCTAATGGAAAAAATGAAAATATATTATTGACTTATAAGAGATGTAAGAGGAATAATATTGTGCAGGTAAATGATAACACTCATTAAAAAAAAATTCTATATATGTTATTTGACAAAGGGGAAGGAAAATGATCTTATTAAATACTAAGAAGCCATAAAATTCCCAGTATAATAATTCTGTTAAAAAACCAAAATGTAAAAAGATAATGCAAAATTGAAATCTTTCGTTTAGAGATTAATAACTGTAATTATCGTACATCTTTAATTAACAAATCACCTTAAAACAACATTTTCTTCGCTGTTTAAGAAGTTTTTCAGAGAAAAAAAAGAGTATTTTAACTGTTTCAAATTTGAAAATTTTACATTAATATTCAATGTAGAAGGATGTCAAGTAAACGATGTAAGAAATCTACTGGCTATTTGAACAATAGCCATGTTCTCTTGTAGGTTACTATTTCGTTTTAAGAAATGTTCACTTTGGTTTTTCAAAAATGTTTATTATTTGCTGTAGTTATATTAATGAAATTATTTGCAAATAATAAATTATTTGTGATGTACAAAAACAAGTTTATAAATTGATATGTCCTTCAATCACTATCTGTACTACCTCCGAAATGCAATGCTAATAATTATATCCCATTTAGATGTTTGCGTTATGTTTAAATGAGACGTTATGTTTTATATACTCAAGAAATTTGACATTGGAGTTACTTATAGTAAAGTAGGTTAGGCCACTCCAGATTTTTTAACTTTACTATAAGTAAAGTATAGTGATCGTGAAAAAATTCGATCTCGAGATTTTGACGGGATTACATGTTTTGAGGTCCCAGAAGTCGTTTTATGAAGTTTTTACGATGATGTCTGTGTGTGGGTGGGTGGGTGGGTGGGTGGGTGGGTGGGGTGGGGGGTGGGTGGGGGGGTGCGCGGGTGGGTGCGTTGTTAGCATTGCTTGTTACCACGCTACGGTCCAGAATCTTTGATGGATCAAGTTGATATTTTACACAAAAATGGGCCCCATTTAGACGAAGATCCCTATTGTTTGGAAAAGAATTATGCATGATGGGAAAAGTCACTTTTTTTGCCAAAAACCGTTTTTTTTTAAAACATTAATTTCTCCTAAACTGATAACCCTAGAGTTTTGAAATTTTGACATTATCTTTGAAGTTTCAAATGCAACAAAGGAAAAATATATTCAGAATTTTAAATCAACAGAAAATATTTTTTTTTCAATAAAATGTAAAAATTTTGACTTATAATTCAATCTCAAACCTTGTGAGAGCGATACAAGCCATACTGTTTGACGGACAAAAATGAAACTATGCCTATAAATAGAACATTATATAGAGAATGAGTTGAGATATTTTTTTCCAAAATTACATTCGCTAAACGGGCGTTACAATACGATTTGTGTTTTCAGAAAATGTTTTTTGACGCTAAACGGCTCGTTAAAAAATAATGAAAATTTGACAAAAAATGGAACAAAAAATTAGCAATTCATTAAAAAAAAATCATGAAGTTTCAATTACGGGAAAGAGCAATAACGATATAAAAACTCTTTGTTTATCCTAGACTAAGAGATCACCTGCTATACTTGTCGAATTTTTTGTATTTTTTTACATTGTTTACATTGACTTAGAAATTTTTTGAGCGAATCCACTGAGATAAAATTGATGTTTCTAATGGAAAAATGAAAATATGTTATTGACTTACAAGAGATGTAAGAGGAATAATGATATTGTGCAGGTAAATGATAACACTCATGAAAAAAAAATTCGTATATATGTTATTTGACAAAGGAGAAGGAAAATGATCTTATTAAATACTAAGAAGCCATAAAATTCCCAGTATAATAATTCTGTTAAAAACCAAAAATGTAAAAGATAATTCAAAATATAAATCTTTCGTTTAGAGATTAATAACTGTAATTATCGTACATCTTTAATTAACAAATCACCTTAAAAGAACATTTTCTTCGCTGTTTAAGATGTTTTTCAGAGAAAAAAAGGGTATTTTACTGTTTCAAATTTGAAAATTTTACTTTAATATTCAATGTAGAAGGATGTAAAGTAAACGATGTAAGAAATCTAAAGGCTATTTGAACAATAGCCATGTTCTCTTGTAGGATAATATTTCGTTTCAAGAAATGTTCACATTGGTTTTTCAAAAATGTTATTACTGCTGCAGTTATACTAATGAAATTATTTGCAAATAATAAATTATTTGTGATGTACAAAAACAAGTTTATAAATTGATATGTCCTTCAATCACTATCTGTACTACCTCACGAATGCAATGCTAATAATTATATCCTATTTAGATATTTATGTTATGCTTAAATGATACGTTATGTTTTATATACTCAAGAAATTTGACATTGAGTTACTTATAGTAAAGTAGAGTGTAGGCCACTCCAGATTTTTTACATTATTTACATTGACTTAGAAATTTTTTGAGCGAATATACTGAGATAAAATTGATGTTTATAATGAAAAACTTTAAACATTTATTGACTTATATGAGATATAAATGGAATAATATTTTTACATGTAAAAAAATCACAGCCAATAAACATAAATAAATTTCCTTTGTCTTCACGGTATGATGGATTCATATCATAAAATGCTTTAATAAAACTATATATTGCACTCTTGAATAAAACTTAATATCAGTTGTATTAACATTCTTTGTGAATTGTAGTATCTTTCCATGATATTGGAATGTGACGAATGGACTCTTTCCTCAAGAAAGAGGAGTTATGTTTTTTAAGAAATATCCAGTTTTTTCACTATTCTAGTTTTTAAAATGTCAAGCTGCCAGCTGTAAAAGTTTTAAATTATACTACATAGCCGGCTTTGACTTTGATTTGAGTGTGTAAAACTGGGTAATTACTAATATATTTTTTACAGAGTAACCTTATAACAGAGTACAGCACGCGCAGCACACTCTCTCTGAGTGAATTGGTATACATGACTTTTGACATAAAAGTGATTTTAATGAAATACTAGGAAGCCGTAAAATTCCCAGTTTAATAATTATATAAAGGAACAAAAATTTAAAACATAATTTAAAATTGAATATACTTTTTCAATAAGATATAATTATCCTACATCTTAAATTAAAAATTAACTTAAAACGATTTTCTTTGATGTCTCTGCATTTTTCAGATAAAATAAGGATATTTTTAAGTTTTAAATGGGAAACTTTTTCTTAAATTTTCAATGTAGAAGGAGGTCAGGTAAACGATGTAAGATATCAAATGGCTATTGGAACAAAAGCCATGTTCTGCTGTAAGAAATTATTTCGTAACACGAAATCTACAATTTCGATTTTCAAAAATGTTATTACTGTTGTAGTTATACTAATGATATTATATGCAACAGTGGTGTGATACACAAAAATAAGCATATATATTGATAAGTGGATCAATCACTATCTCTGCTGACTCCAGGAATGAAGATAAATAAACATCTCCCATTTAGACATTTTTATTATAGCTAAATGGAAAATTATATATTGTATACCCAAGAATTATATTATGCTTACTTACAGTAAACTTGAATGCAGGTCACTCCAAATTTGATTTAATCTAATTTGGTATAAGGGAACTACTTATACCATATTAAATCCAAAGAGATCTAATTTGGTATTTTTAATATAAGGGAACAGGTAAATAATTCATTCTCTGCTTAATAGAAAATCAGGAAAACAAATGATAAAAACTAATACAATTGGCATACTGTTACATGGATCAGGGGTGAAGTGTAAGAGGACACTTACATTATCTTATACAAGATAAAGGGATGTAAGACGGAGCAGAAGGAGAAAGAAAGAGAGCGACATAGTGTAGAGAGGGAGAAGTGCATAAAAGGGATGAAGAGGGAGTGAGAAGAAGAGAGGAGAGGGAATCAAAGATGGTGGCTAGTTTACGAGTTTAACATTCAAAGCTTAAAGAAGGTAAGCTTAAATCAAGCTTTCAACGAGAAAATTAAAACTATGATTATGATATTAATAATAATTAATAATTATGATTATTAATTAGATAATTATCTTATATTTTTTTATATCCGTTTCAAAAATTTGTTGATCACCTAACAGTAACGCGTTGAAGACAACCTAATTTATTCGAAATAAATAAATTCCAGACGCCATTTGCAGAATGTGATAAATAATTCATAATAGTAAATCTCCATGTAGTAAGTAATTGAAAAGTAGCATAAAATACGGAGAAGAGACAAACCGTCTCATTGCAATTGCTTGGTGTAATGATATAAAACAACTGGACTAATTAATTATTATAAATTATTATTAATTATTATTATTATTATTAATTATTATGAATAATTTAATTATTCATTCTTAATTTCATTCTATTCAATTTGATTTAAGTATTGCAAAGAAATGGCACTAAAAATTTACATGAACTAAGAAAAGTAAGTACCATAACTTTAAATTAACTTACATAACTTCCATTTAACTTTAAATACAGGTATTGTGGATAAAATATATATACAATGCATGTAAAAGAACACGTAAAGAAAATTATGAAAAATTATGTCATAGAATATGATCTGTAAACTATAAAATAAAAGGTCTACCTTATGATGGAGAAGTAATCTTGTGTTCTGTCTGGCGAAGCCCGAATGTGACTGACGTGTCGAGACATGCATCTAACTATAGGGTTCAAAAGTTCGCTTACATTTATTCTACTGGGAAAACTACCCCCACTATACCTTTACAATTGCGTCTTAATTTATTATGAACAAATATATGTCTCATAGTATTACAAGCAGAAATCGTATGAAACAATCTGCTGCGGTTTTATTCTAAAGTAAATGATATTTCTGAGGTTTTCTACCTTGCACTAATTCAAGCTCAGTGCACTAAAGTAAAACAGTTAAAGCTTAAGAAAAAGCTTTGAATATACTTCTTTATATTCAATATTTATATAAATTGATAGCACCATTCATTTAAAATAAATTTCATATTTTTACAGCCATAAGCAATGAAAAATAATGGTTATAATTGAATTTCAAGATATTAAACCTTTTTTGTATTGCTTTCAGGAATTATTTGATCTATAGATAATTTGTTTAGAATACAATGCATTCAAATGTATTCAATGTATAGAATGTAACTTTACAATAAGTTTAATTGTATTAAAATATAGTAGTCAAGATCAAATTAATTGGAAAAATTTTAAGTATTTACACTTTTGTAGTCCCCTGATTGCATTTTTTTCTTTGTCTGAGTGTATGCGGGCGGGAATGAATTTAAAAAGTTTGTGACTACGCTATGTGTCAAGTACCACATAAAATTATAGAATTTGGCAAACAAATAGTCATGGTTATGGTAACACTATAAAGCATTTGGGCAAAACCTTTTATACAATATGTGAAAACAGTTTTTCACTCCTCTCACAATTATAAAACCAAAAATTTTGGAATAATAATGTTTCGTTAACATGTTTGAAGACTCTTTATTTATTAAATGTGTCACTCTAGATTGCTACATAGATGGATATGAAGAGGCTTTTTGTAATATGCTCTCGACTCTACTAAATTTCCACTAATATATTGATGTATTTATACAGGAACTATATATCGGATTACAACAATCGAATGCAAGAATAGTTAATGTAAATTTTGGACTTACCACTGCCAAAACTTTGATTACTGAGGGTTTATGCAGTAGATGACCTAAATAACCTGTGTAACTTTAACGAGCAGACAAAATAAATTATTTCAAGTTTCATAACCTCTACCATAGTTTTTAATATTACATGTACACTATAGTGCCATTAAGATAATAACAAACGTGTTAATGAATTTATTACATTTACTTATACTAAAATTGAGTGTAGGCCACTCCAGATTTTTTTTTATTTAAAAAAGTTATTTTTTCATTTCTTTTGTAAATTTAACGAAACTAAATCAATTTCTCAAATTTGGTTAAATAATGTTTTTGTGAAGAATTTGAATATTGGGATATTAAATGCTGTTATAATTCCATTAACTCTTTTATAAGTAACTATAAATCTTTTATCTTTAACTTGTAGACATTTTTAGAAATTACTATTTCAAGAGGATCTTTATTCGAAAATTCAAGAAAGTTGATTTTTTTTCTAACCTCCATAAATTACAAACGCCTTATAAGACTATTAGACAGAAAATCAAAACTCACACTAACAGACAGACTCCACATATACAACACAATCTTGAAGCCTTCTTGGGCTTATGCTATAGAACTTTGGGGTTCTGCCAAACCTTCAAACATTCGTCCTATACAAGCCATCCAATCAAAAATACTCAGAAAACTCTCGCATCTCCCATTTTACGTCCCAAATATAATCATTCATCGAGATCTTAAAGTCCCCTTCATTCTCGACTATGCAAAAGACCGCTACAAAAAATTCCACAGTAAACTTTCAACTCATCCAAACCCACTTGCTCAAAATCTTTCCCAACTAGTAATCCCCACAAACCCCCAAAGACGACTAAAACGACAATGGCCACGTGACTCTCTGTCGCCCTAAAGCTTAAACATAGTTACGGAGTGCCACCAATGGGTATCCACCCGATTTCTGCTACATAATCACAAAGCTAAAGGAGTAACCCTAAATCAAAAATACTTCTAAATACATGAAATTGTAGTCGAAGTTAAAAAAACTCCATAAACATAGGAAACCCATAAATTGATTTCTTATAAAAGGAAAACCTTTGTCCATAAAATAACATTTTTTTTTCTAATCTAGGTTTATCAGAATGACTTACTTATTAGTGTTGTGATAAGCCTTTTGTGTTTTTTGCTTGCATTCGTTTCAAATAGCTTTGTTGTTTTATATTGCTAAATAAATGGTTTCTCATTATCGAATGAAGTTATAAAACGTACAAATGCACTGTTTAAGAGATAATGGACAGCAGCTTAATAATTGCTTGTTTAATAATTCATTCCTACAGGCTTCTTTTTGTTTCGCTGACTTCAAATCGCTATTATATAATGAATTTTCAGCCAGAACATTAGGTCAACTGTTTTTTCTCCACAGCCCATTGAATTATTGAATAATTCATAAGTGAATGCTCTTTTGTCAAAGCAGCAGTTAGGTTTAATGATCAAGTGAAATATTTAGTGGAAATACTTGTTAGAATATGGATGGAAGAGTTTTGCATATCTATTGCAGCATTCTGACAGGTTGAGTTCTTCAACGTGACAACAAATGCTCTAGTTTCCAACATACAGAGTCATTGTGGCTGTCAGTTCAAAACGAAATTGGCTTTTCTTTCGCTTCACTGCCCTTCCATTTTAATCAATAATGGGGAGTCACATCCTTTTCAAATTAGAAACGAGAATTATGTTTAAATGGAAATTTAACGACACAATCCAAATAACCAAAAGCTAGCTGGTGTATCAGTTCTTTTTATAACTTAAATAATCAACTATAATTTCGACAGCTACACAGTGTTTTGTTGTGGTGTATCCATTTCTTTTGTATTACCAGATGAATTCTGTTGTAATCAGGGCTGTGGAGTCGGAGTCGGAAGAAATCAACCGACTCCGACTCCGACTCCTCACCTAGTTATTACTTGTGTACATGAAAATGAGATAAAATGATAAAACATGATTAATTAGTCCAAGTAGAATTTTTTCCTCCGGAGAAGAACATTGGACATTTGATGGTAGAACAAAAAATATCTAGTTTAATACAAAATATATGATCATGCTTGTTCAGTATTTACTTTGTTATAAGTAAATATAATATCAAACTTCTTCGTTATTTAAGTTGGTATTTAGACATAATATAAATGCTTAAATAGATGATGTTTATTAGTCTTTCATTCCTTGCAGTCGACTCAGTCAAGGACCTTGTCCATAATAAGGTTGTTCATTCGGCTATGACCTATGCATGATCCGTCTGGTTTAGAGCTACACCAACGCTACAAAGTACTAATTCTTATTATTAGTCACCTGTCATCTGTTTTTTGATAATAAAAAGATGAGCTCGAGTCGGTACTGGAGTCGGAGTCGGCTGTTACAAAATAGAGGAGTCGGAGTCGGCCATAATAGGTCCGACTCCACAGCCCTGGTTGTAATAGTTTAAAATTTTCTCATATCAAGATTATGAAACAACATATTATTATAAAAATCCATCATTTCTCGTGAATCGTTGTTGTAGACGTTCAACCGGTTTCGCACGTCAAATGTACAAGAGGGATGAGATGCAAAACATGGGAAACCAGTAGGGCAGCTACAACAATATTAGCTACTACAATTGCTTCTAGAAGCAATAATAATTCAAGAAAAGCAGCCAGCCATAAACATCCAACTTAATAATTCTTGTCGAATTTAAAACTATTTTCCAACAGATCGACCGACATTAACCGCGTAGTAGGTGAGTCCAACTACTCTACCTTAATCCCCCATAATGCTCCGTGATCCAAGGGCGATGTCCTGTGAATATTCCAATACTAATCCACCTCTATATATATAAACTGACAATCCTATTATTATTCCCATTATTTTTCTGATGATGAATGTGGTACATTTGAAACATTTCGACTAGCAATATTGGTGATAAGCTTTATAGTTTTAATGAAGAGACGAGGAAGAAATTCCGGAAACTGGAGAACTTATGTAAGAAACAGATACAAGCCATATATGTGAAATCTTTATTTATTTATATATATATATATATATATATATATATAAAAATAAATTCAAAACGAAGGAAACACACAGAAAGATACAGACATAACTCAAATCGATATTTCGACCATCGTCGTCATCAGGAGGTGTGAAGAGCGAAGAGTCCCGCAGGAAGGCAGGGAGGTGACTCAGTCATCAGGAAAAAACGAACAACAGTTGGAAATATTGAATTTAGTAAGTGTGTATTTTCTATTTTTTCTATGTCGTGTTTTGTTAATTTAAAGTTTTATATGTCCACATGGACCGTTTCTTCAATTTAGTGCATATATATTGCTTATATAAAACTTTTATAACTTTATATAAATCTTGTATGAAGTTATGAAAGTTGAATATATATATATATATTGCTATATAAGCAATACCTATAAATTTAAAACTTTTTGTATGCAATTATAAAAGGATTCATTCCTAAAATAAATCTTAAAAAACTAAAAACACAATTTATAATTATATTTTTAGGCGTAAATTTTTCATAGGCCTACATATAAAGGACAATAAGAAATCATATTAAATATAGTCATCAACAAATAAACAATGTCAAAAATAGATTATTAAAGCTTGTAGAATATGAAAAGTAGAAGTATTTCAGAGATAAATATAATAACTTACGGAAATAAGAATTTTTTGATTAGAAAATGAAATTTACATTATATAAACCAACTAATAATCTTGACTGGTCAAATCCTTTGACTAGGCTAATCAGATAACATTACAATGAGAGTTTGATTTTGAACCTAGAAAATTGACCGAATTCCAATTTCAAAATATACCTGATCTATCAAAGAGTATATATATTATTTAATTTGTTCTATATATATATGAAAGAAACTAATCAGAGAGAGAGAGAGAGAAAGAGAGAGAGAGAGAGAGAAAGAGAGAGAGAGAGAGAGAGAGAGAGAGAGAGAGAGAGAGAGAGAGAGACGATCGTCGAAATATAGAAGTGAGTTATGTCTGTATTTATCTCTATATTACCTTCGTTAGAACTCTTTTTTATTTAAAAGTCCGTTGAACAGTTCATTTGATAGCTTTATATATATAGGTGTGTTATCTAACTGGGATTCGGCCAATTTTCTAGGATAAAAAATCAAACTCTTGTTGCCGACGTTTCGGTTTTATTTAAAACCTTTTTCATAGGCAGAAGTAAAAATTTTTTAACTAAGAAAATCAAATTTACATTATTTAAAGGAACAACAATGGTAACCGGACAAAACCTTCGACAGTTTAGGTCGAAAAATTGACCGAATCTGGAATAGAGAACACACCCATCTATCAAACGGTCAATATATTATTGAATCTGTTATATATATTATATATATATATATATATACCATGATATATTTTCATGGTGTAAAGCGTGACTAGCGCCGCCCTTCAACTTTTGTTATCAGTTCTTATTTGTTCTATTTACTTCTTTTATCTTCTTCAAGCTACCTTTTCGTATAATATTTCATTAATTAATTTTGTAACTTATTTAAATTTGATTTCTTCGTGGTTTTTCATTATAATTTATTCTTTATTAATTTTTATACTTTGATTTAATTCTGTTATCAGTTGTTATTTGTTCTATTTACTTATTTGATCCGTTTTAGTTTTTACCTCTTTGTTGGTATTAATTCTATTTTTATTAATTCTTTTTTACATTATTTGGACTTCATTTTTTGTTGGTTTATAGTTAATACTTTTGTTTTAAGCCAAGTTTCACACTTTTTTGTTTAAATTAATTTTTATTATGAATCCCGTTATTTCCCACTGCTTTAAACAGCTTCATTCTATATATATATTCTGAGCCTCTGAGGAGGCTCACATCTGGTTGCTCGGGGCGCGCAGTGCACCTGGACTTAACCTTAAAAGATAATTTTTTTTTTTTTTTATATGTATTTATTTTCCAGTATTCTTTATTCTCTAGTACTTATTTCTTTTTTCCTCTTTCGTATATTTTGTGTATATCTATTTTGTCTTCTTCACTTACCACTAGTTTGTTTTATCCTATTTTATTTTTCTAAATTCTTATTCTTAACTAGTTTCCCATACTTACCCTTTTATTCAGTCTCTATCTTTTATTTACTAAAACAACCAATGCAAGTTTTTTGTATTGTATTTTTTTTTATTTATTTTGTTTTTCTTCTTTTCTCTATCATTATTTTTGTTTTTTATAGTTTGTTTTTATCTTATATTGTTTATAATTTTTCACCTATTTATAGTTTTACCTAACCAGTACTGCTTATCTGAGTTTCTGTTTATATCTTCTCCTAATTCTATACTTTAAGACCGGGTACGGTTGACAGCGCTGGCGGTTGCCGGGTTGGTTACTTGCCGTTGCACCTACAACGTGCTTGGTCTCCCATTCTCTTTTCTCCTGAAGACGGATTACCCGAAAATTTGAGTCTGTAAGTGTGTTTCCCTACTTTGTGTGTTGCTCTTTGTTAATCTCGAACTCGTATATATATATTATATATATATATATATATATATATATATATTGGCTTCAAACAATTCAGCCACCTTTAAGCCGACGTTTCGTCTATATTTGTAGACATCATTAAGACAGGATTTAATTAAAATAACATGAGAAAATATTTATAAGTTACATTATTTAATTAATATACATAATTACCTTGGTATTTTGCTATTGCAAGAAAATATGTAACTACATAACCGTTGCATTCAAATCAGCCAATAGTGCTGCTATACAAATATTGTATATCAGAC
The DNA here is from genome assembly GCA_026182355.1 of Hermatobates lingyangjiaoensis. Lineage (NCBI taxonomy): Eukaryota > Metazoa > Arthropoda > Insecta > Hemiptera > Hermatobatidae > Hermatobates > Hermatobates lingyangjiaoensis. The sequence goes on from JAPFBL010000355.1 coordinate 217,618, forward strand.
TTGATAAGTCAATAAAATGTATTTATATATAATTAATATTAATATTTATCAATAATAAATATCTATTGCTTTATTAATAAAGGAAAATGAAATATTATAATATATAAACCACTAATAAGGTATTGTTTTCTTGACCACAATTTTTACTTAGTTGTAAAGTAGATATGACAAATGTCCATTTTTAAATCATTAGTTGTGCAATCCGTAATTGTGTGGTATTTACTCATTCTGAGGTAAAATTTGTGTGGAAACTTTTGTTGGTTTATCCATTTTACCTCAGAAATATCCATTTGTTTTTTGTTAGTTTATAGCCCTGTGGATGTCTTAAAATAAAGACGAAACGTTGGCGAAAAGGTCATTCCGTATATTAATTCTGACCAAACTCCAAGAAGAAGATAAACCACTAATATTATAATCAACTAATAAGTACATTTGTTAAATAAGATTGAATGGCCATAAAAATATCCTCCCACAGAACATTCCTTTGATATATTACCTATAATTAATAAATTTCAATATGGCATAATAATACAATAAAGTTAAGATTCAATATAAGAAGGAAAATATTTTATTAAAAATAAGCCAATGATATCAAATTAATTTTCTTAGTAATCTTACTTATGTGTTAATAATAACACATTGTATCGGTTAGTAAAGAACTGAAGTCCTTAAAATAAAGTGTTTATTAAATTAAATAAGGTAATTAATTCTTTATATCATGCAAAACAAAGAAGTCAATTTAAAAATAATTAAACCTATAAACACCAATTTTATTTGTCAATCTACTTAAAAGATTTCTAATTCAATTTAAACAATGTAAATAAATATCAACCAATTCAAGTTTTCAGTTTTTATAGCTTTATTGGTCTTGATTTAAAGAATGATTCAATGGATAAATTTGAAATGATTTTATGACTTAGTATGAGATGTAAGAAGAACAAAATTCTTTCACGTAAAAAATCAACTCCAATCAAACATATAATTTGTGATGCTTTGAACGATATGATGGACTTGTCTAACAAAATGCTCTAATAAATCTGTATGTTATTGTATATTAACTTGAATGAAAGTTAATATTAGATGTAGACTTTCTTGTGTTTATGAATCTTATTATCTTTAGCTAATATTGAATTTAGAGGAATGGACTCCTTAGTTTTATATTACTAAAAAGATATTAATTTTTAGCTGATTCTAAGGTGATTTTATGACACTGACATTTTTTCTTATATGTTTTTTTCAAAATAGAAAATTTTGAAGTGTTAAAGAGAAAACTTTGCCTTAAATTTTCATCGTAAAAGGAGGTCAGATAAATGACATTAAATGTGGCAGATCTATTAGCCATGTAATGTTGCAGATGGCCATGTATGAGATCCACAAAAAAAGAGATTATTTTGTAACACTTTTTTTTCTTTAGCTTTATGAAAGTGTTATTACTGCTGTGGTAATACCAATGATATTATATATATCAGTTATGTGTTATGCAAAAATAAGAGTTTATATTCATAACTGGTTGAATCACTATCTGTACGGTCTCGAGAAATGAAACTAATAAACATATCCCATATAGATATTTATATTTTTTCCAAATGAGTCATTATGTACCCAAGCAATGTGATATTATATTTACTTATAGTAAAGTTGAGTCTACGCCACTTCGGTTTTTTTTCGTATGAATTAAAATTTTGTTTCATTTCATTCTGTTACAACTGTTTTCAAGTGAATGTAAATAAATCTAAGAAGTAAAGCAGGTTGGTTGCATATAATTCTAAGTTGTATTTTCAGTTTTTATAGTAATATTTCCTAAATGCATAAATATGGTGTTTTTAAAATTACGAATCAAACACAACTTTCATATTTAATTATAACATTTGTTTTTCATAGCAAATATACCATAAGAAAGTTTAAATAATAAAATATTTACTGCGAACTCAACTAATGATCAATGATATAGATGTAATTTATAATTTGAAGATTATAAATGAAAACATAAACTTGAAAGAATTGAATTGGTTAATATTTAAGGAGACAATAAGGTAATAAATTAGTTTCTGTCAGTGGTAAATTTCAAATTATGCTTATAAAAGATGAATTATTAACTTCATCCAAATGAAAAGATATCAACTTAATACAAATGACTTAGTACAGATGACTTTCATTTTTTTGTTCATTATTACAATGAAGTTATAAAAATATGCTGTATAATGTAGTTCTAATTGATTTATTTCTCAATCTACTTTTATTTATTTGTCATCATTTAATAGTTATAATTTAGTACAAAGTAGTAAAAACAATAAAAGGTACTTTTAAATTGTGTACTAACTTTCTTTTTGATATGATTTTTTTTCTTTTCTTCTTTCTTATCAAACACCTATCCGAACGAAAAAATAATTTCACACGTGTGCATCAATTAGTAAACTAATTAATAAAATCACTTTTAAGCTGCTGTATATAACTTTTTTTTTCTAAACTCGGATTAAAAAAACCGACGCTTACAGGAATATGGTAAAAGCAAATGACGCCATGATGATTTACAAGACTATTAAAGAGCTTAATTAAGCCAGTGTATATAACTATTGACTGGATATAATCATGAACTAAATTCAGACCTATAAATTTTAGTGAGATATATTAAAAAAATATTCTATATAATCGATAATAAATATAAATAAACCTTTTTAAATAGGTAATTTTATAATAGAAGACAAAAATGGAAATAATACATGCATTAGTGAAATTTAGTAATTGACTTTTCAGGTTGGTCAATAATTATTTAAATCTTAAAACAATTCTGTCAGTCTCCATATAACTTTAAAAAGTCGGTATGCACTTATTTACTAGAAGTAAAGTTAATTGACAAGCTATTTAATTCAAGTTTTAATGCAGTTATCTCTCTTTTGATAATTTTAATGAAAATGGAATCATTATCACAACCTTGTAAAAAAATCAATGAACCAGGATGACTAATAATTAAGACTAATCATTTGCTGAGTAATATTTTAAATTAACTTACAATATGTTGCAAATTTAAACGGTAGAGTTTACATAGTTAATTATTAGCATTACAAAGAGTTTGAAAAAACAAAGTAATAATAATACATTTAATAAAATGGAACCATTTTTTTAAAATTTTTCTTAGAACACTATATTTTTGATTATAAACACATAAATAATTATGTTGTCAACTAAATTTTATTCTAAGTCATGTAATTAGTTGTGTATCTTCTTTTATTTAATTATCATTATATATAAGTTAGTTTAATTCATTTACATTATTAATTAAAGCATTAATAATAACTAACTTCCTGCTAACAGGATTTAACTGAAAAAGCAGCTGACCAAGTGACATGCTATACGAAATCAATGAGATAGTCAACTAAGTTGGATACTTAATATATTTATGTATACAAATAAATTAGTAAAAAACACGGAGAGCTAAATTAATTTGGAAAGAAAGTAAAAATATAAAAAACAGTTAACGTAAAATAAAAGTGTTGAAAGAAAGTAAGAATTAATAAGGAAGGTATAGTTAGAAATAAAGATGGTAAGTATTAGAAACCTAGAAAAACATGAGTCATGAACTTCTTATCGATATTACTTGTCACTGCCTACTGACATTTTCTTTATATTTGCACATAAGTTATAAATTACAGACTTTAAACTTAAATTTAAACTGAAATAATGCTAGGAAAACGTAAAAATATTAGTAAATATAATAGAATTGGGGTAGAAATTTTTACTTTAAACTAATGGTTACATCTAGAATTTTACTGATAACAAGACCATTGTGATAGCAGTAAATTTGAACATTATTGGTATTTTTATCAACTGCAAATACGAACTGAAAGCATTGTTTTTTATTTAAAACTAATACTTCAGTATATAGAAACTGAATCACGCGAATAGTAACCATCAAAATTATGACTTGGTTCTAACATAGTGCAATCAGTTATTTTGTGGTATTTACTCATTATAGGGTAAAAAGCTAATGAAATGTTCTCCACATATAAAAATTTAATCGTATAAACAACGCGTTTCGAACACGTAGTGTTCTTCTTCAGGCATTAACTAAGGGTGAGTGTCTGTGGTACAAGTGACTGGGAATGATTGTTATATAAACAGAACAGCCCTTATATAATGATTGTTAAATAAAAATAAAACAGAAAATCAATTAGTTGTCAAGAAGTTTGATATTATCAGGGTTGGGGAACCGGAACCGGAGCTGGAGCCATAAAAAATTTCACTCGCTCTGAAATTATGTGATTATTCATTATATTTATTGTGATTTGGTGGTTCCTTACTAGTTAATTACTGTAGCCACTAATTTGACTCGGGGTAGTATACAACTTTTTTTTTGAAGTATTCACTAGTTTACGATTACTGAAAAACCCCATAATGTAAATATTCAGTTAGATGTCCAGATTATCGGATTTTGATCAATTTTTTACATCTAATAGATTGATATATAGAGATGAAACTACACCTAACACAAATTTAGCAACATTTTGTCAAACTGTTGAACAAGAAAATACTTGCATCATCTCAGATTCCAGATCTGCCCTTCAAAGCAATCAAGTTAATGACTATTACTTCTGAATTTTGGAAATCCACGACCTGTTAGCAAATTTAGAAGGGAAGAATATTGTATTTCAGTGGAGCCCAAGCCACTGTGGTATCCGAGGTAATGAAAAAGCAGACGTATTAGCAAGTGCCAAATGTGACTTGGGTGCTGTTGTGGAAGCATGCTATTCCTTACAGCAGTGTAAGAGAGCTGCAGCAAACTGCCTTAAAAGTTCGTGGAACCTCAGGTGGCAGAACTGTGATACTGGAGGAACTTACTACGAGATTCAAGGCTCTCCAAGCGATCCTCACTTATTCAATTCAGTTTCAACATTTGCAACAAGAGCGCGAACGGGACATATTGTGACGAATAAATATTTACACCGGTTCAACTTAACTGACAGTGCCCTGTGTGGAGTCTGCTTGTTAGAAGAGGAAAGTCTTGAACATATTCTTCTCCAGTGCTCGCATTTCCTGCGCTACCGAGAAGTACTAAAGAGAAGCTAAGAGATGAGGCCACTCTGAAAAAAATCCTCTCCAACACCAAATTCTGGCAAATAGCTGCCGACCTATACTGGAGATACTGAGCCAACGAAGCAGAGAGCTTTGGAAGCTCGAACTAAGAAGTAAGAAGTAAGTACAAATTTAACAAGATGCTGTCCGTCAACAAGACCGAATATCGATTTACTAAAACTAGTCAATAATACAGCATTTTACTTCAATGTCAATTTGTCAATAATTTTTGGTTTGGAATCGAGCCACTGAAATTTTTATGGCTCCAGCTCCGGTTCCGGATATTATCAGCTCCCCAGCCCTGATAATATCTAACTTCTTGACAACTAATTGATTTTCTGTTTTATTTTAATTTAACAATCATTATAAAACGACTGACACCAGAAGCTTGTTAGCAACAAAGTACGAATAGAATAAGCAGCTTTAAGTAATTAGGAAGCTACAAACTAAATAAATTTGTATATTTAGTAAATTAAATCAAAAGATCCATAAAACCTTTATTAAATGTTTAAATTAAAATGAAAAAAGGGTTTCATAAGTTCACTACAAAAGAGAAATAAATATTTTATTCAAGTATAACTTACCTATGAACATATTTAAATCAGGGAAAAAAATTAAAATTCCAAATAAACAAAAATTTTAATTTCTATTAACAACTAATTTAAATAGTTAATCAAAATTTGTTTTGACAAATTTGATAGAATAAATATATCACAGATAAACCAAATTCAAGAATTTTGTATGATCTAGATTCGATAACAGGATTTTAGGAGGCAAGACTTTTTGATTTTGATGATTCCTCTATCCTGAAAAGAAACAGAAAAAAGTTATTATGTTAATTTGAATTGAAATAAGATAAATATTGAGAAAAATCTTACTGTTGACAGCAGGCTTTCATTTGTCGTCGACTCTTCTTTGGATATTTCAACATTAATATCAAAAGGGACGTTGTCAAGTTTATTGGTGTCATCAGTTATATTTAGTGCTAAAAAATAAAAAAATTAAAAAGGTATTTTAATGCATTTAAAAATTTAACATGTTAATAGCAAAGTAGGCCACATTGAAGGTTTTTTAGACAAGGGAACAAAAAAATTAGTGTAGTGGAAAAATTTCTTTTCAAAATAATCACAATTAAGCTGAATATACCTCTTCTTGGCCAAAATTATTTTCTAAGGATCATTGCCGCTCAACTGTTATCTCACCTCAACTAGGGTCCAGGGTAGCCTAGTGTCTTACGCACTCACCTGTCGACTGATAGATCCGGAGTTCGATATCTCCGGAAGGTGACAAAAAAAAATTTGAGCTTGTTCTCCTTTGGAGAGGACAGTAATCCATCAGTTCTCCAAAGCATGTAAGATGCCAGGTGCTAATTAAAGATCCCTAATCCAAAACAGTGTCGTAGCAACCATTTTTAACGCCAAGGGTGGTCTTAACCCCCCCCTCTCCCTGCCAGCCGTTTAAAAGTCCTGAAAATATTTATTTTCATAGAATTACAATCAAGGATCTACTTTTAGACTGCTGTTATTACTATCTGACTTTCATCTTTTACAGTACTTGTATATATCAAAAAAAACAATCATAAACAAAGAAAAACAATGATTTTCTTTGGTATAATTCAAATCATGAAAAAATTTTACATTTAATGGCCACGCAAACAAATATAATAAACTTTCAACCACTTTAAAAAAAATAATTCTGAATAATTCTTAATTTGCTAATATGTAGTACACTTGAAAAATCCGTTTAAAAGCAGTATACCCAGAATCCCCCAAGACGACTCAAGAGAAAATGGCCCAGGGATCTGCTATTACAATAATATACTTTAAAAAAAAAAAAAACCAAAGTGAGAAGTTGAACCAGTGGGTTTCATTCTTTGCTCATGTGCATCGATGTCATTGTGTAATCTATTACTACATATGCCTGTTACGCATAATATGCGTAGTTGTATATTTGTAAATAAAGATGATAAAAAAAAAGCAGTATTACACACATAAAATATAAAAGCAATGATGACCTTAAAAACTAATTTTGGTATAAATTTTCAGTTTTTTTTTTAGCTTTTTATGGTTTTAATTTTTTTCTATTTTCTTTTTTTACACCCTCAAAATGCCACCCTCTGGTATGTGCCGCTCCTTACCTATTACTACGCCACTGTTCTAAATAAACTTGAATTAGGCAAAATTTAGGACTCCTAAAGTAGAAAGTTCATTGTGTCGTACCATAAAGTATTAATCTTTGTCGTAAGTACGTTCTCTCGTGAGACTGTCATTGCAACCTAAGCTATCAGATCAACAGTTTACGGTATGCCTCGAGGTTGTGCTGCACTCGATACAACGGCTGCCTCGAGGTTTGTGTTGCACTGTCCACACAATATACTTTTCAAGTTTGGGATCTGTCACACAGGGAAGATTGCATATTAAGTCATGTTCCCCTCAGCCTACACTTTGGTTCTTTGGGTAACAGTAACAGATAAGCCTTGCATTGTCATTGAGCAAAATCATTCCACATTTCAGACTCTTTCAGCGATTTTTTTTTTTTAAAAACTTCGAGTAAAAAAAGGCGTTATATCATAGTATCCACATATCTAGAACATTTAAGAAAAGAATCAACCATTCTTTTTGAAACGTACAACTTCTTGTGGTGTTCCTTATTTTCGAATTCTCAAACTCGAGATTGGCATTCAGTTATATAAGAATAAATCCATGTTTCATTACCAATAACAGTGTTATAAAACAGAAGTAACCATTCTCTTAGAAAGTGCTTTGCAAACGTACAACTTTTTGTGGTGTTCCTTATTTTCGAATTCTCAAACTCGAGATTGGCATTCAGTTATATAAGAATAAATCCATGTTTCATTACCAATAACAGTGTTATAAAACAGATGTAACCATTCTCTTAGAAAGCGCTTTGCAAATGAACAACTTTTTGTGGTCTTCCTTATTTTCGAATTCTCAAACTCGAGATTGGCATTCAGTTATATAAGAATAAATCCATGTTTCATTACCAATAACAGTGTTATAAAACAGAAGTAACCATTCTCTTAGAAAGTGCTTTGCAAACGTACAACTTTTTGTGGTGTTCCTTATTTTCGAATTCTCAAACTCGACATTGACATTCAGTTAAATAAGAATAAATCCATTTTTCTATCACCAATAACAATGTTGTGGATACAATTTTATGAACATTGGATACATTTTCTTATGCTCTCCTCAGACTGGAGACCTCTTATAGTTATCCGTTAAAGTTTTGAAAAATCCAGTGTAAAGGCAGTTTTCAAACTATGTTTTCACTATGTAATAGAGTTTCTATTACAAAATGCTGATAAATAAACAACTTTTTTACTTTAATTGAATTTAAAGAATATCTTTTAAGTAATACATTGTGCGACACTTTTAAAATTATAATACTTTGAAAACGGTTGTTCAACACTCTTGCTACAATTCATAATTGTACAGATTTAATAATGCACAAACGCAAACTCATTATACATAAAATATATATTGCACAGTAATAAAGACACCACTATCCTCGTGTTATTAAAATGTTCAGTAATTTAAAAAAAAAAATTGCCAATATCTATAGTATTACAAGTAAAAATAAAGACATTTTCTTACTATATTTTCCTTGATCTGTTTCCTGAGCCTGTACTATTGTGGTTTTTAATTCATTGGCAACATCATTTGCAAACTGCAATAACTACAGCAAAAAAAAAAAAAACAATTACAAAAGAAAAAGGGAAGTTATCCTCTCAAGAAGAAACAACATACAATTTCTGCAATAAATAAGTTTATTTTAGCTTTTCAATAAGTGAATTACTAATAGAGAAAATGCAGCTTACCTCGTGAATAGCAGTGGGATTCATAACTGATTTATTTTTCTTAAACCCTTCATTGATTTCTGCTCTGGCAGCTACAAATGAAAATTATCTTAAAACTTTCAAAAATCTTCTTTTTTTTTGGTCAGAATAAGACTTTTTCCTATTCTCAACCTCTTCTAAATCCGTTTCATTTATTCATGTAGAAATGTATGTAGCCCGTGATTTCTTTATTACTATTTTTAAATAATTCTAATTTTAAAAGGACTACTTATTCTCAAATTAAGTACCCAAGCCCCACTTTAGATTAATTCATTGGAAATTCTTATTGAAATATTGCTAATGTTTCAATGAAATTTTTAAAAATTGTTCAATGAGCATTGTTTGAGTAGAAATAATAATATTTTCAATTCTCGGTAAATAATTCATTATACTTTAACTAATAACAACTAAGTTCCCTAATTTGAGATTGTTTTATAAAACAATAATAAGTAAAAAAAATGCTTATTATAGAGGTCTATTTAACAGGATAACGGTAGGAAACTATTTCATTCGATAACATTATACAGTAATCAAATCATTAAAACACACTATTTCTTTGGAAGTAACAAAGACAGGAAATCAAATTAACATTACCAAACAAATAACTACTTGCATGAAAGTTACAAACATTGTCCATTATTTATTTGTTCATGAGAGGACGTGAGAATTAAATGATCAGCAAAATGATCTTACATTAGATCATTTTCTTGGACTGAGCATTCAAAATATAAAATTAGATTTTATTAGGAATCGGGACTGAACAATGAAGAATATTGTTATTACCATTTAGAGCTCTTGTGTCGTCCTTAAAAACTTGCAAACGTGCCCTGTGAATATTTCTGAAAGCCTGGAAAACCTAAAAATACATTTCATTTAGCCATGTTCTTCAAGTTATACAATCATAACAGATATGGAATGTAGAAATGAATGGTTAACTAGATGGATTCACATTGAGTTGTTTTTTTTTAATAATGAGTTCCACCAAACTAAATTAGATAAAATTATTGGCATTTAAAACATTACATTACAAACCTCCTTCCTCAAAGGGTTCGTCATTTTACACCAACTAAATTCCTCTCGGATCCTGTTATCACTTGACGTTGAAACCTCCCTATGTGGTTTTAAAAGTGATTTCCAGATAACAGGTGTTATTGTTTTGTTGACTTCACTTATGGAAACAATATCAAGTGAATCTAATCAGGATGAGGAAACAGATTCGGTTGTGGATGAAGAATCTTTAAAGTTTGCTAAAAATTTTGGAAATGACTGGATCGGTAAACCAGGAATTTTAACAAGCTCTGAAGAAGATGAACCTTTCGAAGAACTTTACGATAACTTTAAATCTGTTCATAGGAAGTTTACTATTCCTACAAATGTAAAACCATTAGAAGGTAGTGACCTTTTTTCTAGTGATTAATACTTTGTGATTACCTTTATCTAATAACAGAAGTATATATATTGATACATGTTATAAGATTCTTGACGGTTTATGTCTATGATTTAAACTACTTCTCTCACCGACATTTCGACATATATTTATGTCTTCCTCAGGCAAAAACATTGTTTACTATTAGTACTATTACTATAAAAATTTGGTCATTGTTTACATTTATATATATGATATAAATTTTAAATTTATTAATGAAGAGTAACTGGAAATCTAGTGATTTATAAATCTGGTATTACAACTATGGATTCTCACATTAATATATGTTTTTTTTTTACTTTTTTTCCGGAATTACAGTGATCGATATTTACTCACCTCAGAATACTGTTCCTTTTTCTTCATTGCTACTACATTAAAAACCATGAAATATAGTTTAATGAAGAGAAATTGAAAAGGGAAGAATATTTTGAGGTGATCAAATATTGACATCTGTAATTCTGGAAAAAATGTAAACAAAACACTTATCAATGTGAAAATCCATCGTTGTAATACTATATTTATTAGTCACTGCTTTCCCAGTTAAACTTCATCTATAAATTTAAAATTAATATTATATAAATAGAAGAAAGGTTTTGTCTATACATTGCTTAGAACTGTCTCATTTCAAGTTATCTTTACGTTTGATACAGTAGAGAAACCGAATCCACCCTTAGAAAATGTCTGTCTGAATGGTTTGTCCGCAAAATTTTGTCACAAGTAAACTCAGCCACCATAAGATATGGCGAGCTGAAACTTTGGCAGTTGATTTGTGTATGTGTAACTTAGAAACTAAGCTTTGAATTAATTGAAAATTCAACGTAGAAGCGAAGTTAGTTATGGACATTTAAACTGTCTTTGGCTAACTTCACAGACCGTTTATTATGAAAATATACAGGTATAGCAAGTAGGTATAGAATACCTACGGTAATTCTTAGTTGATTTTAATTTCATTTACAATTTAAGCTCCCAGCAAGAGATAATTGACAAGGTGTTTTCCGAAGTTCAAGATCTGTCATCTATTCAGAATAACTGGCTTTGTAAACCAACACTTCTTACCCCTACAAATGAGCAAATACGAAAAATCAATAAACAAGTTTTTGCACTGTATCAAAGTGAGGAAAGAACTTACAAGTCAGTAAATAGAGTGATTAGTGATGAGGAAGTAGTTCATTATCTAATTGAATTTCTTGACTCCGAATTCGTGCTCTGCACAGACATGTCATAGAGTCGGATATAATGACGGTGTGGTACTGGGGAGTCAGTGTTAATACGACCCCTACCATTGATACCTAGGAACTGTCTCTTTAAATTCAAACTTTGCTATGTCACAAGGCCAATCCTATCTACGGCAGGAATTAAAGTGAGTGAGATCAAGTATTTTTGGTCTCGCTCTAGAGTCAGAAGACCCGACTCTCTGTTCTTCCATGCACCTAAAGGATAGACACCTAATGTGTATAGAGAGGGACTTACTTAACATTGCTAATAAACATATTTTTTCCTGTTCTATAACTTCTATAATTAATATTATGAAATAACCACGTATCATCTCTGAATTTTTGTGTAAAATACCCATAAAAAGACGGGCACATCTGCTTATATTATATATGAAAGTAAACAAAGACCAAATTGTTGTAATAATGGTGCTAATGGAAAAACATTTTTTCAGCCCTACGGAAGACATAAATGTATGTCGAAAATTCGAGGAGAGATGAAGAGATGAGCTAAATACGGTAAATAGTTCCCTTCAAAAAATCCTTGAGAATGTCGAACAGTTTTCGACGAATAATCCGGTGTAATCAATTTTTGGACTTAATCCCCAAAAACCTATTTTGTATTTGAGGTACATATACGAATTTGATTAGCATACAAATTTTATTGCTGCAAACATCAAAATGTTTATAAGACCTATATAGCCTGAACTTAGACCTAACATTATTAAATGCGAATTAATAATTATTATCGTAACTTCAATTAAGCTTGTAGTTTAAAAAATCCGGTAAAGTGCATTCACAAGCCATCTGTCATGGCTTCTATATATCGATATCGACCTGTATGGGTAAATCGATGTCTAAACATTAGAATCGTGGCGTACAGATGAGTCTGTTCGTCTGCGCATGTCAATGCAATCACATGTTCCTATTGGCCAATTATTCAAATGTAACGGCGAAAACTGTACCGCCAATGCCACTTCCTTTTACCTGTCCCCTGTACAACCCCCTCAGTTCCATTTTTCTCGTGGATGTGTCCTACTCCTTCTCCAGATACTTTGCCGTTGCTTTTAAATTAGTCAGGTCAGTTCTTTTTTTCGGTATGGAAAGGTTGAGTCTGTTTTTTTTCATGAGTTTGAGGCATGAGAGTCCGGAAAGAGTAATTGAGATATGCATGGATCTTGGATTGCTTGCGAGAGAGTATGTATGTCCTAAGTGTGGAAAAAATATGTCTCTCAGACTAGGTGCCGAAAAGGGTGATATGTTTGAGTGGATTTGTAGAACAAAATCTGCCCCTGCCCATCGTGTGAAAAGGAGTGTTCGATCTGGCTCCTACTTTGAGCGTAGCAGGATGTCAATTCCTGACATCTTGTTACTGACTCATTTGTTGGTTCACCACATCGACCACAGTTTTGTCATGTTAGAAATGAATGTTTCTTCCCATACGGTGTGTGATTGGCATAGTTTTATCAGGGAAGTATGTTTAGAAGAATGTTTGAGATTGAATGAACCCATAGGTGGAGCTGGCGTGATAGTAGAAATAGAAGAGCATCAGTTAAACCGTGGGAAGAGAATGGAGGGTAAGTGGGTTTATGCTGGGGTAGAACGGAGCTCGAAAAAGTGTTTTTTTAAGGTTGTTGAAAGGAGGGATAAAGAAACCCTGCTAAATATCATTAAGACTTTCATACTGCCAGGGACCACCATCTACTCGGACTGTTGGAAGTCTTACAACTGTTTAGCAGATGAGGGGTTTAGGCACCTTACGGTTAACAATTCCCTTCATTTCAAGAACCTGGAAATTGCAACTGTGAGTACCTGGTCTACGATAAAAAGAGCTTTGCCTAGTCGGACCATCAGAGATCAGTTTGACTCGTACTTAGCGGAATGCATCTGGAGACGAGTTCATTCTTATACTAGTGATCGGACGAGAGCTTTTTTGGAAGCAGCGGCTAGAGTTTACCCTCCCCGCACAAGGGATATCGGACCAGAGGAAGAGACCCTTCCCGGTCCATCACACGAAGATTAAGGTTAGTCATATTTGTATTTTCATGCTTCCATTTGCATTTTAAAAAATGCATACTAGTATATGTTATATATATCGTAGGGAAAGCCCTATCATAGACATCGTATTTTGTAACCTTTAGGTTAATATGCAGAAAAAGGGGTCCCCGCCATCGTGCCATATTAAGTGTTCAGTTATAAGGTTATATACTTATAAATGTATAATAATATATTGTGTTATGTATTAATAATACATTCTATTGTCAATTTTCAGATTTGTAATAAAAAAATTATTTAAGATAATTAGCTATAATTAATTAACATTTGTGTGTACTGACGTCATACACTCCACCGAGTTCTGGCCTTCTCTTTATATATCGATAGTGAACACTTAAGATGGCAGGGCCCCTGTCTCTGCATATTGTAATTATTAACTTCCCAGTGATCATATCATGTGCCATTATTATCAAAATACCCTTTTAATTCATGATATTTGGGAGAGTTTGACTTGAAATCTCGGTTTCAGTAGTGCAAAATGTATTCATTATTAGAATTTAAAGAATTACTCAAATTCCATTATGTGTAGAATCTATCATACTCATCCTTTTACTAAAATTTTCGTTTTGCCTTTGAAACTCTGGTGGTCATAAAATCCATCTGATCCGCATTATCAAAATGTATGGAGTTTGATTTAATTAGCTTTGTATTTCTAATCTTAATTGCTGTATAATAATTGGTATGTGCAGTAGACTTCCTAATTGGGAACATATATTGTCGAAACCAACTTCTGTTATTAATAATTACTTGACAAATTAATTAGAAGGTAGTTATTGTCTAGAATGGGTATAGAAATATAAAATCGATGTATCATAAACTAGTGACCTTTGTGGAACTAACAAGATCATTAATTTTATTGTATTATGTGTTCAAAAGATGGATCTGGTTGTTATGTCTGCACTTGTGGGGCCAAATTCAAAGGAAAATATCATATATCTTACCATAAATATTGTGCTGGCGGAGAAAAACCATATACTTGTAAATTGTGTACCAAAGGATTTGTGAAAAGGGATCATCTTAAATATCATATGCTTACTCATGCAGGTAAATTCAAAACTATGAATTAAAATAAATTACAAACTGAATTGTTTATTTTTGAAAGTTCTAGTTAACTAAAGGTGACCATAGAACTCCCATATTGGAGATTGAACATTTCCGGTTAACTGTTTTCTATTCCTTTTTCTTTAATATGATTTATTATTGTAGGGCGTCGTTTCCATTTCTGTATATTATGAATATACATAAAAAATGATTGTTAGATGAAAAATCTATCATCAAACAAGCATTTTTAGGCATGGCTATCTCCAAAATTTAATTAAAAACCTATTATGACTACGAAATTAACAATAACACCCAACTGATCTTATTTCTAGCAGTTCCCTTTTTTTGCCACAACTTTCTTGCTTGATATTAATAAATTAAGAATGGTAATTAACAACATTTAAATTTAACTGTATTTGTTTATTTAATCGTTTATTCGCAAACAAGTTTCCTTGAATTATTTACTTTTAATAATACACATTTCTTTTGTTTGTAGACTTGAAACCATTTAAATGTAAAATATGCGAAAAATGTTTTCGACAGAAAGACAAACTAAAAAGGCATGAAAGAATTCACTCAGGTAAATTGTTTTGCTCACATTGATTCATTTTTTTTTATTGTGTAATCTAATTTCTAAAATTATAGGTGAAAAAGAAGAATGTAAGGTATGCAAAAAACAATTGAGTAGTGAGGCTTCTCTTAAAATTCATATGCTTCTTCATGATCGAAGTAAAAGATTCTCCTGTGATAAATGTCCTAAAACGTTTTCAGAAAAAACTAGCCTTAAAAGGCATTATACAGTACACACAGGTAAAGTGAATATTTTTGAAGTCCACCTATATTATGTTTTTTCTTTCCCTCTTTCTTTTTGTCTCTTTTTCTTTCTTCCCGATCATTCTCTACCTATTTCACATCTCATCCTTCCTCTTCATTTCCAACCTTCGCTCTTCTTCTCTGTCTCTTTCCTACTTCTTTCAGTCCTATATTTCACTCTTTCGTTCTCCTCTTTTCCACTTTAGTTCTCTCTGTTTGTCTCTCTCTCTCTCTCATTCTCACTCCCCCTTTTCCTCAGTCTCACCCCATTTTCAATCCAGATTGCTCTTCATTTCTTTTTGTACAATTGATAGTTACTTATTTAAAATATTTACTTAACGTTTATATTTTATTAAATTATCTTTTTATTTTTCAGGTCAAAACGATTTTATGTGCGAAGTATGTAGTAAATTATTTTCCAGAAAATCCAAACTAGTTAATCACAAACGAATTCACTTTGGTGTTCGAGAATTTAATTGCACTTTGTGTAAAAAAGCTTTTAAAAATAAAAGTGAATTGTTCCGGCATAAAGAAGGTCATAATGGTGAGAATTATTTACTGTAATTTCATTTTTAAGAAACCGTAAGTCTTTTATAAAAAACAAATCTTTTATATATTACAGTGGTACCTCGGCATACGAGTTTAATTCGTTCCGTAACCTTACTTGTATCTCAAAGCATTAATCCGTTCCAGCCCCAAAAATACTCACCCCTAATTGTTTTTGTTACGTGATTTTGAATAAGCAAAATGTATTTATATATGGGAAATATTCTATAAAAACATAATAAAAGAGAATGTAGAGATTGTTAGAAAAAACTGGTTTTATTAAGTTAACGTACATATGTAATTAGTATTTTGGTTATTTAAATTTAACTTAGACGTAACTTAAATGCTACTGTATGCATAATTTTAGTTACTACTTTTCTCTTCACTGGTCTTTGCCTTTTTCACAAGATTAAAAAAAAACTGTCCAAGGAGGTTTGTTTCTTCCTCTCTTTCAGAATGCTACGGAAATGTGTTAGGAAAGTTTCATTAAATAGATCCAATGCGCGACCAGTTGCAACTTTTTCGGGGTGTTTCTTTGCCACGAACTGTGAAACTCTCTCCCACATTTCCAAGATGTTCCAATTGAATTGATCTTCCAATTTTCAAAGGTAAACTGAGTGGGCCGTAGGCGGCATCGTAGAAAAAAGAAATGTACCTGATAAATGACCTGATACTACAATTGGCTGTTCCTCGTATCTCAAATTTCACTTGTATTTCAAAACAAAATTTCGCTCATTTGACAGCTCGTATCTCAAATAACTCATATGTTGGGACACTCGTATCCTGAGATACCATTGTATTTCTAATAACTGCTAGCAGGACACTTTGACTTCACACAATATGCAAAAAATTATAATAATAATCAATTTGACTGTTTCTTTAAAAAGTTGATAAAAGGGTTTTGTAATATCTGTAAAGTATAGTCTGTGCTAATTTCAGGTTAATCAGGAGTGTTAGAATTAATATAATTCATACCAATCTATACTATTATCAAAGAAACCATGTCAAGTCCCTCACAAATGTAAACAAATACAAGCACAGCATATGTTCCTTCATTCCAAGATGAATTAACAGCTTTTATAGATATATTGCCTTTTGCTATAATCGGAATTTTATGCAGTCTTTTTTGTTAATTGCTAATACTAAGATCTTTCAACCGTAACAGGTGGTCTTCGTCAGAGTCAAACAACCGAACAGTTGGGTTTTTGACTCTGACGAAGACCACTTGTTACCGTTGAAAGATCTTAGTCTTGTTTTCCCATTTCTTATTGTGGTTTGATCATTCATTGTTATTTCACGTGTTTATGTGATATATTATGTTTATGTGATATATTGTTAAAAGTATCGACCGTGGAATAGAAACAAAACTACAGTTTATCGGGACTCGGTCAGTTCTTCAGGATCAAATTAATCTCTAAATGCCAACGTTTCGGTCTTTATTTAAAACCTTTTTCATAGGCACAAGTATAAATTTTGAAACAGAAAAACTAAGTATTACATTACAAATTATTTTACAAAGAAAAATAGTATGTGGATTTTTAACAACTGTAGTCTGTTGTTACAAACAGTACTTGTTACAAACAACTTACTACAGTTGTTGTTAAAATCCACATACTATTTTTCTTTGTAAAATAATTTGTAATGTAATACTTAGTTTTTCTGTTTCAAAATTTATACTTCTGCCTATGAAAAAGGTTTTAAATAAAGACCGAAACGTTGGCAATGAGAGTTTAATTTGAACCTGAAGAACTGTTCTACTCCCGATAAACTTTAGTTTTGTATATATATATATATATATATTATTAAAATAAGCAGCAGCTTCTGCATTGACCAGTTTCTTGTTGACACTCTCTAGTTTTCGTATCACTTTGCGGTGAGACTCTGGTAGCTTCCAAAGAAGGTTAGCAAAAGACATTAACACACACAATAAACATAGGTCAAACACGAAAACACTTGAATAAATCACTTTTTTAAAATGCCGTTTTAATCACTAAATTAACAAACTAAATAAACAATACGTACAAGCTTTCGGCTGTCATTCGCCATCCTCAGGTATAAACTAAAATTAATTAAGGCTAATGCACTACAGTTAAAATAGAATAAAATATTTTATTCTATAACGGTGTCTACACAATTACTGTGTGTATTTGTAAATACATCTGTAATTTAGGATGTAAGTACAAAGAAGTCTTTTGCTAACCTTCTTTGGAAGCTACCAGAGTCTCACTGCAAAGTGATACGAAAACTAGAGAGTGTCAACAAGAAACTGGTCAATGCTTATTCAACAAGAAGCTGCTGCTAATTTTAATAACATATGCTTAAGGGAAGACCTGCTGCCATTGTACACAAATATATATATATATTATATATCTATATATGTAGTTCAATATAAACAAAGAAACATAGAGAAATCAGAAGAACACACTTACAGTCTCTAATTTTCGGTTTGAACCGTCTTCAGGAGAGATAAGAGAGGGAAACCAAGCGCACTGGATCAGAGACGGTTGGAGACCACCGTCTCCAACCGTCTCTGATCCAGTGCGCTTGGTTTCCCTCTCTTATCTCTCCTGAAGACGGTTCAAACCGAAAATTAGAGACTGTAAGTGTGTTCTTCTGATTTCTCTATGTTTCTTTGTTTATATTGAACTATATTTGTCCGTTTTGGATCGTATTTCCAACGAAAAAAAGTGTATATATATATATATATGTATATATACCATGATAAACGAAAAACGGTCCGGCAGGACAGATAACAATTAAAATAAGCAGTGTGTGTGTGTAGATGTAAACAAACTATATAGGTACATATAAAGACACTTATTATTTTACGGTTAGATATATTAGCATGATTCAAATAATAAATACGTCTTGTGCTATTTAACCTAATAAAATATAAAATATTAACCTTTAATATATAATAACCTAATTGTGCTATTCCCAAGTAGTACAAAATAATGATTCATTAAATTATGTCAGAGGAAATATATTTGTCATATTTTTTTTAAAAAATCATGAAAGTATATCTTATTGAATCGTTTTCAAGGCGAGGCAAATTGTTTAGGTTGTTCATTTTCATTTTGTGAATTAGATTCATTAAATTCGTTTTAGAAATGTGTATTCTTTTTATGTAACCTACGTATTTCTTTGTGATTTTGTATATATATGCAAAACTAAATTTTATCGGCACAGTTCTTCAGGTTCAAATTAAACTCTCAATGCCAGTGTTTCTGTTTTTATTTAAAACCTTTATCATAGGCAGAAATATAAATTTTGAAACAGAAAAACTAAGTGTTACATTCCAAATTATTTTTTTTTACAAAGAAAACTAGTCTATGGATTTCAACAACTGCTCTAATTTGAATGAATACGTGACACAATAACATATTTATATTATAAATAATTTATATTTGAATCAATTGTAAATTATAAACTCACATAACTTTCATTTACAAAGAAATTTTGACAAAACTGACATTTTAGTCTTTAAGTGTTGGGATAGGCCATTCATTTAATATTGGGGGTTTGAATCATTGCATTGTTGTTTCACGTGTTTATGTGAAATCTTTTTATATATATATATATATAATGTGTGTGTGTTAAAAAGTTATTATATCTGTGGCGAAAGATGGGTGTTGAACTAGTACCAATAACAAGAAGGTTATCAATGGATTCTAAATATATTTAGAAAATAATAGTTTTTAACGGGACTTTTAATTAACTTAGAGTGTTTAGTTTCACTAATACAGAGGTTCCCAAAGTGAGTCCACGAAAAATATTTGTCTGAATGTTTGTTTAGACATCATGTTTTAGTAAATCATGAAATCGAATCATGTCTATATATACTTATTTTCAAGTAGAAGTGGTCCAAATTTGATTCATATTTACAATGAATCTCTAGTTAGTTTTTGGAGCTTTTTGATTCCCGAATTTCCTGCTATTGCAAAAAAAAAAGCACTTTACATATTGCTACCATTTCCCACTACCTACTTCTGTGGATTTTCCTTTTATACTGCCATAAACTAAATACTGAAGTAGACTTAATCCTGTTGCTGACTTGAGAATCATAGTCAACTATAATACTCAACTATAAAGCTAAACATTAAAAAATTGTGTGATTATATTGAACAAAAACATTATTGTCATTAAACTCTACAAAATTATTATAATTATATTATATTTTTAGCATATGATTACAAAAAAAGTCTTAGTGAAAATTGCTAGTAATTCTGTTTTATGTATTTTATGTACTTGTGCGAAATATTAATATGAAAATATTTTTGTTTTACATTTTTACATATTTAGTTTTGAAAAAAAACACAGTGTTTTAATTAAAATTTCTAATTGTTTTTAGGCGTACATACTATTTATAAATGCATAGGAAAATATTTACATTATGACCGTATAAAATCATTAGAATTTGGGGTTCCCGGGAAAATTACTGAACCAAAAAAGGGTTCCGCGTCGAAAAAAAAGTCGGAAAAATTCTGCACTAATAGAATGATGTGGAACCGAATGAACTGTTAGTGGTTTCTAAATTAACAAAAGAAGAATGTCACGATTCTTTGCATCACTCATACTTGAATATCAAAATATAAACAAATGACTTACGCCAATTGTGCTCTTTTACAGTTTTTTTTTTTAAATTTTCGAGGGATTAAAATGTGGAATAAAATTTATAATCGGTTTGTATTTTCAAACCGGTATTTATTTTTAGTTATATTTAAGAAATAATAACTTTTTTTTACAATTGTCTGTCATTTTAAGATAACTGTTAACAAATTTTTGTATCTCTAATAACTTATCAAAATGTTCTTTCTAATAGTAAAACAAATATAAAATTTTTAAATTCTCTTAGTTCGTCGATAATAGCTTCTTTTTTTTGTTGTTTTAACTTTTTTTTCTATTCATTATGTTAAGAGTGATTTTTTTTTTCAGACAAAATAGAGTTTCAGTGCTATATATGTAAAAGTAAATTTAAAAGAAAGGATAATCTGAAAAGACATATAAGGAACATCCATCCTGAAGATTTACTAGAAGAAGAAGAAGTAACAATAAAAGAAACTGTGTGTAAAGATAAAAGTGATTTAAAAGGAAAGTCAGTTATAGTAACGAGAGAAGGTGTTGATCGACAGTCTTCTGTGATTAAACACACTAACAATGAGGTCGAAAGTTGTCAAAGAAACTCTGTTATTGTTAAACGAAGTGTTCAACAACATTCCAGAGTTCTATCAATTCTAGAGTATTAATTTATTAATTTTAAGGCTGTTTATCAAATTTGTATGATTTGTTTAACTGAGCTTATTTAAAATTAATTTTGTAAGAAATTATTTCCTGTAGGGCTGAACTTCTAGTAGAAAGAGGTTGTTAAGAATTAGAGTTCAAAAATGACAAAGGGAAAAAAGAGTAACAGCTCATAGGGAGTAGTTATTGACCAGCACCTACCAGCTGACAGTTTAAGGACTACCTTACTATTAAGAGTTGGGTCGTCCCCCCGAAGGGAATACCCATTTCCTTGGGCCAGGGATCATTAAAATATGAGTACCAGTATAGAAGCATTTTGCCAATTAAATGCTCCCACCCACTGGTGAGGGCCGGAGGTCTAGCTCCCCCTTGGTGTTATGCAGACACCCACCCGAGAAGATACTGCTTCTCACACAGCGACACATCACATACGATCATGTGTGTCTACTCTACCTGAGTAAGGAACCACAGTCACCACGAGTCCGACCGCAAGACGAGGCATGAGTGAAAACCTGCAAAGAAGATGAAAGTTGAGAAGGATAGGAATAAACTGAAATTCATTCTTGGGCTTGGAGCCTCGTCCCCGTGGTACCGATAGTATTTTAAGAGCTCTCGGGTGGAACTCCGGACCGAAGTCCTCCTGAACAGCTATTGGCAGCTGTATGGGTCAGTGGCCCTTGAAGGAAAATTAAAATAAGAAAAGAACAGAGAGGATAAAAAAACCCTTAGTAGGGGAAAGTATGCAGTTGTTAGCCCTAAATGAAGACCGAAGGAGGGTCCGCCCCATGTCCGGGAGCCCACCAGGCAGACGGGGGCCGGAGGAGTGAGGGGGTCACTCTTTCCCCTGTCACCCCAGTCAGTTCACAGTGAAAAGCCCCCAGCAGTCAAACAGCTGGGAGAAGGCCTCGGCACACCACGCCACCGCACCGTCAGAGACAGAGAGGGCCCGAGGGCTTCCATTCTCCGTCGGCACAACAGCCAAGGCACACCGAAGACCCCCCCCTTACGGGACCGTCCTGCCAGACTTCGCGACATATACCGGACGCGAAAAGGAGGTGCGACGAACGACGACCCGGTGAGTTTCGCTCACCCATCCTGACGAAATGCTTGCATACTTTCCTCCTATATTTAAAGAAAGGTGGAGTTTCTGTTAAACAAATCTTGTAGCAATCTCACTATGGTAGGATTGGTTGTTCCATCCTTCTTAAAATCATCGTTTTAACAAATTTATTAAATATTTTAAAACATTGTGGATTGGTAATTAGTTTTTCCGTTGATATAGGCCCCTGGAAACCCAACTCATGAATTTGGCCTTCAAAATCAAGTCTGAGCAATAAGTGTTTGTTACAGTGATATATTAAGTACTCAGGGTTATCTAAGATCCGTGTTCCACAGTCCCTTCACCATCCATCCTCCGCCTTACCAACACTATGTAAAAATTCTCTGAAAATCCCATGTCCTGTCATGACCTGTGCCAGTGCAAAAGAGGGTTTGTAGTGCTTGCACACCATGAATTTATAGAAATCACCGATAAACTGGAGAATGTGTGGGTTTCTTGCGTCCTTTTTAGCCTCCCTTAACCATTTTTCCAGGATATATTTTCTAGTTATATTTCTGATGATTTTATAGGGGGTGTTAGCTGGATTGGGTATTCTTCTATTAAGTTTTGGGACTTGGCAATTTGTTCCATTTTTGTATTTTTCAAGAATGATGTTTTCTAAAAGTTTGAATTTCGCTGGGATTTTTCTAGTGAGGATGCATAACGAATTTGTGGAAATGGTTTTATATGCATGGGAGGCTTGATGGAGACTGAATCTGTTTAATTGAGGGTGGGAGGAGCGAGGAAGCCTTGCGAACCTGTTTTGATATTGGAACGTGTGCCCAGCCTTTCGGCCATATCACGAATAATAGCAGAACAGATCGATGCTTTTTAACGTGAAAACTCTTTCGCCGCATCTCGGGGACAAAAGCCCTAGCCGAAGATAGAGGCAAAAAAGCCTCCGAGATACGCCCGAGGTGGACCTGTTTTGATATTAGAACGTGTACCCAGCCTTTCGGCCATATCACGTATAATAGCAACTCAGATTGATGCCTTTTTAACGTGAAAGCTCTTTCGCCGCATCTCGGGAGCACCAAGCTCTAGCCGAAGATAGGGCTATCATAGCCTCCGAGATACGCCCGAGGTGGACCACGCGGAGGCGAGCTTCCACGACGCTACATCAAAAAGTTAAAAGAAAAAGGGGGATAAAAACTCAACATAATACACAAAAGTACTTGTTCAAAATAAAACACTTTATAGTAAAAACTTAAACAAAATCAAACATATCTTCTTCAGGCTGGCCGTCCAGAGGCTTCCGGTCCTCGGCTCCTTCTCATTTCCTTTATGATATCGATATATTTCAAGAAGGCGATCCTGTGGCTCGTAAGGGCAGTTCTGTATGTGGCCTCTACAAAATCTCCCGTCCTCGTCTCATAATCAAATCTTGCTCTAGCATATCTGGGACATACCTCCAGGATGTGTGCTACACTCTCCGAAGGGGCCCCGCATGCGCAACGTTCCTCCTCCCTTTTTTTAAACCTGTAGAGGTATGCCCCAAAATCGCCATGCCCCGTGAGAATCTGGGTTAACCAGTAATTTGTGTGGAAGTCCCCCAGCTTCAATCTTCTTTCTATATTGGGGAGGAAACGGTGGGTCCACCTACCCACGTTCCCTCCATCCATCTCTCCTGCCATAGCCGTAATACCCATCGAGTCAAACGTTCCTCTCGGTCCCCGATCTCTTCGGACTTATATCCACCATCTGGGGCGACCACCATGCCTGTAGAGGAAATGCTCGACTCTTAGCTTAATCTTAATATCGATGGGCATCCGACCAGCCAGGACTTGAGTCGCCAGGGCGGATGTTGTCCTATATCCTTTTGTTACCATCAAAAGTGCTCTGCGCTGATGCGAGACTAGCACTCTGCTCATAGAGGAATTCAGGTCCAGGCCCCAAGCCGGCGCTCCATATAACAGCACCGACTCACAGATGGCGCCGTACAGGACCCCTCTGGCCTTAGCCTTTATCCCCCACATCGGCCCGGAGAGTCTGCTTACATGCATGAACTTTTTCAGTGCTCTCCCTGCCATATCTTTAATATGCTTTGAGAACCTGAATCCTCACTAATAAAGCACGCCCAAGTATCTATATTCCGTCCAAAGGGCATTCTAGTCTGATTATAAAACATCCTTGGCATGCTGCCCCCTTTGAATTTGCCCCTCAGCATCAGCGCAGTGCACTTCTCCAGGGACAGCTCCACCTTCACATACAGGCACCATCTACTTATGATGGACAGTGCATTATTGGCCCTTTCTTCTATCTCCCTTCTGGACCTTTTCTATACGTAGTCAGCGCACCTCTATACGTCTCTGCCACAAAGCGACCCGTAGCCATTTCATAATTGAACCTTATTCCAGCGTATCTAGGACAGACTTCTAGGATGTGCTCTACACTCTCCAGATGGTTTCCTCAGCAACAGCCTGCATTTTCCCTCCTCTTAAATCTGGAGAGGTAGGCACCAAAGTCCCCATGCCCCGTCAGAAACTGGGAGAGCCAGTGATCAATCGGAAGTTCACCTCTCAGCCTCACTCCAGTGCTTACATTAGGAATAAATTTATACGTCCACCTGCCCTCATTTCCCTCGTCCCATCTCGACTGCCACAGACGCATACCCCATTGCATGAGCTGTTTTTCACGGTCCTCGACCTCTCCCGGAGTATACATTATCCACCTGGGGCAGTACCCTCGTTTGAGGAGGAACGACTCAACCCTCATCATTATCCTTATATCCAGGGGCATGCGTCCTGTCAGGACTTGTGTCGCTAGGGCAGACGTAGTTCTATATCCTTTAGTCATAGCCAACAGAGTTCTTCTATGCCCGGAGTTTAGGTTCATTCCCCACAGTGGAGCTCCGTACAATGCTGATGATTCAAATATTGCACAGTAGAGTAATCCTCTTGACTTTCCACTAATACCCCAACTAACTCCTGAGAGCCTGGTAATATTCATAAATCTTCCTAGGGCTCTCCCTGCTATTTCATTTATGTGCTTCGTAAACTTAAACCCCTCACCTATCAGCACTCCCAGGTATCTAACCTCTTGCTTAAACCTTATTCTTGCTCCATCATAAAATATCCTAGGCATACAGCCACGATTTAAACTACCCTTTAGCATCAGCGCAGAGCACTTTCCCAAGGACAACTTTCACGTAGGGAACTATCGAACCACGATAGGGCACCATATGAGACCATGGCCTCAACAATAGTTCTATGAGCAATGATTAATTGATTGTGGTTCAAACACCTTTTTGCACCAGATATAGCTTTAAAAATTGAAAACTTTTGAGAGATTTTAGTTTTTAGTTCTTTCAAATGGCCCAGGAAATTTAACCTTTTATTAAGGGTGAATCCCAAAAATCTTAATTCATTATTAAACTTGATGGATTTATTATTGATTTTTATGATTGGGAGCCGACGATAACTACCCTTCAAAAGAATTGCCTGTGATTTATTTGCAGAGATATTGAGGCTTGCTGAGGCAGTCCATCCCAGAATCAAATCAATGCCCTGCTTTTATTTTCAGTGTCGTCTCGACCGACCCTCAATTATAATGAAGATATCGTCGGCAAAGGAAATGAATTTTATATTGTTATCATCTAATAAAATTAATAAGTCATTGACATAGATGTTCCATAAAAACGGGGACAAGGTAGATCCTTGTGGGCATCCTCTTGTGATCGGGTGTTTCACAACATTATTATTGCCTACCAGTTTTAAGAAACGATCCTGAAAATAACTTTCAATAATATTTGCCACATTAGGGTTGCAGCTTGATTTTCTGATAATATCTATCAGTCTTTGATGATTAATGCTGTTAAAAGCGTCTTGTATGTCCACTGACAACCCTACAATGGAGGGGCAAGGAGACTAGTAATAATACTCGTATTAAAGTCCGTAGTGCATGTGTGGTGGAGCGGTGTTTTCTGAAGCCGAATTGATTAAGGGTGGAGGATCGTGTCGTAATTTATGGAAGTTTCTAACTTCTTTTTGATATAGGTTTCAAATATTTTGGCTAAGGATGAAATAAGAGAGATCGGTCGGGATTTAGTTGTATCTTTTTTTGGGGATGAGTATGAGCTTGGCCGTCCTCCACTGTCTTGGGAAATAGCCTATTGACAGACATGAGTAGAATAGTGCGGTCAAATGCGGGACCAGAGACTTCTTCCCAGTGTTTGATCATTTGAAAAGTGATACCATCTAAACCTGGGGTGGCGCGTCCCGACTTCTTGGCTTCTATGATTTCCGTAATTGTATCTTCTTGAGCTAAATCATAATCAAGAATATATGCTGACTTTTTTGATAATTTGAAATCGCATCTGATGGGGAAAATCCTAGAAATTTGATGAGTAACGGATTCCCTCCATGAGCTGCAGGAATCCGTGGAAATTGGTAACACCAAATTTCCGTGAAATCTTGTTATCTATAAAAATCAAGGAATATGACATCTTTTTTTTTTAGTTAAATTCAGAGAGAGCCCAAGTTATGTAAGCGATTAAAATAAAATGAATACAATAAAAAAACATTATGCCTGAAAAATATTGGAATGTAAGTAATGTAAATTCATTAAATTGGATACCTGTAATGCAAAGTCACTTAACTTTAATTATAAAATGTTTTTTTAATTTAATCATATGAAATTTTGATTTTATGTAATAAAATTATGTTTTTATATAATGCATTAAGTATGCCAAGTTATTTAACACATTTTGAAATCAATATAAATAATAATAAATGGTCAAACCACAGTATGGAATGGGAAAATAAGACTAAGATCCTTCAACCACAACAAGACTAAGATCTTAGTCTTGTTTTCCCATTTCATGTTGTGGTTTGATCATTGATTGTTATTTCACCTGTTTATGTGAAGTCTTTTTATAAATAATAATAAATATACATTGAATATATTTTGGTATATTTTCCTATATATTTGTAAATTCTGTATGTCATTGTATAATTATTATTGTTTTTTGTTCTGTTATCTACGCTGTGTCAAAAGTTTTGCATAAAAATATTAATTTGTTTAATATAATACAAAAGATCAATTTTTATAGGTCACATTTTTCCATAAACTGACATATACCATCTTATAAATTATATTTTTTGAAGCATTCGACGCATAGTTTTAAATGTACAAAGTAACATAAATCTTTTTTATCGATATTTTTCCATATAACTAGTGAAATAAACTCAACCAAAAAGTAAATATTGAAAAAAAAAAGAATACATAATTTGTAAATTTTCAGGGTTTTTTTCATATTGTGCTGAGAAATTTAGTTCCTCGATAGGGGTAGAACTTCAAATTGACTTAATGATTTATTTTATGTAAAATATTTCTTATTTATATCTCTGTTATATTCACAAAATGTTACTGAAGCAGAGCTTTAGTTATTTATATTTGAACAATGTTTTAAATATAAGTGAATATATTATAATAACAATACAGTTTCTGTTCCTTTTGTTCAGATTTCTGATTGTGTCTAGGGCATTATTGTTGTTTTTATATTCAGAATTGTAATAATTGGAACACTAGAAGAAAATGACTTAAACACAATGATTACATTTATTCTGAATAAATAGTCACCGATTGGTCCACCCAGTTCACAGTGTTGAGGATTACTCTGGGCATTTAGCTTGGAAGTCCATACCTCAATAGATATATTCCATTACCCAGTGATTTTTGGGCAAATATCAATAACCTGGCAATTACTAGAATACTTAAGTAATAAGATTAAGTAAAATACTTAATCATGTATGTAATATAATGCATAAACTAACATTAGAGGGTGATATGATTTATATTTGCACATATAAAATTGCAAATAAAATTACGGGTCACTAATTTTTGGCAGAATAGAAAAGAGAAGATAATTCAGTGTAATGTGTTCCTGATATGTAATATTATTACTCCTGTTTGATTATTAAAAAATTATTAGATATGATTGTTACCATGTCTAATACGAGGTGTGTAAATAAAGTAGTGAGACTGGCAACGTCGCTTTCGATCTGGCAACGCTGGAGACGCGTGGCCTTGAGTAGCGTCAGGTGCACGTGTGATGCGCCTCCAGTATGAATCTGAACTCGCCACGGTCATTTGTTTGTCCGTAGCGTTGGTTTTCGTGAAATGGTTTTTTCTTGAGCGTTTTAAAAATGAGTGACCTCAAAGTTGAGCAGCGGTGTGCAATCAAATTTTGCTTCAGACTTGGACATAATGCAACCGAAACTTTTGAAAAACTTCAGGAGGCCTATGGAGAACGTGTTTTATCAAGGGCACAGGTTTTTCGGTGGTTTAAGGAATTTTCAGAAGGAAGAGAGTCGATTGAAGATGAACCATGAAGCGGAAGGCCTTCAAGTGTAAACACCGATGAAAATGTCAACAGAGTACGGAACCTTGTGCTTTCAGATCGACGCTTGACAATCAGAATGAGTGAGGTCCTTGAAAGACTTCGAAAAAGAGTCCTTCGTGTGCGGCCAAACATCAAAGACAAGTGGGTGTTGCATCACGACAACGCGCCCTGTCACACTGCCATCTCAATAAACGAGTTTTTGGCCAGTAAAAACATTCCTGTTGCTCCTCAGCCTCCTTATTCACCAGACTTGAGTCCTTGTGACTTTTTCCTCTTCCCGAGATTGAAAAATCACCTCAAGGGAACTCATTTCGGGACACTACAAAACATACAAACTGCTGTAACCGACCAGCTGAAGGCCATTCCAGAATCCGAGTTCCAGCAATGCTACAATGATTGGAAGGACCGTCTCCAGCGCTGTGTGGCTTCCGAAGGGAACTATTTTGAAGGTGACAATATCACATTGTAAATATATTTGAATAGAAAATTTAAAAAACATCAGTCTCACTACTTTATTTACACACCTCGTAATTGATAGATGATAAATACTGATAATTAACAATATATTAATTATTGATTACTATAATTAATTTAATTATAATCCCCACCAGGATAGATAGGGTGGGCCGAAAGTCGCGCAACAAAACATTTAAGACAATTTTGATTATATAAACATTATTTTATTTAAAACAATCTTATCTAAGGGACTGTTGTATGAGAGATGGGCTCACTATCAGGATATATTTGATGATATTTTCAGTAACAAATCGATTGGTAACGCCGTCAGCACCAGACATAAACACTAATTGAAGTCGTGTGTTTATTGTTAAAGAGATCTGAAAATTAAAGGAAAAATGCACACATACAGGGAAATGATCAAAATTTAGAAAACTAACTAATTTTAGTATTCTTTGATTAAGTTAAGATGTGCATTAAACAAAAGTCACTAAAATATTGGGAATATTAAATATGATCAGACTTGGTACAGCTGATTTACGGAAAGCATAGTTCTCTTTTCTGGTACATAATAAGTTGGCAGAGCAAAGTGACGTCTCTGTTCCTCATATACAAGAAATAAAGCGGAATACCTAATTATTTAGTTCATTATATAATTCTGAAAGTGATAAGGATTAGTACTGATAGCTAGTTACTGTTCTAATTAATAATTTCTGATCAAGTAATTTCTTTTAAAGGGCTTTAATTTAAATTCTGCACAGATACATTTAAATGAGTTATATGAAAATCGTATGGCGTATAGTATACGCCATATGATAAAGCAATGGTATACAGTGAATGGTGCTATTATAGTATGCTACCTTCTCTCCATTTTCTAGTATAGTATGGTATCTACCGTAAATAATAAACATTTTGTAGGCATACATTTATTCGATATTATTCACAAACCATTACACAAAAATTTTACAACATATTCAAAACATAATCAAAGTTTACAAATTAAAAGAAGTAAAATGTACAAAGTATCCCGTCAAAAACTTAGTCTATTACTATTTTTAAACATATCTTACATAAACACGTGAAATAACAATGATCAAAGCACAATACGAAATGGGAAAACAAGACAAAGTTGGGTTTTTGACTGACGAAGACCGCTTGTCACGGTTGAAAGATCTTAGTCTTGTTTTCCCATTTCATATTGTGGTTTGATCATATCTTACATCTGTGGTTGTCAACTCTCCTTTATTTCAAAGTACAGTTCTTTATTCAGCTCTATTTGTCCTTGTCCTTTATTAAGATTTGAAATTATATATTTTTGTCCTTTATTTTTAATTCGTTTTGACCAATAGTTCAATATACTGCTCTCAATATGTGATTCCAAAAGCGTTTACTTCTTGAAAGAGTGAAGAATCTGCAGTCTGCACAATATCTTCACAAAGTGGAGCCACAGTTTTTATAAATAACTAAATGTGTGCGAAAACTTAATTGCAGTGCAAATATTTTATTCTACTCGTATCATCAGATAAAAATAAAAATCGAAGTGTGTTTTCGAGACATGATCATTTTTATATTGTTACATGATTGTTTCACAACAAACATTTTATTTCCACGCAAAATAAATTAATTTTCTTTCACAGGGTTAAATACATTAGTAAAGCTGGACTGAAGGTAACTGCTTAATATTTTGTAGTGAACCCTTAATGAAAAAGAAGAAGTGGCTGTGCTAATACAAGAAAGACTGGGAAAAGAAGTGTTAATGGTTGGCAGCAACTGATATCAACTAGAGGAAAAGTACATTGCTTTGTTCCTTTAAAATTGGCTATATGAGTGTTGTAGCTGTAAAAACAACATAATTCCTCTGATAATCATAAAAGCATTAGTTATGCTTCAGCCTAAATGATAAATTTTTCGTCAAAACCAATTCTAAAGAAGAAGATAATGAAAATGCTTCAGAAGTAGCTCAAATATATCATTCAGTTAAACACAATCATTCCTTCAACACTCTTGATTGTAGCTTGAAACTGAATTGACAAAGTAACTGGAAAGATATCTTTTGGTCGAATCAAATTAGAGTCCATAGGTTTACCTTGTGTG
The DNA here is from genome assembly GCA_026182355.1 of Hermatobates lingyangjiaoensis. NCBI lineage: Eukaryota > Metazoa > Arthropoda > Insecta > Hemiptera > Hermatobatidae > Hermatobates > Hermatobates lingyangjiaoensis. The sequence continues at coordinate 248,869 of JAPFBL010000355.1, forward strand.
CTCAATGTTGAATACGGTGCAGTGAACTATATTAATACTTTTTTGAAAGTGCATATGCAATGTTTAGATGCTTGATAAAGACTATAGACAATCTGCAACTTGAATGGGAGAGTTTCATGTTTTACTGTAGATCAGTGATGGTAAACCTTTTGAGTTCATCGTGTCAACATCATTAAAAATCGAGACATAATTTTCGTGACGTGTCACACATAGTAAAAGTAAAGACTAAAAAGAAAATATAAATATTCATTCTTTTTGTAAGTTAATTATTTGTTTAATACCATTTAAAACACGAAATCAAAAAAACGAGATCACATTTTAATCTTTAGAATTTAGCTTGTTTTCACAATTTAGAATTTCATATTTATATCAATATTAAAGCAAGATTTTTAAATGTTAAATGATTTTTTTAATACCATTTAAAAAACAAAAACCGAATTATGAAACCAGAATTTAGCATTGTTATATTAATATCAATATTAAAACATATGTCTAAATGTTTTTAATATGTATTTGTTACGCAAATTATACGTCAGGTGTCAGAAATAAAGCATTAATTATTATTATTATAACCAATTTTGGTTCTTACGAGAGACAAATATTTCAATTATGATATTTTTTATCTTAAAAATATACAACACGTGTGTATATTCATATATATGATATGAGTGTCATGGTTTGCCATCTACTAGTGTAGATAATACATATTACTATTTTGGAATAAAGCATTCTTTATATACTAACATTCTCACACTAAATGACTGTTACAATAACTAATTGCAACTCCCACATTGTACATAATACAGTAAAAAATGTGCTTTAGAAAACCTCAATGTAAGTACAGAAAATATTATACTGAAGATATATGGGCATTTTTCAGTATCGGCAAAAAGAACTGAAACTCTTAAAAACTTCTATTTATGTGTAGAAACAGAATATAGACGGATTCTTCGGCATGTACCTACTAGATGGTTATCACTAGCCATGTATTGAAAGAATTTTACAATCTTGGATGTACATGTATATTGTATACATTGGAATGTATACAATATGCATTCTTGGAAAGCCTTGAGTTTCTATTTCTTTAGTAGACCAACTGATAACTCTAAACCAGTGCTTCTGAAACGGCGAGCCCCAAGGTAGATGGAGATTAAATTTATATAACAGATTTACATTTTAAGAACTTTTATTATTTTAGAAACACCAAGTATATATGTGTTTTCAAGACTGAGTAAAGTCTCCGCTACTTGATATTTTGAACTAGAAGGTAAATGTTCTTAATCTTTAATCAGCAATGGATAATGCTTTCTCTTTTCCTTTCCTTGGGGATTTAAATCATTTGTTACTGATCTCTCTCTTAAAAAAAAAACTATTCTTTTCAATTTCCTACTTTCAAATTTCAGTACTAAATTTTCTATAATAAAATCAGTGATGTGCTCCAAAGCTTTCGTTATTTCATTGGTGTGCCCTGATGTAAAACAGTTTGAGAAACACTACTTTAAACAATTATATAAACTTCTTGGAACTGATGATTCCTTTGAAATACCCCAATTTACTTAAATCTATTGGATGTTCTAGCATCATATTATGGAGATATTGAAGTTATCAGTTAAAGAACTTGAAAAGCAGTCGATATTTTCAATATCATGATAGACTTAAGAAACTTTTAAGATCTCGATATTCTGAAAACTTCTTCTGTTATAAAGTTCAACAACCATAGAAAAAATTAGGTGTTAATGAGGCTCGAAAGACAGTTGTAGATTTCAAATCTTTTCTTATTTGTGTCATCACAAATTTAGAAAACGAACTAGATTCGGTAAATTATGAAATTTAAGTTTCTTCGGCCATTCATTCCCTAAGTTTCAGTAATTTGTAGAAAGTAGTGGAACATTTGAAGCTAGAAAGAAATCTCAAATTAAAGATGGATGAACCTTTTGATAAGTATTAATTCAAAGAAATGTCGACACTATCAAAAGCTTTGAACTCTTCATAAGCTTAAACATAACAAGCAGAAAGTGATATTTTATTTTGAAATCTATGGACTTTAAATGCATCAATGTTTTCAAAATAGTTTCTTTTGTACTGGAAAAAGAAAAGGTTTCACAATACCTGGAACATCATCTTATTGTGAAAGAGTTTTTACTATCCAAATGTCTTCTCATTCCTTTTGTTAAAAACTTTATTTAGATAACAGAATTGTAATTTTGACCTGCATTTAAAATTAGCATCTATTATGATCTATAGGAACTGAAGCGAAAATTGTACTCTTAAAATATTAATAAAGTTTTTGTCTTTTATTAAAAAATAAAGGACTACCGTAAAGGCAACCCTATTTACATCGTTCAAGAAAGTTTGAAATACATCATAGTGTTTTCTCAGAATTTTCCAACTGTAATGGTCTAAATGAGATTGCAAATACTGTTGAAGTAATCCTCTTTCCTTTTTTTAGTATGTCAATTTTTGCATCCAGCCATGAACACTCAATGGTTCAGTTTTAAACGATGAGAAGATTGTTACTATACTCCGTAAAATTTTGGTCAGATTACATTTGCAAGATCACCATCAGCAAGTGATATCTAATATCATGGTATTTTATTACGTTCAAAGTAGCAGGTGATATATAATCACAGTAAATGTTGAATTTTCTAAATCAATACATTTAAAGAATATTTTTTTCCTCTTAGCATGCTTGTGATGAATTTTGCGTTGTTTACTAAGAAATGATATCCTAAGTGGTAGATAACAAAATCGAACATAGGTAGCATACTATAATAGAAACTTTGGTGGAAATCACCTCTATATTTTAAAGAAAAATAAGAGTGGGATATAATCAAAAATATGTTGAAGCATGAAATCAAGGATCAATATTACTTCTACTATGCACATAGCTAAACATAAACATTAGTTATCACTACAATGGATAAATTTACGTACATTTCTGAAAGGAAAAATAAATGAAGAAACATAAACACACTTCTTTATTACAACACACATTTCAACATTATTCGTTTTCTTCTTTGCTAAGAGGAATTTTACAATAAATACATAATAAGTACCTTGGCCACAATGGGAGATTAATACTAATGACTAGAGTACGATTGTAAAACATATAAAAAAAAAGAAACGCTACCGAAAGTAAAAAAATATCGAATTTATTTTACAATTCATTTAACATTCTTCATTCAAAATTTGTGGAAAGCCAGTTTGTTTTTTTTTTACAGTAAAATTACACTCCTAACATAATTTCATTATAATCTTTCATTTTTGGAGGAAATATGCTTTTTCAAATACTAATTGGTATTATGAAAATATAAATATTTAGTATAATAGTTTTACTTGGAATGCAACAATATTTGGACAAAAATTGACATTTTTTTAAAACAATAATTCTTAATTAAAATAATTCGTAAACCACTTTGTTTTATACAAAGAAGTTTTATAAACAACCATAACATACAACAACAGTCTTGTTTTTTTTGTAAATTAAATGAAATTATAATTTAAGCCAATATTTAACAAATTGTTAAAATATTTGTATCAACAGTAATTTAAAGTAGAAATGTGAAAATTGAAGGGTTAAGTCAATAACATTGTAGCAATGTGGTTCACAAAACGAAATTTAATGGACTTCCCCCCCCCCCCAATTATAAAAACTCAATTAATTCACAAAAAAAAATTACTTCCATGATAAAACTCAAAGTTTTTAATTCAATAATTTTTGACAGTAATTTTAAAATATGCTAAATTATCTCATTTCACTGATAACTTATATAAAACCATTTCAAAAATTAATATAAACTGCATATTATTATAAATATCTAGCTCCGAAGCTCATATGACAGTAAATTTTGATAATAATATAACCAACAACCTATGATGATACGTTGTAACAAAAAAACATACAGTATATAATAACTGATAAGCAGAAATATGAATTTTTAAGAAATGATCTCTGATTAAAATCATAGGGGAAAATTTAATGTTCTTCATTACAAGTGGACTTAAGTAATTCCATCATTTCTGAATATGCAACGTAATTTATGTTCAGTGATTAACATCTTCAGTGGTATTTGGTATACACTGGCAAATTAGTTAAGACTCCAATAGTGTATACACTTCGACGAAGCTTTAAGTCATTTCCATAAATTATTATCACTAGAAATATGGAAGACACCTATAACTAAAAGAAATAAATCCATTTGCTGACATCGAGTGATACACAATATTCAATAATCATTGAATCTATTCGAGCCTGAAGAATCCTTGTAAGATCTTGTTCATTTTTCAGCTTTCAATTACATCGATATTAATTAGAGCATTCACATTTAAAGTCAAATCGTACTTTCTAAAGGTCAAGACACACAAGTGATTTGAAGGTGCAACATAAATGGAATTTCACCTACGTGGAATGCATTTCTAGTGCAATAAGTGGTCACAACAAATTACCGGTATTCTAACCGAGAATTATTTTGGTAACACCAAAACAGTCTACTAAAAGAATGGTTAACATATTGTCAACAGTAATACTGAAAGAGTTTCCGTTCGAATGCAATAAGGAATTATTTATCTTTGACTTGGGCTCTTTCATGAACATCGACTAACGCAATGTTATTGCAAGCAACATATCCATGTAGGACAGAAATCAATGATTTGACAACAGCAAATGGGGCAGAAATGTAAGCAACTATTAACCACAAAGATGTTCCTTTGATTATAATGCCGGGAGTAAAATGTAACAAGTAAAGAGATATATAGAATGCTTCGTTCAAAGTGCACATCCAAAAAAGGACAGTTCTGTTGGTGTAGTAAATCCTCATTATTGGATTTCCTGATAAATCAATAAACTTATGGCTGGACTTCCCTTGTAAAAGTGAGGAATGAATGAAAATCCAATGACAAGAAATGTCTATAACCATACTTAACTGAAAAAGAAACATGTATTTCGGATAGAAGTAGCTCAGAGTTACTAGAAGACACATCGTACTACATCTATCAGTTAGTTGATCCAGCATTGCTCCAAATTTGGTACTTTGATTAAAATATCTTGCTGCATGACCATCAACCGCATCCAATAATCCTCCAATAGCATAACACCAGCAGGAAACGACATAGTTTGTTGGCATGAAATAGAACGATATGATACTTAGAACTATCCTTAAGTAGCCAATAATATTTGGCACAAATAAGAAAATGTTCTCCATTTTTATAAATAGTTTAACAAGAAGGAAAATAAGACTATTACAGAACCGAATCACTTCTACATATTCCGTATTATCGATTGATTACACCGTTCGTCACTGCCACTGTTACCCGTACATCAATTATTCCAAATATCCTCTTCCCGTTTTCAATTTGCGCCGATTTAGATACATCTCGATCAAAATCGACTATTGGACATCCTAGAATACAAAATAACTATGACAATTTCTAGATTCTCGTTAACACTCGTCGTTACATATGAACCAGTTTGAAGTTGCTTTAAAACTCTTGAAGAAGAAAGTTTGGCATTTATTTCAGTTGTTTTATTATTTAATTAAATATTCCAAGTACACTTTTACAGATTACAACAGCATCTCTTTTTGTCGTTTATATAAAATAGCATATTGCAATTTGTTCACATACTGTTAGAGACATCACTATTATAACAAGTTGCGTTTAAAACTGTTTTTATTAAGTTATACATTTTTAATACCAAAAAAACTGATGTAATACATTTACTAAACAGGACCATCGTAATAATTTATTTTATACAGAATATTTTCAACAACTATTAATAAAGTTACATAGAAATAGAAACGTACTGTTAGTGCTTTTTTCGTAATGATAACACTGATAATTCCATCACAGCAATCCAATTTTGAATGAAGTTATGAGATAAAATAGCCCAATTGTTCTTACTTTGAGTTGTAAAACGTTCGGTTGATTTTTTCCTGTTTTGCATTACAGGTTTTTTTAAAAGCCATGGAAGAATGGCAACAATTTTATGCAACGCATGATCCACCTGCTGGGTTTGATGGTGTTGTTACAAAATTAAAGGATTTTTGTTCTAAACATCATAATTCTAAGATAGCACTAATTACAGTTAGTAGACGTTTAAATTCCCTTTTATTTGTACATGCATTTCAATAAGACCTATCTTTTCTCTTCTTCATTGACAGAAGTGATAATACATCTTATCACTCTTATCAACCTTATCAAATTAATCTCGATTTAGATTAAAGATGGTTTCATTTATTACTAAAAAAGATTTATAGTTCTGTATTTTACTGCCATCTCTGCTGAGATGTGATTATTAAAAGAATTAAATAAAGTTGCTTCCCCCAATCAATTCATTTATTTGTTCCGTAATTTATCGTTAGATTGAAATGTATATTTCTATTTTACCTAATCTGTTCCAGTTATTCTAGATGTCTATTCCTAGTTGAATTACATTTTACAATTAAATTCCAAATTCTATTCTAAATATTTCAAAAGTTGTTTCTGGGTCCATGTAATTATACATTTTTTTATGTGTGCTAAAGGAACCAAGTATTTTCCAAAATCAATATTAACAATAAGAGTAAACAATATTATTAAGCAGAATTAATATAAAATTTGCAATAATTACAAATGGAATAACAATTCATGAGTAGTTTATAAATATTTAACAAAAATTTTTAGTCCTGTAAATTGTCTATCATAAATTAAGTTCAGCTGTAATATTTAATACTTTTAGTACGTAAATGTATTAATTACTTTTTACTTAAAAAGCTGATTAGTTTTAAAATTGTTTCATAATATGGAAGAGAATATTTTAAATAGAAATACAATGAAATTATAAAATGTTCATATTATTCAGTAATGCTAAGAATAATTGATTGAATTAGGGCTAACTTCATTTGTATTTATAAAAAAAAAAGTTTAGAGACTATGAATAGATTACAATTTTTCTGTTGTTAGTTTCTTTTATTTTTGTAAAATTGTTTTTGACCATTTCAGTCTGGAGGTACAACGGTGCCGTTAGAACAGAATACGGTCAGATTTGTTGATAATTTCAGTGCTGGCACTAGAGGATCAGCCTCTGCAGAGTACTTCCTTTCAAAAGGTTATGCCGTAATTTTCTTGTATAGGTAATGACTTTGTAATCCACTTGATATTTGCCAAATTTTTGCATGTGTATGTCTTTCAACATACTCAATTTACATAAAGGTTATACTAGATTTGTTGTCGTACTAATACGTAGATCAACTGCAAAAAAGAATTAAGTAAGATCAATATGCGATTAACAAACAAATGAAGTTGTCTAAATAAGTAAACGTATAACATAAATAAACGATTATTAGAATTATAAATAAATTAATCAATAAATTAATTTATTGTTTATGATTTCGGATGGCAATACAACATTGCAGATAACTAGCATTGAATCAAAATGTAATGCATATATATCAACCTTGAACTGCGGTACGAAATTCAGAAATAGGTCCAAGATCTTTGTACAAGCAACAACCATCGTCAGAGTTACTGATTGTATGTAATCTCATTGTTTGCTTTTAACTTATATATATTTTTTGTAGAAATCGCTGGTTTATAAATAAAGATTGTAGGGTAAAAATCTAATGAAATGGTCTCCACATATAAAACTTTTAATGATATAAACAACGCGTTTCGAACACGTAGTGTTCTTCTTCAGGCATTAACTAAAAAAATACAATGACACCAGAGAGTTATCTATAGTACAAAGTAAATAAGTACAAAAATTAATATAAAATAAAATAAGGCAGAAAGTACGAACCTAAGGGTGAGGGCCTCTGAATAAGACTGACTGGAAATGGAAATGGAAAGGACATGGGTGGGGGTATATAGATATACCCTATATACCCCCACCCATGTCCTTTCCATTTCCATTTCCAGTCAGTCTTATTCAGAGGCCCTCACCCTTAGGTTCGTACTTTCTGCCTTATTTTATTTTATATTAATTTTTGTACTTATTTACTTTGTACTATAGATAACTCTCTGGTGTCATTGTATTTTTTTAGTTAATGCCTGAGGAAGAACACTACGTGTTCGAAACGCGTTGTTTATATCATTAAAAGTTTTATATGTGGAGACCATTTCATTAGATTTTTACCCTACAATGAGTAAATACCACATAATAACAGATTGCACTACATTAGAAATATAAATAAAGAGCCTACATTTTTCGACGAGTAAAGACACTTATCACAGACACAAAAGGTGACTTCAATAAGAAGTGATACCTGTCGAATTGATTTTGGCCTCTATTTTAAATTTCTAAAATGTTTGTCTATATTTCACAATTTATAAGTGTACATCAGGCTTTTTATGATATTAAAAATATATTTTATATGTCACTATATATTTTAATGTCTATCAAATAAGGGAAGAAATAGTAACTACTGTTTCATGTAACAATTTAAATTATTGGGAGTAGATTAGGACTAGAAATATACAACGCCATCTTGATATGACTGATTTATTATCACAATATCTCTCTCTATAAGTCATACTTATACAATTTTTAAAAAATATCATAGTATTTCAGCCTTCTTAATAAACCTTGCTTTCATCTCTCTAGAGCAGTGTTTCTCAAACTTTTTTAACCCTGGGCGCACCTATGAAACAACCATAACTTTGAGGCGCACCATTGTTATTAATATAGAAAAATTAGTCATGAAATTTAAAAATAGGAAAATTATAAAGAATTAACTTGAAATAACCATTTATTTTTTAGACAATACATTTTACATTCAAATATCTTAATGGGAAACATGCGATTGATGAGATTTTGCAATTTTGTGAATGTTTGGCCTTATTTGTGATAAACATACTCTCATCTCTTCATCTATGCATTTAAGATTTGATCTATTTTTTACATTTAATGTTAGTTAGCACAGAAAATCCTTGTTCACAGAGATACGATGTGGAAAACTGCAATAAAACAGTCAAAGCTTTCCTAGCTATTGAAGGGTATTCTTCTTTGATTGAAATCCAAAAACTGCTCGACGGATATCTCTTTATGATTCCTTCACTTTATACCTTCCAGTTCAAAATGTCAAATGGCGAAGTCTGGATTGACTTGGATACCACATTCTTGGTGTCTAAAATATATGAAAATCATATGAATTTTAAAAAATGTAATCATATATAAATTAAATTTTCTGTTATATTGGGCGCACCTGGCCACCTTCCAGGGTGCACCAGTGCGCCCGGGCGCACCGTTTGAGAACCACTGCTCTAGAGGTTATCCTAACTGTAGAGGATGTCAAAGTGAATAACGCTGTCAGATTTTGTTTAGTGGTTCAGCAAACCCTGTTATAATTTGGTGAAAGTAATTGACAATGGGTCGTCACAGTTGGCTTTATAATATCCTATATTGATGATTCACTATTGAACTACTTTTTCCTCATCGAATATGTTGTAAATTCTGAAAGAACAACATCGATCTCTACTACCATAGTTTGCAATCACTCTTTTCACCCTGATTTTCAAACCGATAAAGATTTAGTCGATCTAACGTATCTTCTTTAATTTTTCCCCTGTTAATTATTGTTTTCATTTATAAAGTTTTGTTTGTACAGATAACATATATAACAATATATGTTATAATAAAATTGAAAATCCAGTTTCTAAAGTTTCAGCTATTTACAATTCTGAATCAAATTTCTGAAAGAAATATTTCTTGTCTACAATTCCTGTAAGAATCAGAGTCTTCTTATTGAAGTTTTGTATCTTGAAGACGTATTTAGTACTGCAACTTCCAATGTTATCATCATTCTTGCAAATTCTAGGAATTGAAGTTTGGTTTAGTAAGTTTACAACAGTTAAAATTAATTGATTCTTATTTTTTTATTCTTTTTTATATGGTTTATAACGTCATAAACAATTTCATTGTGACTTTAATATTATCTTTAAGTCACAATGTTACGTTGGTTACATAAGTATTTTGCAGATGGAAAAATATGTAATATCTAAATAACTTGTCATTAACTTTAACTCACTTTTACAATAAAAATGTTATAATAAAGTATTTATAGATTTATTCAGATAGCATACAAGGATGCCATCATTTTTTATATAATAATTATTTAAATTATAATAACACCATATATAGCGCCATTTTGTATATGATAAAATTTGTTATCACACATACCAAAAGAAAACTTAATTCTGTATTCCGATATTAGTTGTAATTTGGAGAAGAAATTCTCTATTTAGAGATAAACAGTGCTAATCCCTTTTTCTTATTTTTTTATTCTCTGTTATATGGTTTATAACCTCAAGAAATGTTTCATTTTTGACTTTAATTTTATCTATATTAACATATTTCAGGTTGAAATCTTTGGAACCATTTACCAGACATTTCATGTCGAATAATATGCTGGATGCTTTAGAAGAAAAGAAGGACTCTTTGGGTAATCCACTTATACAAGGTTAGAAAGATTAGAAAAATTATTAAAATCAATTTGAAATAGTACTCGATTATAACTAGTTGAAATGCAATTTCATCGTTCCTATTCATTTACTATTAACCATATAAATCAATTAGTTAATTCCAGTTTTATTTCCGTGTTTTAAAAAGATTGAAAATTGGTTTATATATCAATTAAAAGTCATTTTCTTAATTTTACTTCTACATTCTTTCATAAGTAGTAAGAACTAAAATTATATAATAATTATATGCACATAACAGATTAACCGAATAATTAATGTTATAGGGATTAGATAATACTGCTTAGTTCTTTAAAAAACAGTTTGTTATCCATCTAAAGTAGATTAAAAATAATTAATTAAAGCTAAATTAGAAGCATTTCATTTTTAATGAAAAAATTAGTAATATACCTAATTAAACGAGAATGAAGAATCTAAGGGAAGCTGTTAACTATTCTTTAAAGCGATTCAAATAAGTAATTTAAGTATTTGAACCATAACCATTTCACTATTTTATAGTCAAATATAAATAGAATATTATAAATAAAATTACAATTTAGAATAGAAACAATAATTCAATGATGACGAAACATTGATCGAGAAGGAAGTTTCTCGAGTTTCGGAATAACGATCTTGTTACTGTATCCATAAAATATAGTTACCAATCAAGATCGTTATTCCGGAAACTCGAGAAACTTAAGAAAAAGCAAGTTTCAGCTAAATATGGTCTAATTTTTAACAATGTATTTATACAGGAAGGACTGCTACCAACATTTACAAATTTTATATATATATATATAAATAAAATATTAGAAGGGGTTATTAGAACTAAACCCCTTAAGTTAAATATTAGAGGTTAAATTATTAGGTTGAAATATTAGAGGGGTCTCCAACCGTCTCTGTACCAGTGCGCTTGGTTTCCCTTTCTTATCTCTCCTGAAGACGGTTCAACCGAAAATTAGAGACTGTAGTGTGTGTTTTTAATTTCTCTACGTTTCTTTATGCACATTGAACTATATATATAAATAATTTTTATATGTGAATGTTTTCCTTATATTGACCATATGTATTTAACACTATTTTTCTTTTTTATCCAGGTTTGGTCTATTTTCAATAATACAAAACCTTTAAGCCGACGTTTCGTCTATGTTTGTAGACATCTTGTAGATGTCATAGACATCTGTAGATGCCTACAAATATAGACGAAACGTCGGCTTAAAGGTGTTGTATTATTGATGATAGACCAAACCTCGATAAAAAAAGAAAATAGTGTTAATAATTGTTATATAAATTTTATTATATTAACTTTACTTGAATATGTTTTTATTGTTGATATGTAAATAAATGTTTGCAGTGTCTGCAGAAAAAACTGATAGTGTTCTCACTGTTTTAAAACAGTACTGGAAAGTGAAAGAAGACGATTTATTGCTATCTATCGACTACACGACCCTTTCAGACTACCTATGGTGCCTACTAGAGGCAGTCCAGTGTCTAGCAAAGCTCAAAAAGAGAGCTCTCATGTATCTGGCAGCAGCTGTCTCCGACTTTTATATACCATCAGAAAAAATGGTACGAATCTTTGTATTGTTTGTTTGTTTGTATAATGTCCTACAAACAGGTTTGACGCTTTGACGCCATTTCAGTTGTGAGTGAGTAAAGGGCTTTATTTGTTTTTTTGACATCCATTTCAGTTGTGAGTGAGTAAAGGGCTTTATTTGTTTTTTTGACATCCATTTCAGTTGTGAGTGAGTAAAGGGCTTTATTTGTTTTTTTGACTTCCATTTCAGTTGTGAGTGAGTAAAGGGCTTTATTTCTTTTTTTGACATCCATTTCAGTTGTGAGTGAGTAAAGGGCTTTATTTGTTTTTTTTGACATCTTTTTCAGTTGTGAGTGAGTAAAGGGCTTTATTTCTTTTTTTGACATCCATTTCAGTTGTGAGTGAGTAAAGGGCTTTATTTGTTTTTTTGACATCCATTTCAGTTGTGAGTGAGTAAAGGGCTTTATTTGTTTTTTTTTTTTTGACATCCATTTCAGTTGTGAGTGAGTAAACGGCTTTATTTGTTTTTTTGACATCCATTTCAGTTGTGAATGAGACAATATTATTTCTTTTCTTTTGTTTTACCATTATTTTTTCTTGCTTTTTTTATTTTTTTTTAATTTATGGTTTATTTAATTTTTGGTTTACTTTTTACTTTTATCCCTTCTATCTCTAGATATTTATTTTTCCTCCTAGCTTGGAGCAGTTCTGTTTGATCTGGCATTAGTCTTATCCTGACTGTTGACAGGTTACTTCTATTCCTGATGATGGCTAGAATCAAAATGTGGAAGTGAATTGTATCGGTTTTTCCTCAGCTTTCTTTTTGTATAGTTTAATATATATAAAATAAATGAAATGCGGTTCTGCTGGGTTGATAATGGCTACAAAAGAATCATCAAAGTGATTGAAACATTGAACAGTGATATTGGAGTAAATGTATTATATAAAGTCTCCATACAAAAGAAATTTTTTTATTCAAACTACGCGTTTTAAACACATCGTGTTCATTGAAGAAGTTCATGAACACGAAGTGTTTGAAACGCGTAGTTTAAATAAAAAAACTTCTTTTATGTGGAGACTTTGTATTATCCATTTACTTCAGAATGAGTAAATACCACACAATTACGGATTACACAATTAATGAATTAATCAGTGAGTTTAATATTGGATATTCTTTGTTTCTTCACTTTTTTTTCTGTGTCATTATGTGTATGGATTTATATCTCTCAATACCTCTATCAATCACTCTGAGGACGTGGATACTGTGAAATATTACCTTGATCGTAGGACGACTCCTATATTTTCTTTTTTTTCATTTTTTTATTGTTTAAACCGATCCTCTTGAGGGTTAAAAACCCTCTACAGCCCTTTACGGTCTTTTTGTTTCATCGGTGATTCTTCAGATTCTACATTGGAAGTCCTAAAATTTGCCTAACTCAATTGTATTAGAGTAGGGTTCTTTAACGATTACCTGATATCGCACAGGCTCGGGACGGACAGATTTAACGTCCTCTCCGAGGGACGACGTACTCAGATTTATTCATCTTTCATGTGAATAAATGGAGGGCCAGGTGGGTTGGAACCCTGGACCTACCAGTTCAGAAGAGAGTACGTTAATTACTGATCTAACCCGGCCCCTCGACTTCTGTCACTCGTATTTCATGTCTAGTTCTACTGGTGCACTTTGTCTTCGAAGAAATGCCCTTCGGGTTTATGGTTGTTATTACTTTCAAACCAGGGGTACTTCTATGCTGCTATCCTTATGATCAAACAACAATGTCAGATTTACAAGTTGAATTCAACGACTCTTCATTTAGTTCAACTTTTCAATTAACGAAGTATTTTTTCTAATCAAAAAATCTTATCTATATTTCTGAGTTTCTTATTGTGGTTTAAAGTTGATTATTTTACTTGTTTATTGTGAAATCCTGTTAAAATATATATGTTAAAACATTACTCTTAAATGTGGGACCAGGTTAGCTCAGTGGTAACCTCCTCGCCTCTGAACTGGTAGGTCCGGTATTGAATACCCATACTGGACCTCGATTTATTCACGTGAAAGGTGAATATATCTGAGCATGTTGTCCCTTGGAGAGGACGTTAAGCCATCGGTCCCGAGTCTGTGCGATGTCAGATCCGTACTCTAATTACACTTGAGTAAAGGCAAAATTTAGGACTTCCAATGTGGAATCAGTTTCTTTGTGTTTTATTGTAAATGGCCTATGTGTTGCCTTCTTGGAGGTCCTAGTACTACTGCAACCTAACCTATTCTTAAATACAGTTTCAAAAAATTTTCCACTAGAGGTATTATGTTTTTTTTTTGTTTTTTAACAGCCTGTCCATAAAATGCACTCTGATGAAGGAGCTCCTACAATTAAATTCCAATTAGTGCCTAAAATGTTAGCCCCTCTTGTCTCTCTTTGGGCACCTGAAGCCTTTGTGGTGTCCTTTAAGTTAGAAACTGACGAATCCTGCCTTATTGACAAGGCTAGAACAGCTCTTAATAAGTACAGTCACAAGGTAACATCTTCTTTATTTGTTTATTCAGCCATTTGTTATTTACTATTACCTAATTTGTATAATTTATTTTAGCTGGTTATTGGAAACCTACTTCAGACAAGAAAAAAACAAGTTTTTATGGTAACACGCAGTGATGTTTACGAAATATCAGTTTCACAAAGCGAAATGAATGCTGGCGTTGAAATAGAATCTAAAATTATTACCGACCTTTGTAAAAGACATCAAGAGTACATAGAAAACTGTTAGAATATTTTTTAAATTAAATTTTTACTAAGCGTTTTTAATTGTTGTGTTTTATGTTCAAATGGTTTATTTTGGAAATGGTTTATTTTCATGATTGTTAATATATTCCATAGATTTTGATATATTTTTTTCCAAGTTAATTCCTAGTTTATATATAATAAGTTTAGTATTATCTTGACTTATTATATAATTTTTGTGGCGCCAATTCTTCTCATGATAGTGATCATTAAAGGGATCGAAATATTAAATTCTATAATATATATATATATGTATACACTTTTTCGATGAAAATACGATCCGAAATGGACAAATTCAGTTCAATGTACATAAAGAAACATAGAGAAATTAAAACCAACTGAACCAGTGCGCTTGGTTTTCCTCTCTTACCTCTCCTGAAGACGGTTCAACCAAAAATTGGAGACTGTAAGTGAATGCTTTTAATTTCTCTATGTTCTTTATGTACATTGAACTATATATATCAATAATTAAACCGCAATATGAAATGGCAAAACAAGACTAAAATCTTTCAACCGTATCAAGCGGTCTTCGTCAGAGTCAAAAACCCAACAGTTGGATTTTTGACGGACGAAGATCGCTTGTTACTGTTGAAAGAGCTTAGTCTTGTTTTCCCATTTAATATTGTGGTTTGATCATTGATTGTTATTTCACGTGTTTATGTGAAATCTTTATATATATATAACGTTGGAGACGGTTGGGTCTCCAACCGTCTCTGTACCAGTGCGCTTGGTTTCCCTCTCTTATCTCTCCTGAAGACGGTTCAACCGAAAATTAGAGACTGTAAGTGTGTGTTTTTAATTTCTTTATGTTTCTTTATGTACATTGAACTGTATATGTACATTTCGTAATTTTTGGTTAAACCGTCATCAGGAGAGTTGAGATAGGAACACCAAACGCACTTGTGAAGCGACAGAAGTTCCTTAGTTCTGTGTTTGTGATTCATCGTGAAACGTTTGTTGTCCTTTTGGATCGTGTTCCTGTTTACATTAGCACTCCTTCGTGTAAAGGTATGGAGATTTCACAATAAACACGTGAAACAACAATCAAGATCCAAACTGCAACAAGAAATGAGAAAAAAAGTCTAAGATCTTTCAACCGTAACAAGCGGTCTTCGTCAGAGTCAAATCTCAACCGAAACTAAAGACGTATAAACATCTGATAAGAGGTTGAGAGGAGTGGATGGGAAGAGAGGTATTTAAAGGGTGTAGTCCAGGGAGAGGTGTTAGGGTATACAAAGGAGTACAGGAAGAAAAAAAAGTAAAAAACTATCCGCTAGCTGTCAACCTTTATCGTTAGCTTCATGTAAGAGGGTAATAATAAATAAATAATAAATTTTAATTCATTGATCTAGAATATTAATCAAATAATCAAACAAGTTATTATTATTAGCATCTCCTGAGACTTATGACCCGGGACTCGAACTTGTGCACATGGCTACCGTATATGATCTTTCCTTTTTAACATCATCTTTGGATTTTAATTTCTTTATTAAACCTCAAAATATTTTTTAATGGATTATCTTTCACCTCTATTGGTTATGGTTATTGTTTGTCAAAAACCTTTTCATCTTCAAGGTGATTGCTCACCTTCAAGATTGAATTTGATCAAAGCTTTCCTCAACTTCCAGACAGATTTTGTATTATTTGCATGATATTGATTGCATTTTACATAAGTAGCTACACATTTTGAAGTTATGGTATTTTCTTACAATTTGTTCAATCTATTCCACACAGTTCACTGTCTCATTCCCTGTATTCCCTTGTTTCCAGGTGCCCACATAAGAGTAAACTTATTTTTACTGGTTTTATTACTAACTTTTGTTGCATCAGTATAATAGATTAGAGTTTTTTTCTTGAAATCAATTAGCTTTTTACTCAGGTGATAATTTATAACTACTTTCAAAATTTACTGCATTTCGACAGTTCCAATATCCATCGCAACAAAAAACTTTCAGAATCAATCGGAGGTCAAAAGTTTTACATTCTAAAACTGGCCATTCTGGTAATCCAAAAATTTTGAATTTTTTTTATTCAGTGCTACTATTAGTTTCATAATAATCGTAAAGTTTCAATACTCTAGAATTAGCAATTTAGGAGAAAAAAAAATGTTTTAAAACGCATTTTACCCAAAAAAGTAACTTTCTCATCATATAGTAGTAACCCAAAAACAATTGGGAAAATTTACACTATGCGGGCCATTTTTGTGTAAAATATGAATTTGACCTATTGCAGGATGTGACATTTAGCATATCTAGAAACGTTTGACATATACACACCCACAGACATCATCGAAAAAACATAAAAAAAATATGTTAGTAACCTCAAAACATGTAAATCGGTTAAAATCTCGGGACCGAAATTTTTCATGTTACCTATATTTACTTTAGTTTTCATGTTTTGTAATAGAAAAGTAAAAAATTAGAAAAGAGAGATGATATAGTATAAGTGATAAAAAAGTTTTTCTGTAAAACAGGAGTTATGCTGTGATATGCATCAGTGCCTGCATTACCATCGTCATCGAATGTAGAGGTAAGATCGGGGCTAAAAAAATCAGCCCTACCCGACCCAAACCCGCGGGTATTAAAGCCAATTCGGCTTGGGTCGGGTCGGGTATATATTGCAGTATATCCCTCAGCCAAGCAAATCTCAGTTATCTGTTTTGTCTAAATTATTTATTTTATAACAAATATTCCTAAGTTTAATATCCACAATTCGTTTTAGTATACATATATAAAATATATATTTAAAAAAAAAAGGTTGCGAGAGAGATACCCAGACCCGACCATACCCGGTCAACTTAATAATTGACATTTTGGGCCGGAATTCAGGTCGAATTTCGACAGAAAATAAATTCTGTTGAGAACAGAATACATTTTCTGTTTAAGATTGTTTTTTTTTTTAAAAAAAAATTGTTTTTGTAAATTAATGGTAATTGTGAGGACTAAATAAAATGGTTTATTATATTAATTATTTTTTCTGAAAAGCAACTTTTGTGTTTAATATTGTTTTTAATTTGAAAAAAAAGTGATTGCATATGATTATTAAAAGTAATTGTGAAGATCAATCTAAGGATTAGAGGTAAGATCCTTAGCCCGAAATTCGGGTAGGTTTCGGGTTTATGATCTTACTTCTAATCGTATAGTCCAGCAAATTTCATCATTATCATTGATTATAGCTGAATACAACAAATAAAAATTAATATATCATAACTATGATAATAACATCCATATGTTCTTATATCCTCATAGAAACCCATATTTATTATCCCAAATTTGGGATAATATGATAATAACTACATTATTACTGTTTTTAATGTACCGTTACTATATTATAACTGTATAAATGAGTACAACTGTCTTTAGGATGTGTTTGAGAAGCATATTTTAACGTCTTTTTCATACAAAAGCGTTTTAAAACTATTGTATCAATAATTCGCGTTTTTCAGGAAGGGAAGGAACGCATCCTCATGTGGTAAATACATTATTCTGACTGTCGTGTTACCTATTTTAATTTCACCATCTGTTTTATAAAAACTAATCTTACTGTGTAGATGCGCAACTGTCTTAATTAATTTAATTCATTTTAGTGGTCCCTTGTTTTAAATTATTTCAATTCATAAAATCAATTTTATGGCTCATCTTTTTCTGTAAGATACAAAAGTAAGATAGATATTGCAATTGTGTTTTAGAATAGCACTCTTTGAAAACGATTTATTTTTTCTAGTTTTAATATCAATTTTATTTCATCTTTCTCTTAAGAGTTCGTCAGGTATTTTATTTTTACTAATTTCATTTCTTAGTGTTCATTAGTAATTATTCTTTAATTTTTTTCCATTATTAAAAAAAATAAGAATTTGCATTACAAAAAAAAAACTGGAGTGTCTTGTCTACACTGAACTTACCTATAAGAAAATCGATTATCATAGTAATGAGTGATAAATTTGTTTTAATATCGCTACTTTATAGTGGTAATTACCATGAAAATGTAATGTTTACATTTACATGACAGTTTCCCAGAGTGGGCCATAAAAACTAGGTGGTGGGGGGGGGGGGTTCAGTGAAACTGCGCGCGAAATTCAAACAGTATCCTTACTTTTTTATCATACCATATATATATATATTTTGTGTTTAATATTGCTGTATTGAATTTGAAAAAAACAATGTTTTGTTTGTTTATTGAAAGTAACTGCTAAGACCAAATAAAACGGTTTATTAAAAAAAATATTATTTATGAAAGACAAATTTTGCTAATATTGATTTTTTTAAAAAAAATTAATGATGTAAATTAAGCGTCATTGTGAGGACCAAATAAAATGGTTTATTAGATTAATTATTATTTCTGAATAGAAAATTTTACGTTTAATATTCTTTTCAATTTGAAAAAAAAATGCTTGCATGTGATTATTAAAGGTAATTGTGAAGATCTAATAGAATGTTTAAAAGCCGACGAAGTCAAGGTTGCAAACTGTGTTTTTAAATACGTATTTTGTGAATAATATTGCTGTTTTCGCTTGGAAAAAAAAAACTTCACGTGACTATGGGGTAAGAGGTGCTAGGAGTCTATCTAGATGTCATGGAGGAGCTTGCGTGAAAAAGTTTGGAAAACCTTGGTTTAGATCAATTGTTTAAGACTTGGAGAGTATGATGCTTGTGGATGGCAGTAATTGAATATGATTCAATCATATGATTTTTAATAGGTGAACAATATGAATTAAGTTTTAAATCATATTATTCAAGAAATTAATTTGCCAACCACAAAAGCATACATAATAACTTAGAATTTAGATTTTAACATTCACAGAAATAAATTAATTATATTACTAAATCTGATGAAAGAGATTAGCGATTTCATCTGTTATCATATCAATTAGTGAGTGGTTCTCAACCTTTGTGGACCTCCTGAGAGCTATTTTACGATCCAGGGATCCCCAGCACCTCCGATAGTTATAAACATAATTATGCGCGTGTAAATTTTGAAACAAATATTTGTTTTTATGTAAATGAAAAGTTAACTATGAAATAATTTCATTATATTCCATCGTTATGTCGGAAAACAAAAACAACAATTTCTTTATTAACATTTTATAAATTATACTGAAATAAATTGTAAAGAATCAGTTATGAAAAAATGTAATATAACTTTTAAAACATTGAGACACTATAACAAACTGACGAGGATATTGGGCTTATTTTAATTATTATTTTTGAATATACTAACCATCAGCTGACCACGCTTTGGCATATTTTGGGATCTACTATACTGATATATTCATATAAACTTAACATTAACTAACCAAGTGCCGTAGATCCTCAAAATACTATTTTCCCTCGTCGAACCCCCGTAATCTTCTATGACTCCTGGGGTAACCACTTGTTTCTACAATAGATATATTGTCAAATTGCTTGTCTATGGATTCAAATATATAAAACCATAACAAATTACATTTTATATAACCCAAATATTATATATGATTATATAATTTGAATTATATTTTATTTTAAATTATGCTTTTTTTTGTGAGATTTCTACCTAATGCAGAAGGATAGAAAGTGCCAACTGATCCATCTATACATGCATATTATTATTACCACTGAGGTTAGTATGATTTATATTATTAATATGGCAAACCGTCACACCTCGTACGATGATATTGGGAGTCTTTGGAGCGCTTTCGGACGTTGTCCATCTTCCGTTGTGAGTTACGATTGAAGATGGACAACGTCTGAAAGTGCTCCAACATCATCGTACGAGGTACGACGGTTTGCCATATTAATAATATAAATGATCCATCTATGCTTAGAACTTTTCCAGCTGGTGGATTTAGCAGAGTTCTTTTTGACTAGGTTTTTTAAAAATAAATTATTTAGCTTGCTCCATATAATGTATTACATGTTGTGTCGAATTTTTTTTTTAACATCTAAAATACACATTATAAAAGATTTGAAATTCGATAAGGTCTTTTTTGACCTTATTAGTGTTCATCTCAATGCTCACTATATATAACTTACTACATCAGGACTGGAGTAGCCCTATTCATTTGAAAGTATTGCCCGAGGTAAGTGGTTAACATTCTAAACTCATTATGGTGGCAGGACCTCCCAACCATGGGGCTTGGGCCACGCCTTTGAAAAGGGAAATCTTTCCGATTGCTCTGTTTTGCAACGACCACCAATGGGTTGAACATTGCAGTTATTACCACTATTCGTCCCTGTGTGAAGCAGTGATCTTGCTCGCCGTTTAGCTACAAGCGATGTGTAGAACATTGCTACACTATCACTGTATTAGACACAGTGATCTTCTCTTGTCATTGCTCTGTTTTTCAACGACCGATGGGTAGAACATTACGAATTTAAGCACTAAGTATGGAACTACCTATTTCATGCACTAAGTGTGGATTTCTGTACTATTTCATTTAGAATTTAACACAACTATGCTATACTATTGATTTCCCAAATCATTTATTCATCCATAGTATTTTAAGAAACCTTAACATTTCAAAATGTTGGTTTTAAACTAGGTAGAGAAAACGATAGCATTAAAAAGTTTTCTATTTCTCCAAAACTGAATGTAATTAAACAAATTATATACAATAATATTAAAAGATACAAGTAGAAAGTATTGTAGGGAAGACAGAAAAGTTAGTGTCGCGGAGTGTGTCGCTTTCTGTAGAGGTCGTTGTCGATCTCGATTCGGAGGGGGCTGGTTGGACGGAAGGGGGCAGAGTTTTGATTCCATCTGTCGCGTAAAAGACGAGACTTTTTGACCGTCTCATCTTCTTCATCACTACTGGAATCAGAGTCGCTGGAACTACTCGAGCTTGAACTGCTACTGCTGCTACTGCTTCCGCTACTACTGAAAATCACAATTTACCGTAAGATAAAATAAATAGCGTAAAGCAAAGAAAGTAATCAGGAAAATGAAAGTCCTAAAATAATCATTGATAGAGAATAAAATCAATAAGATAAAAGTCTAAGCACAAGAAAATAAATAATAGTAACCTTCAGTAAATAACAATTACACTTGCAGCACAAATGAGAGCGAATAAGAAAACAAAAATCATGAAGTTATTTTTACCCTACAGTCATTAATTCATTGTCAATTTCAGAATTACAGCAGATTAACGATCAATAATACGCCAGTCATATTATTAGAGAAAAAAATATGAATAACAGACTTTGATAACAGTAATAACAGACTTTGATAACAGTAATAACAGACTTTGATAACAGTAATAACAGATATTAAGTGAAAGTCAATGAGATGACAGTTATATTATGAAAAGAAAAATAACAATAACGATCAGGAAAATAACAGTTATGATTACAGCTCATATGAGAAAGATTAGGAATGAAAACTAGGGAAAACATAATCTTTTAAGTTATTGTCTGTTTCAGAAACATAGATTAACGATCAGTAAGAAGGGTTGGGGGAGTTGATGAAATGAAAACAACTTTAGAAAAGTATAATATACATTTTTTCATCACAAAACTAATTAATAACTTAACTAATTAATAACTTAATTAATTAATAACTTAACTTATTAACTAATTACTACGACTGCGTACAACTGATTATCAAAATGGAATTTAAAATGCATGAAAAACATACAAGGGAATTTAAAGGGGTTACTTGGGGGAGGGGGGGGGCTTCAAATTTACAATTGAGAGCCAACTAGACGGAAGGGGGTTGTTGGGGAGGGTACGGGTCGGTGTTTCAAATTTGAAATAACCATAGGGGGATGAAATGAGAAAGTTAAATTGAATATGGGTTGGTGTATCATAAGGGTGTGTTTTGTGTTAGGAGTAGAGTTTTGGGGACTAGTTATGTTTGTTAAAATATCAGGACTGCGAATTAGATGTAAGATCCAATGCCTGAGTCCAACTCGACCCGAAATTTGGGCCATGTCAGACCAAAAATGTTAATTATTACGTTCGGGTGGGGTCGGGCCCGGGCTTCTCTCACACTAACTTTTTTTTAATAAATATATATTTATGTATACTAAAACGGTGTATGGATATTAAACTAACGAATATTTGTTATAAAATAATTAATATAGATAAAACAGATGACCGAGAAATGCTTGGCTGGAGCTATATATAAACTCCAATATATATCCGACCCGATAGGGCTTGGGCCGAGTCGGGCTTTAATACCCTCCTTGGGCCTGGGTCAGATCGGGCTGGATTTTTTAGGCCCGATCTTACCTCTACTAGAAATACCTAAGATCGGTATGGGGGTGGTTACCAGGTTAAACCATTTGAAACAGTATTAGAGAACCCTCCCCCCCACTTTTAGGGGTTGTTTTTCGATGAGGAAAACTGGAGGTGGGGTAATAACTCATCACACTACATGAGAAAAACTAAGACACGAAGATAACAATGATAATATCACGTTGTTAAAGTTTTGATGATGGATTATACGTAAAAAATTTCAGTTTTCAACGTTTCACTGAAGGCCGTTAGTTGTTGATTAAGCTCTCATGTTCTAGTCGGATATGTCTTACAGTTTCTGAAGCTTATTTACATTATTCCCTTACGCTATTAATTGCTAATCTCAATTCCCTATCCCCAAATTTTCATTTAAAATGCCTTTTTTTTCCTTAAAAGACTTAGAAGGAGGCATTAGTTCCCTTTTTGGGGAGGGGTTCTAACTTCTACTTTATCTAATAAAATTTTAAAAATATAAAGGTAAAGAGATGTAAAATTGCTTCGTATTTTTTTCCGTCAAAAAATTGTCACTGACTGCAGAAAAGGTAAAAAAAACTGCTAGAGGCAAAAAAGTATTAATCTTATCACTGGGAGGTTAATATTTTGACCTACTATCAATTCAAACTATCTAAATCCAAAAATTGCTACCATATTATTTGAGTCAAACAATTGCCATTGTCTGTCGACAAAGTAAAAAGCTTTTTAAGGCAAAAAAAGTATAACATTATCATTGGGGCGTTAATCTTTTGACCTGCTATCAATTTGACCTATCTAAAACCTCCTCACGGCCAATTTCAATATTAATAAAGCCATTTTAGAATACATAGAAAACAGGGAGTCACAGTTGATTCAGTACACATATAGATTTAAAAGGGGATAAATAAATTCTTTTATGCTTAATATTTTTTTCACATAGAAAAATTCCACTTTTATAGTAATTAATATTTTGTTGGTAACAACATGTTTAGAATGTGCCGCAAAAAAAGGGCATAGTACACTTCTGTCTGAATAACTTTATTTCCTTAAATTTTTTTGGCAATTGATATCAGCAGAGTTTTAGAGCTACGTTAAATTTTAAAATTTTATTCTACTAGAATAATCGAAAAATTAACTTTAATGGATAAAAAATAATTATAAGGATCAATAATTTATTATAAAATTTAGTAATCAGTATATCACAAAAAGTTTGCTCCAGATTGCCGTTATGGACCGGGGATCAGTAATTTTTAGGGAACTGATTTAGGTTCAAAGTATGCACATTTTCCCGGTTCCAAAACATCTATTGCAAAATTTCTTGTTCAAAATATTGCTAAAATGATACAACATGATAACAATTAAATAATTTGTTTATCAACATAACCAACCTCCTGTCCTTGAAAATATCATTTTCAACACTGATCTGCAAATTTTCTTCAGGGGAAGGGCTTTTTCTTAACTTTTTGGTTTTTAGTCGACGAAGGAACTCATCGTCACTCCTCGATAACTTTCTTTTGGTGGCCAGATGATCTCTGGCTAGGTCCAACCCTCCTCTGAAACAATAACGAAGAAATACATTTTATAACAAACTATTTATAAAAAAAGACCCTTAACTTTAGCATCAAACGACATTATAAGTATTACTGTATCTATGAAATAGGAATACTTGTCGTTAATGTTTTATGAGTTTCTATTTTTTGACAAAAAATTGGAGAAAATCATTTTTCAAATGTTGACAAATGTAAAGTAGATTATTAGGAATAATCAAACGGTGACTCGAAAGTTGAACAGAACAAGAGACAAATGGATGAAGATTGACATCATTGACAGTATTTTTCCCTATTACATTAGAAATAGTCTTGATTCGTTTAACGATTTGAAAGAGCCCTCATAAAAAGCTTTTCTAAGAGTTTAGTCAACACTAGTCCAGGCCTTTTTAAATTGGATGAATTTCTAATCGAAGAAATCGTTAAACGAATCAATACTACTTCTTATGTAATAAGGAAAAATACTGTCAATGATGCCAATCTTCATCCAACTTCAAATCAAAATCCATAACCTGCCCACAACTTCTATTCACTTGCTCTCTGAAGACGTGAAAATGAAAGACCTCAGAGCGATTATCTTCAATCATTTGTGGTGAGTTACCTGAATATTTATATCACGTGTTATTGTGACAATTTTGTATACATGAAACATGATTTCACAATAAAAACGTGAAAAAAATCGACGTCCAAACCACAATAAGAAGATGAAAAAAAGACTAAAAGCTTTCAACCATAACAAGCGGTCTTCGTCTGAGTTAAATCCAAATAGTTGTTCACTGACTGACAGTTGAGATTTGATTGTGACGAAGACCACTTGTTACGGCTGAAAGATCTTAGCCTTTTTCTCATTTATAATTGTGGTTTGGACGTTAAATGTAGGTAGTTTATATCGAGTAGACTGCGAATGGACACCCTGGAGCTACAATGCATCATCTAGTCCAGTGATTCTCAACATATTTTTCATTACGGCACACTTTTAATAAATTTAAAACCTTGACGGCACAATAACAATTAGATAAATTAAAAAAACATAATTAACTGTTATACCTATAATACAATATATATTTACAAAAATTGCAAACAATAATAATTTTCAATGCAATATAAAGTAAAACAGCAACACAAAGTAAATAAAATGTTCATTTAATATTAAATTAAAAACAATAAATGCGAAATTTGAGGTTGGTGTTTTCTTGACTTCATTTACATTTGGGCGTAAAAACGATAACGCTACTTTCATTTCATGATCTAGAATTTAGATCTATATTTTATTCTGCTTTCTATATTTCTTCTCGATGCATACCCAGGCAACATTCTCCAAAAGTTTCCTTTCCTATTTTACTGTATGCATTCGTAAAATTTGGCGACACACTTCAAGAATCACGCAGTACAGTGGTTGAGTATCACTGATCTAGTCTATACACACACAAAACTGGTAACTGTGCAGCACAATAGGAAGATTTAAATGAAAAATAGCTCATTGTTATAAAATCAGTTACAAATTTAATTTCTAATAATACATTACTTCTATTTACCTTGGAAATTTGTTCAAAGACTGTCTTTCTGAATTTAAAGCTCGTTCAAGCCTGCATATTTTATTATAACTAAGTAATTCTCTGGCATCCTTTTTAATTAAATTTTCTTTAATAGTTTTTTGTTTGATTACATCTCTTGCATCTCCGACAGGGCGCCAAGCTCTTGGCTGTAACCTAACACCTGGAAAGAAAACTTTTTTTATATATCAAATAAATGTGTATGTCAAACCAAAATATTTTTTCTTATTTAGAATTGGAGGAATAAACATCTTCCTCTAGTTAAATGCCTTATCTCAGATATTTTTTAATTATAACTTTATAATTGAACGTAATAATTGATATTTTCGGCCCGAATCTGATGTCGGGTTTGGGTTTAATTTCTTACATCTAAGGTATGGAACCCCAAATCTATCAGTCTAGAGCAGTGTTTCCCAAAGTGCGGTGTTTTGATATCGGGGGGCGCTAATGCAAAAAGCAGTTGGGGATTCTATTTCCATAAATTGAAAATGTTCATGCAATATATTTTTTAAATTTAAGTGAAAACACCACATGTAAACTTCTAGGAAAAGGTTTCTTAAAATTAATTGTTTTGATAATTTATTTTTATGTTAAAAGTATATTCTCATCTAAATTTCTTTTATTGTGTATTCATTCTTTTGCATAAATATGCTATGAAACAATACATATATTGGATTATAAATAAATATCCGATTATTCATTATATTAATTAATTTATTAAAATGTTACTTATTTCGTTATTTAGTCTAAGATTCTGATTATTTAGGAGTGTTGAGTATAAGTTTACGGACCCAAGGGGGCGGTGGCTCGAAAAAGTCTAGAGTCAACCACGAAAGCCTATATATATATATATATATATATATATAGCTCAAAAACGAAGAAAAGAAACACATAGAGAAAGAAACACACTCACAAACTCAAATTTTTGGATGATCCGTCTTCAGGAGAAAAGAGAATGGGCGACCTAGCACTCTGGAAACGCAACGGCAGGAAACCCAGCCGTTCAGGTTTTCCTGCCTTTGTGCTTCCAGCGTGCTTGGTTGTCCATTCTCTTTTCTCCTGAAGACGGATCATCCGAAAATTTGAGTTTGTAAGTGTGTCTCATTCTCTGTGTGTTGCTTTTCTTCGTTTTTGAGCTGATTTGCGTCCAGTTTGGATCGTTTTTTCAAATTTTATATATATATCTATTATACATATATATATATATATATATATATATATATAGTATACTTGGGCAGCAGTCTCTCAGTTAGACAGGTTTCGTTGAACTCTGGTTAATTTTCCTTGCAACTTTTTCTAGTTTGCAAAAGATTTTTCGTTGTTAGAACAACGGTTTATGTATGTCGACGCGTTTCGACTGTCGGCTGCAGTCATTTTCAAGATATGGTATGGGTAAGGCTGGGTGGGTTATATGGTAAAAGGGGTGAAAAATGCGGACCAATAGGGTTGCAGGTGACCTGCAATGTGTAATTGGTTTAGTATTTATTAATTGTGCCAAAATAATAAAAAATAGACATTATATTGTAAAAGGATTTTGATCCGTATGTAAATAAACACATTAAATAACCATTCTCCCACCTGAAAATATGCTTGCTTTTTTATTTATATTTTATTTTTACATGATACATTTTGATTTGTTTATTTCTCTCTAATTCCTTTTGATTCATTTAAATTTATCTAACTTGTACTCCTTATCTGAATTTTCTTTTTAAATCTTCTCTACTTCATTACTTCAAGACCGGGCGCGCGTGGCAGCACGGTCGGCTATCATGGCGGTTTTTATACCATTGCCCCCCCAGCATTCTTGGTCTCCATCTCTCTTTATTTTTCTGAAGACGAATTTTTCGAAAAATTGAGTTAGTTAAGTGTGTTTCTTTATTCTGTGCATTAATTTCTTCTTTTTTGAATTTCTGTAGTTTGAATCGTCTTTCCGATTTTATAGTGAATTACATAATTACAAAATCATAAAGCTTATTCACGTTAGGTGGGTGAACCGTTGACATCACAAGAGCAAAAACTAAATCTAACTCCCATTGCAGTGGTGTCACAACAGAGTGTTTTAGGTATGTAAAACTACAAACTCTGGTAGGAAAATACTGGGAAGGAAGAAACAGATTAAGTAACCAATTTGGAAAGTTGAGATGCACAAATACCACACGTAAGTGACGCAGGGTTGATACAAATGTAACCTAACCTCCATCGTAACAATAAGATAAATAATAGTCATCAAAAAATATCAATACAATATTGAAATGAAAACATTAAGACAGTTGATTACTTGTTCGCTCGAATTTCCCCCACTGTTTTGCAATATCAGACCAAGGATTGTTGCAGTCCTCTTCAACAAACTTCCTTTTAGTGTTTTCATCTCCTCTGTCAGGAAACAAGTAACTTTTATACTCAAATTCCCCTGAAAAAAATAACAAAATAAATTGCTACATATTGATTCACTTCTTAGTTTAAAACGTCAATTACATATAGAATATCAAAATAATGATAACACTGTTTTTTTTTTCTTCTACGATAATGCAATCAATTATTCTATGGTATTTACTCATTGTAGGGTAAAAAAGTTAATGAAATAGTCTCCACATATAGAAGTTTAATAATATAAACAACGCGTTTCGAACACGTAGTGTTCTTCTTCAGACGTAAAAACGAGGATGAGTGTCTGTGGCACAACTAGTACAGGTACAACAGTAATGAAAACCATTCATCCTTGGTTTTAAACCTGAAGAAGAACACTACGTCTTCGAAACGCGTTGTTTATATCAATAAACTTCTATATGTGGAGACTATTTCATTAAATTTGTACCCTACAAAGAGTTGTTTTTATTTTAACGTGATGATATTTTTTTGGACTAAAGGTAATGTAGAAATTCTAATAAGATACGTTATAAATAAGGGATTAAACAATAAAGGTATTGACAATTATAAGGTAAGGTAATAATAAACGCTCGAACGTAGAAGGTGGCACATAAAAACTATTAATACTATGGATACGAGTATGAAACATAGTCATGTGGAGTTGGAGGGCAACACCACATGACTACGTTTCCAATTCTAACGTCAGGCAGACACTATGGATTTCTCCTGCTTAGGATTATCTGATATCTTTAAGTGACGCAGTATTTCCTTCCGTTTTGCAAGAAGAGCAACATCGGTGAACTACAGCGTTGTGTTCACGAAATTGTAGAAACAGATTAGTTCTAGCGGAAACTGAGAATATGGCACTCACCTTTGAGCTATCACTGAATTCTGGAATAACAAGATTGATTCGTTTAGGGAAAGGGTTGAAGCTCGAATAAATAGGCATGCAGTACAGTTCTACATCAAAAGAGGAGCTAGGGTAGCCCAGTGGTTTATGACCTCGTAACTAGACTGGAAAATCCGGAGTTCGATATTCATTCTAGTCCTCGATTTATTCAAGCGGGAGGTGAAGAAAACGATATTCATTCTAGTCCTCGATTTATTCAAGCGGGAGGTGAAGAAAATCTGAACATCGCCGTCCCTTGGAGACGATGTTAAACCATTATTCGCTAGCCTATACGATGTCAGATACCAGCTACAGATCTCTATTATAAATGCACTTGAGTTAGGCTCAGTTTAAGGGGCCAGGTTAGATCAATGGTTAATGTACACGCCTCTGAACTGATAGGACCGGGGTTCGATCTCTGCCTGGCCCTCGATTTATTCATGCGGGAGGTGAATAAATCTGAACACGTCGTCCATCGGAGAAGGACGTTAAACCGTCGGTCCCGAGCCTTTACGATGTCAGGTACTCGTTAAAGATTCCTACTCTAAATACTCTTGAGTTGGGCAAAATTTAGGACTTCCACTGTAGAATCAATCTTCATTTTGTGGTATCACAAAAGGCCAGTGCTCGGCCTACGTGTGTTCTCTTGTGGAACTACCATTGCAATCTAACCTAACCTAGGCTCCATTTAAGATTCCCAATATAGAATTTTCCATCGTGTGGTATCACAAAGAACCAATCTATGGTCGGTCCATGAATTTTCTCACGTGGGCCGGTCACTGGTACCTAACCTAGCCTAAATCGCAAAACTAATAGGTCTCCCTTGCGCTATTCGTGCAGGGAACTTGATTGTAATTAAACTTTACAGTACAATTAATTTTCGTCATTGAAATAATGCTAATATCATTAGAAAAAAATCAAAATAAATCATCAGGAAATAATACAAAACCTATCAAGGAAAAAAACACTGGAACTAAAAAGTTTCAAACGATAAACTTTTTATCATTCTCACATGTAAAACAACTCGAAAGATAAAAACAAAAAAGCATTTTTTAAAATCTTAATAAAATCATTCAATTGTTTTAAAATTAGATGAAATACCAAAGTTCCTGTCCTTGGGTTGTTTTTTATCGTATACTGTAGCAAATCTCATTAGAAGATTGGGAGCGTTTGGCTTAAAAGAGCCTTTCCTCCAAACACCTCCAGGAGGCAAACTAAACCTCAGATCTTCCAAAAGAATTTCATTTTCTTCCTTTAAAAAAAAAACACATTAATAACACATATTAATGTTATAACACATAACACATACACATAACATGTGTACATGACATACACATAACACATAATTAATACTTCTCGACCATTGATTCTTAAAAGTCAAAATGGATTTCTTGAGGATTTGATCCAAAGAATTAGCTACTCTTGATTATACGCTGACGTTTCACCAAAAAATTGTTCAGAAAACAAATACATCCACAGAATACCAATCAATAAAAAACAAAAAAAAAAGCAACAAACAACATATAAAATAAAATAAACAAAAAATAGACAGTGTTATTGTTTTTTAATAGAACAAATATGTTGTTTAAACATAATTACTTTTATTAATTATTACAGATATTAATTTAAATAATACAAATAAGTCTGCGAGGATACCTCCATAGGATAAAAAAGGAAACAGAAAACAAAAAACACAATAAGCAAAATTGCAAACAATACAAATAAACAAAACATAAACAACTTAAGAAGAAATCAAAATCAACAAAATCATTACCTTTTTTTTTTTGAACAAAAACTGGAGAACATAAAAAGATGCATTTATCTAACATCATCATCATAGTTTTCGTGTCTGTTATGATACTGTTTTATAAATGCATCTACTTAAATAGTTTTATTTAAAAAAAAAGGTAATAACTTTGTTGCTTTTTGATTTCCTCTTAATGTTGTTAATAATTAATTAATTGTTAATTTCCTCTTAAAACATTTAATAAAGCAATATTATTATAAAACTTTTGTTTATATTTTGCTTATTTGTATTGTTTGTAATTTTTGCTTAATGTGTTTTTTATTTTCTGTTTCCTTGATTGTTCTGTGCAGATATCCTCGCAGAATTATTTTGCAGTATTACTTATCTGCTTAATTTTTTTTTAACCTTAATAATTAATAAAAGTAATTATATTTAAACATCCATTTTTTTTTATTAAAAAACAATAACACTGTCCTACTTATTGGTTTCTTTAATTTTATTTGTTCTTTGTTGTTTATTGTGTTTTTTTTTGTTTTCTGTTTGTTGATATTCTGTAGATGCATTTGTTTTTAATAAATTGTTTTTAACCTTGAAAGTGCCGAACAATTTTTGAAATGTCAGCTTATAATCAGGAGTAGTAATTCTTTGGATCAAATCATCAATAAACCAATTTTGAATCTTATTAATATCACAACCATCAATAGTTTAACAAAAAGTACTAGTTGAGTAATGGTCTTTCTTTTTTACCTCTGACTCAGAATCGATTCCAGGAACTTGTCCCTTTATTTTGTATGAATTATTCATAAGAGCCTTCGCACAGGAATCAGCATCCGGCCAAACAGCATTACCTAAACAAAAAGAACCATAGAAGAACATTGATAATTCATTTAACAAGGATCCAAACGATTTCAAGAAAGTATACTTGAAAATTACACACCGGATCTCAACATAAACAAAGTTTTATTACTAAAACAACACTTAATGATCTTCTTCAGGTTTATCTAGACCAGGGGTTCTCAACAGGGGTGAAATTTGAATCTTTAGAGGGTGAATTGTGACCATAGTAAATTTACAGAGTAAGGAAAGCTGTTATTTTTCTGTATTTTATGATCAAACTTTTTTGATTCTAAAAATATTGGCAACTACTTTTTTGAAATTAATATTGTTTTTGGACAAAATTATAATAAAATCTAGCTTAAAATACTAGTTTCCTACTAGTTGTTTCCACTGGACCAACCCGTCAGTACCACATCCTTGGTGTCTTCCTGATGATGAACACAAAGTGTTCGAAACGCGTTGAATAAAACTTCATTTGTGTGGAGACTTTTGTTGTTTATCCATTTTACCTCAGAATGAGTAAATACCACACAATTACGGATTGCACAACTAATGACTTAAAATATGTTTGTTTTCAAACGAACGAGTAATTTCAACTGAAAATTGTTTCATTCCTGGTGTAAATGATTAGACAGAAACTATGATACAAAAAATCGATTCATATCACAGAAATATGGACACCACTTTGGCCTGTGATAACAAGGTGCCCCCGATACTGCATTTTAACCGAAAATAAAATACCTTTGAAAATGTCGACATTTTTTATCAGGGCCAAAGAGGTTATTTATGACAAGGTGTTTGAAAAAATGTGAATTAAAATTGTTACAACTTTTGGATAAATTATATTTGATTTCCTTTTTAACATATTCCCCAATCATGGTACCAAAAGATCGGAGACAGGATGATATAGACTATTATATACTGAGCAGTTTTCACATGAGAGCCTGTACACTCCAAGTGAAAGAGGTAACTCATTTATGGGGTAAATAAAGAATTAACTGACTTTAAAATGTTTGAAACTTTTACTGATGAATCCATTTTTATTGAATAAGTCTGAAGAAAAATACTAAATGTTTGAAAAGCTTTGTTGTTGTAATAAAGCGTTATATGGAGACCATGTCTCTGGAGTCGGGGTTGGTAAAATCCTACCAACTAAAACTGTTCACAAAATGAATAAGAAACGTAGGAATTGGAGATAATCGGAGTAAAACTCAGGTTAAGTGTTAAATTCGTCTAAAAAAAAAACCTTGCTTTTTCACTCCTATGTCATCATATTTGAACATTATGGTTGCTAGGATTACAGAGATAGCATACAAAGAACTTTCAAAAAGACAGAGACCAGGGAATGCATGACTTTTCATTTTTACTTCATATATGAATTTGATATCATCACTAGGCTGTGTACAATAGTGTATATGAAAATAATTTTATATTATAAACAGTAAGCATTGAACTACTTAATGTATTTTTTTTCAATAAAGATGATAAAAAGTAAACGGTACAGCTCCAGTCATAAAATATTCTCGAATCGTTCTTGACCGCTTCATTCAACACAGTATTTGGGAAGTTTTTCTTGAGAGCTAGGACTTTGAATTGAAATACTCATTCTTAGGCCAAGGTTTTTATATACATTTATATATTATTATCAGGGCTACAAAAACAAGCCCTATATTGTTTTTGTAGCCCTGATGATGATGTATAAATACATCGAAAACGTTGGCTTAAGAAAGAGTAATTCAATTCAAAGATCTAGCCCTCAAAAAAACTTATCAAATACTACGATCATAAAGTTATTTACGACTTTAAAATTAATCTGATGATGAATATACTTTGCCATTCTGGTTGATAGGTAAGATAAAATGGGAAGAATGGTATATGCGTATAGCGTGGAGTCGCATGTTTTTAAACAAAATTTACTATTTTCTAATAAAATTGCAAACATTGGGGGCCATGTAACTTGGATTTTCTAATATTTACAGATATTTTAATTGAATAACCATAATTTGAAAAATAAAATTGAAATAAAGGTTAACAAAAATTTATTTAAATTGCAGGATGCATTACGAGATTATTAGGTATTAGCCTGAATAACTAATACACGATCGTTTTATCAACGATCTGGGTATCACGGAATTCTAATGAAAAACCAATAAATATGATAATTTAACCCTTTTATTTAATAATAGATTAAGTTAAACTTTTTGAAGTAAATTGACAAGTACTATGACAGACAATATATGGGTTTAACAGTTACAAGTATTAATAGAGTTTCAATTACCAAAGGTTATGAAATATTATGTTAAATTTGAAATCCTTTAAATATATGTGTAAAACAATAATTCCTATATCAAAAAATAAATAAATTAAGCTCACAGCTCTTTTCGCTTATCCATTCAACTGCTATGGGGTTGTTGTTATAGAAATAGCTCAAAACATCATGGGTTTCCATATTATCTGTTCCAAATAAATGAAGGGATTCCAACCTCGTAGCATCTGTGACACCTAACCTGTAAATGTTAACTACTGTAAGATATACCTACTAAAATATTATTCTCGTTAAACTAAAATTATAAACCACAGTTAATCTAGAACAAAATACAAAGTTTTACCTTCGGTAAACTTTTCCTAAGGTAACATTTTCTGGTTTTGGAATTTGTTTACCATCCAGGCCAAAACGTTTCGCCCTCATCATTAGTTTATTTTTTTCCTATATACATAAAACAGTTTGAAGAAAAGGAAAAGAAACAAAAAGATATCTAAAGTAATTATATGGAACAATAACAACTTCCGTTACCTCAATATAATGGTCCGTAGGACGATTGTAGATGACTATCTTGCTATCCGAAGATTCATCCATATCATCTTCCAATTCTCCATCTTCAAGCTCTGATAGAGAATTGTTTGTCATTGACACTGTTTCAATTGGAGTAACGGAACTCTGATTAACTTCGTTCATCTTAACATACTATAAAACGTTATCAACTTAAAATTCGCGAAGGTTACAACAATGAAGGCTGAAAAATATAATAAACAATTCCGACAGTGTTACGCACCAGAATTTACATAACCACGAAGTATGAAAATCTATTTCAATTATCATATTTTCATTATTCTAAAATTATATACAAAGAAAAAAAAATAACAACATGCTGATTTATTTTTAGATTTTTCATAGTCGGTTGTGAATAAAATTATAATATTTTTCAAAAAATACAAATATTTTGTTCGCTTGTAACAAAATATCAAATAAAATGGAAATTTATCCTAATTTTCTTTATTTTCTGACAAATTTGTTTAATCTGCTGTACTTTTGACTCGTTGTTTATATACTGATAAGGTTGTGTGAACTGTGATAACAAATACAAATTTTCATGTTTGAATTTTTTTTTATTTTTATAGTTTCAGAATTTTAATGTTGTGATTGTTGGTTGTTAATAGGTTGGCATAATTCTGAAGTGAAGTTTTGATTAAATCTAAAAATGATTAAATCACATTCTCCTTGCCCTTCCATTGATCCTAATATGAAATTGGAGTCTGTTTTAAGGGATGCTTTAGATACTTCTGTTTTAAAATATACTGGACAATGTGGTGGTGGTTGTATAAATCAAGGTAGAGCATATATTACTGACAATGGGACGGTTTTTGTAAAGAGTAACAGAAAATCGGAGGTATTTACTTCTTATTTGAGTTTTTGTCAAATGCTTATAGATGAATTTGGGTAAACCTGAATTTGTCATTTGAGTATGTTTTACTGATTCTAGGCAAGAAGAATGTTTGAAGGAGAATTTGAAGGTTTAAAATCACTGGGTGATACGGGTATAGTTACTGTTCCAAAACCAATAAAAGTTTTAGACGACCCTGAAGGTGGAGCTTGTTTAGTTATGGAATTTATCGAAATGAAAGGTCTCAGATCGTTATCAGGTCGATTGGGTGACGAAGTTGCAAAAATGCATGTTAGAAATTTATTGTTAGAAAACAGGTCTAATTCAAATATTTGTGATAAACCGCCATCGGATTATGTAGCTCATTTTGGATTTCATACTACAACTTGCTGTGGTTACATCCCCCAGGAAAATGAATGGCACGAGGATTGGGTGGTTGGTATTATAACTAATCATTGTCTAATTTTCAAAATTTAAATAAATAATTATTTCTTCCTTTCAGACCTTCTTTGCTCGAAATCGTCTAGACTACCAATTCAAAATTTTAGAGAGAGAAGTAACTACATATAATAGAAATTAATTCTATATTGTAATCTAGATTTGCATTACTTGTATTTCTTTTTTAGAAAGGAGATAGAGAAGCATCGGAGCTTTGGTCGAGACTACAGCTTATTTTACCTAAATTTTTTAAAGACCAACGTATAAGGCCTTCCCTATTGCATGGCGATCTTTGGAGTGGAAATGTTGCCCAAACGAAGAGACATCCAGGTAATTTGTTCCTTTCGTTATTAATTTTTGAATGATAAAAATAAGTTGAACTTGAGCAAAAGATACAAGCGATTTAATTCTAAGCATTAAAATAAGCTTTGACCAACAAAATATTTCATGTTTCTAATATGAAACTTCCAAATCTTCCAAGTAATGAATACTGATAGTTCTCTAGCTGTTCAGTCAGTTACTATAACTAGGCATTCTCTCATTATTGGGGCATATGCAAAACGTCACCAAATAAACAATTTCTATTAGTTATAAACAAATTTTAGTATTTGAGGCATATGGTAATTATCATGTAGCAATCCCAGACAAACTGCCATAGATCTATACTTTTATCACCGTCGTACTGTTATTCAGAAATTTCATTATATGCAGAGGAACAGACTAGACTTGGAAAAAAGTGGTGATTTGCTGCTAAAACTCACTAAATTCAAACCCATTATCAGTTCTCTTATTACTACTCACCAAGGACATTCTTATCATCATTGATAACATCAATTTTAGTAAAAGAGGTATGTTAGCGTATTGTGTTATTCTAAAAATGTAAATTGAATGGTAAAACATTGTTATCAATCATTCTGGCTTCATTTTAAAAATATTTGTTGTATTTGAGGCATTATGGTAAATATGTAGCAATCCCAGACAATCTGCCATACATCTATGATTTTATATGCATCATACTGTTTATTCAGAAATTTCATTATATGTGGGAAACAAAAAAGCTTTGATTAAATTTCTATGCAGGTCATCTAATTTCTTGACGTTCCTAATGCTAAGAAATATAAGTTGCATCAATGTGAAAATACATGTTGCTTTCAATAATGTTTTTGTTTATGAGTCGATAAGAAAAAAAATATTTTCTTCTCGGTTGGGGCCGATGTGATGAAAAGTTTGGGGACCCCTTTAACTTGTTCGTACAAGGGATTTGATGTTTATGTTTATTTTATGTGATTTTACCATAATTTACGAAAATCTTGTTAACCATTGAAAGAAGCCGTAATAAGTTTTATACAAATTTTGAAAAGTACTACAGTTGAATTGACATTTTAATCTCCTAGCTTTTTTATTATTCAAAATCTAATGTTTTTAGTATGCCCGGGACTTGCATTAATGGTGTTGTTTTCTTTCAGTTTTGTTTGATCCAGCCGCTTTCTACGGTCACCACGAGTATGATTTGGCCATTGCAAGTATGTTTGGCACCTTCTCCAAAAGTTTTTACGAGTCTTATCACAGAGTGATTCCACGAGCACCTGGCTTCGAAGGAAGGCATCGTCTTTACACTCTTTTCCATTACCTCAATCACTGGTATATTTTAAACAACAATTTTCTTTATTGATTTAAATAAGAATGTGAACATATAGATTGGTAAATTTGAACTCAAAAAAGTGTTTAAATCCCGGAATGATACATCATTCTATTGCTCTGTAGTTCTAATAGAGGGAAATGTTTTTTTGGAAATTATTTAAAAAAAAATTCAGCGTAAGTTTTACCAACGAAACAACGCGTTTTATGAAATAATGTTAATGTTTTATATCTTATAAGATTATCTGCAATAAATAGGATGGTCAAAAATTAAATAACAAAATTGTAAATTGAAAATGGAAGTGACGTTTGAATGAGTCGAGAGAGGATAGGAAGAAGGCTGAATCATAGTTTCGGATTGAGATTGAAAAATAAAAGAGAAGAAATGAAACTTTATAATTAATGGTTTGATTTTAAAGGGACATGTTTGGAATAATTCAGCACAATTAGGGATATATATATATATTAAGGAAAAAGTCGAGCTATGTCTTATGGATTTAATGATCACGTAATCTCCAAGGCCTGTTATCAAATGAAAGTTAAATTTATTTTTTAATAAATCAACATTTTTATCAGAATAGAAATTGTGATTATGCAGGATTTCTTATGAATGGTATCAAATTCTAATTTTCATGATTCCGAGTTGTGAAACTATCTTTTTAGAATATGCTATTCATTCTGATTGTCCTTTCATTTCAGGTAATTAATTTTTTTGAGAATATTAACTATTTAAGGCAACAATTGTAATTTTTATTGTTAAGCCTGTGTGTGATTTATTATCTAGTGATGAACAAAACTATTCATCCCGTAAATTATTTCTATGTTGGAAGTCTTAATATTTTGTCATAAACAAATTTATAAATTCTAACGTAATGCAATCACTGATTATGTGGTATTTACTCATTGTAGGGTAAAAAGTTAATGAAATGGTCTCCATTTAATAAAAATTTAATGGTATAAACAACGCGTTTCGAATACTTAGTGTTCTTCCTCAGGCATTAACTAAAAAATACAATGACACCAGAGAGTTACCTATAGTATACAGAAAATATATTACAAAATAAAAATAAAATAAAATAAGGAAGAGAATACCACAGACACTCACCCTTAGGTTCGTATGCTCTTCCTTATTTTATTTTATTTTTATTTTGTACTATATTTACTGTATACTATAGATTTTTATACAACTCTCTGGTACCATACAACTCTCTTGTATATCCAGCTTGGTATAATAATTGTCTTTTTAGGGGTACATTGAGATTTAATATTCATAGGATGCAATGCGCACATATATTGTCCGTGAGAATAAAAAAACCAAAGAAGAATTGTTCGAGTGATAATAAACCAACTATTAAAGGACTCTTGGTTGATAGGGATAGCAAACAAGTGATAGTAAAATATATTATAAATTAGATCCACTGATTAAACTGAGAGAGAAAAAAAATTAGAGTAAGAAATTTGTTTGAAACATCCAACATCAGCGTTGATACATCTAGTGCCCATATGTCAGAGTCAAGGCCCGCGGGTCAAATCAGGCCCGTGAGAGGGTTTTCTATGACCCGCAGGATGATATTAGTTTATTATTAAAACCGACCCGCAGACTGCAGAAGTTTTACACGCACCAATACTACATTTCCCACAATGCAAAGGCGACGCAGCGAGCGGGGCTTCATTTCATAATTTATCAGCAGTCATTAGCATAATAGTAAAAGTTAACTTTCAGATACCCTTCGAAAATGGCAAAACGGAAGGTGGGCACTGAGAACCGGTGGTTTCAAACAAGGTGGGAGTCGAAGTACATGTTCACGGAGCTAGCTGGAAAACCTGTATGTCTAAATGAGAAAATATACTGATGCTGCCTTGAATAATACCGCTTCAAACATTTAATGTTCATGTTATGGGGATTTATATTTGTCTTTTGTGTTGTTGAAAATTAAAAATGACTAACAAAGCCATAAGAAAATATTGCTTCATTTATCCGAACATATTGCAATATATTTGTTAGGTTTTCAGTAGGTTCAATTTCGTTCACTACACTATATGTGGTCATTTTAAAAAAAATTCAATAAACATGTGATCAGTCCTGCCCTCGGCTTGTTGCTACATTTTTTATGTGGCCCTCCGTCCATTTTGACTTCGACACTCCTGATCTAGTGTTATCCTAAACAACCCTGCTACCTATAAATGTTATATGGAGAGTATAACTAAATAACATATAGAGGTGGATTACTAGAAATATTATTGAATTGTCTCTAATTAAATTTAATAGATCAAATAGTATAAACATTAGTAACGGTCTCTTCAAACTTGATACTTTCGTTATGAGGGCAATAGCCTCTTCTAAGAGGGTTGACAGCTAACGGATAGTTTTTTTACTCTTTCTTAATGTACTCCTTTGTTTCCCCAAACATCCCTTTCTGGACGCTTTCCTGCGCTTTCACCTTTTTAAAATACCACTCTTCACTCCTGCTCTTCTCAACCTCTCACCAGATGTTTTCTGCATCTAGTGTTTCAGTTGGGTTTTTGACTCTGACGAAGACCTCTTGTTACGGTTGAAAGATCTTAGTCTTGTTTTCCCATTTTCATATTGTGGTTTGATCATTGATATATGTATATATATATTAAAGAATTTGGTAATCAATTGAGAATTGTAATTTATTAATGCAGTTATTACACATTTATACATATAATTCTTAATTTTTTTTTGACTATAGTCGATCTTTTCAGGAATCACTTTGGAAGTGGTTACAAAGAATCCACTGTAGCTGTCATGAGGAGCCTATTGAAATGAGAACAACAGGAAGGGGTCTATTGGTTGTGATGGGCTGGCACTGTCTTTGCTTGACTCGGCACTTTATAAGACTTTAGTCTAAGTGATAAGCACTTAACATTAAAGAAAGTCACTTTCTATTCCCTTTACTGAATTGTAAACTTCAAAATGGAATATTGAAAATAAATAACAGCGATCCCATATGAAGGTTTAAGACACAGGTAACACTTTTAGTCATATTAATAAATGAGGTTTGAAAAAACAACTTTTTTTTAAAAAAAATATACAGTGGAACCTCTACATACGAGCTACTCTACTTACGAGAAACTCGAGATACGAGAGGTCTTTCGAGCAAAAATCTTGCTCTACATACGAGAGAAAATCCAAGTTACGAAAATTTCCAGATGGTTCCGCTAGGTGGCCAAGTTACGAGAATCAGTTACTAAACTGATACAGTAATGTTAAAAAGCAGAAAAAAGTGCATAAATAAATTAGTGCCGTAAAAAAATTTAGTTTTTCATAAAGTTAACTTTAATTTTAAGTGGAAGTGCTCATAATAAATGCTCATAATAAACTCGCATTTTATTTCGTTAATATCATCTTATTTATCTTATTACTGTATTTTTATGTTCAGTCACTATTTGAATGTGTTTTTAGTAATCAGGAAGATGTGTTCATAGTTATTTAGGGTTAACTTGAATGATTTTGGGAGGCCGGGAACAAATTAATTGGTTTTCAGTTATTTCTTATGGGAAAAATTCGCTCTAGATACGAGCACGACCCGGGAACGGATTAATCTCGTATGTAGAGGTTCCACTGTATATGGTCATCTTCAGGTTTTTAATCTAAAATACTATTTAGTTTATAATATTGAGTTGTTATTTTCCGATAAGTAATCATACGAAGAAAGCAGAAAAGCTTTCCATATTTGGTGGTATTTAAAACCATTTGTTCATCAAGAATATGAACGAGTGTTTTAAATGTTTCATAGTGACAATTCAAGCTAGCGTACAATGCATTTAAAAAATATTCAACCCTGGGAAATTGTAAGAAGTTGTATTTTTATTAGCTAACGCATTGTTCAATAGAATCCTGATCAAAAGTTATTTATTTCCGTTGTAGAATCCTGCCTTCTCTTCTAGGATATTTCTTAAGTACCTCAATGTATATTTTTTTTATCTTTGGACAATCATTTGCATAATAATTGGTTTTATAATGACAAATAAAAGAATTTTTTGTATTTTTTTTTAATTATTAAATATCTATTTTAGAAAATAGAATTTTTAAAATATTTGCTTGTTAGGAAAGGGTTGCCCAGTGTTAAGATGGGTACTATAAAAATTCAAATACTTCCTGTAAAACTGGAATAATTTTTTTCTTGATTTTAAAATTAACAGAACCTCTTTGATTGTCTATAACTGCTTAAAACTAAAAATATACAACTGAGCAAATAGAGGGAAAGTATTATTGATAACATCTAAAATTAATTAAATTTATAATAATATAAACAATATTATTGAAATTAAAGAATTTCAATTGTAAATGTTTGTTTCGTGTGGTCTTCAACTTTTAATTCCCAAAGGTCCTTAATTTTTTTATTATTTAAGAACCTGAAGAAAACTATTTATTCAAAACGTATTTATTTTCAAAACTTGTTTGACTTATTTTTTATTTGTTTTCTTCTTGTACAAGTAAATGTCTTGACAGATGAAAGCATATTGAAAAGAAATTTTTTTTTTAAGTGCCTTGAAAATTCTTTTTAAACAATAATTCAGTTTTGAAATGCAGTTGGTAATTATATATAAAATAAAATTTCCCTATGCAGTTACATAGTAAATTTTCTTTAAATTATTTCAAAAAGGATTAACTTTGTTCTTATTGTATGGAATTCATTTTACCTCATTTGATGATATGATGTCATATATTTGAAGGAAAGATGAATTTTGAATTACTGGAAATTAGAAGAAATATTGATCCATGTTATGAGGAATTTTGTTTCTTTTGAACTATTAAGGTAGTTTGGAAAATTCGTGCCACTTCTTTCAAAGATTGTAATCTTTGACATTAAATTGTTGCCAAATTTAATTTATAATTTTAAAATTTAAATTATTTTTTTTATATAAATAAAAAAAATAATTTTTATTTAAATAAATATTTCAAAATTTAATTTTACATTCAAATTTAAATTACCAAACAATTAAATTGTTTGGCTTTCTGCAATATTTGTATTACATGTTTGCCAATCATTAAATTGGCACAACTTTTTAAAAGTTTGTATATTTCATTAATCAGAATCATTTGTCAGTGCTGATAATGAGAGGAATCAGGAGGTAACCGAAATTCACATTGTTGCTAACGGATATTATTGTAAACTCGAAAAATATTTTAAAAAGTCGGTCGGAATGTACAAAGTTTCACTTATCTTCGATATTCTCATGCATTCTTATTCATGGGTCAGAAACATGAATCTTAGTAAAACCAATTGAGATATAACTTACAGGTCGGCAATCGCTAATATGGCAACATTGGGGCCGGGCTAGAATTAGGACCTAGTGATTGATTAGGTTAGAATACAGAAAATTATGTACCTAATCACCTCATTCCAAATTTAAAATACCCTTTAGTCCGAGTTCTTCATGAAATGTTCCTTTACAAGTTCACCAGAGAGTTGAACAATTCACTTTCACGCAACTTAAAACATCTGATCATTACATGATCTAGTTGTGCACTTTTACCTGATTTAATTGATTTCCTTTTAAACAACTGTTTCCTTGATTCACTGTTGTCAAAAAACCTGAGTAACTTTTCTTTTTGTTTCTTTATATCACAGATTGTGGATGATTCAATGCTATAGAATTCATACATGGTTCTCATAGACATGTTTATCAAGTTCTTTCAGTAATTCAACGTTTTGTGATACTAACAATGATTTGTGGTTATGCTTGTCAATTCCTTTATTCGCTGGAGTCATAGCTGAGTATAGAATGCTCTTTGTACAAAAATAAAGCTTGAAAATTATTAGTGATAACGGTCCTGTATTAGTTTTTTTTGAAAGAAATAGGACCATATGAAAGATAACAACTAGTGGATAATAAGATATAACTTCGAGTTGGTCAACATATTATTACTGTAGAAGGTGAAATGCTTCGAGATAAGATGGGATGAATATGTCCTAAAGATTTTTGTGTACAATCAGTTGATAAAAGAAAATTGGGGATTCCTTAAGTGGATAGAAGAAAACATTACTATAAAATATTACATCAAAAAGTGGATTTAGAATTTTGTTATTTTAAGCCACTGCAAAATCAATGATAGGGTAATTCATTTCTGATATTGGGCACTCTTCTGTCTACCATGGGATACATAGGG
Source organism: Hermatobates lingyangjiaoensis (assembly GCA_026182355.1). Classification (NCBI taxonomy): domain Eukaryota; kingdom Metazoa; phylum Arthropoda; class Insecta; order Hemiptera; family Hermatobatidae; genus Hermatobates; species Hermatobates lingyangjiaoensis. The sequence continues at coordinate 292,617 of JAPFBL010000355.1, forward strand.
ATCCGGGCTCACTTCAAGAGTAAGTACCAGTTTTGAAGTCCAACTGCCAACTGGGAGACGATAACCAATAGTAAGGGTCGAAGGTATAGCTCCATCTTGTTGCTGTGCTAGCAACCTTCCGAGAAGATACCGCGGCTTCTTCTCTAAGTGACTCTCTAGAGAGTCTACCCTTCCCGGGTGAGAAACCACAGCCACCACGAGTCCAACTCCAACGGCGGAGAATGCTGGATAACCTAAGGAAAATCCCGCCTGGGCTTTCCCTTCCCCCATAGTAGCGACAGTGTTTTAAGAATTCTCAAGTGGAACTCCGGACCGAGGTCCTACTGAACCTTCTTTGGCTTTAGGTGAGCTTAGTTACCCCTCTTCGATTGGAATTGCGCCAATTCGCAAAATTTAGTTTTACGTGCAAAATTAAATTTATGTAATTTATAAGTTTGAAACCTGAAGATGGCCATATAATTGGTTGGAATATATCACTCCCTTTCAGGATTGAACGAAAACATATTTTTTCACTAATTTGCTCACTAATATGTATTGAAAAAGTTCAACCCCTTGAAAAATTATCGGTATTTAATTTGATAACTATTTGATTTTTCATTAAAATTTTCTTTTGAAACGGCACGAATTTTCTGATAATTTTATATACAATGAAAGAAATAACTGAGGCTAATTAGAAGTTGGATTGACATGGTACTGACATTCAAAATCTTTTTTTGTTTATAATTTCTCTGACAAAAACAATTCTTCAATTAAATATAGTTAATGGGTTAGTTCCACTGAGGTTAGTGATATTAGAATTAGTAATAATACAATCCGTCATACCTCGTAAAGTCTCAGAATAGCTCGACCGGTTTCGGGTCCGTCTGGATCCCATCTTCAAGAGCACCTAACTGACTGTGAATTCACAGTCAGTTAGGTGCTCTTGAAGATGGGATCCAGACGGACCCGAAAACGGTCGAGCTTTTCTGAGACTTTACGAGGTATGACGGATTGTATTATTACTAATTCTAATTCTTCAATTGCAGTGCTAATCAAAAATCTTGTCAGATTTAATGTTTAATGTGAATATATGGAATAAGTTTCAGAAAAAGTGTTTGAATTAATATATATTAATAATAAACTGGTTAAAGAATTATAAAATGTTTTGTTGTATTCAGGTGAGGGAATATTAATCCAAAAAGAGTCATTATTAATTCTAACATTTGTAACTTTGTAAGCTGTCGTTATTATTTATCAAAATACCAAATTAGAGAAAGAACATTTGATAAATATATTTGTAGAAAAATGTTAACATCCAATTACTAAAAGAAAAGAAGTTAATTCATTATATTTACTGTGTCAAGTGATATTTTGTGTTGTATAGACATTTTTGGTTGGGATTAATGAGAAATATTTCTTATGAATTTTTTTATCTCCACAATTATACATAATCTTGCGAACTGTTCTTTTCTGCCTAAGAGTACTGAATTAGTGAAATATATTCTGGATTACACAAATGTAATATTTTAATATTTTTTTATAATAATGTACTATATAAGTTTAAAAAAATACATCTGTTGACATGTTTTTGATGTTTGAATTTCATAATTATGTTTTACTGTTTTGTTAAAACATTTTGAATTATTTTAGTTTATTTATAGTCTTTAATTCAGTACTCTGAGGGTGGCATTGGAGTTTGTAATTTGTGTATTTTTGCGGTCATAATATGAAGGTAACCATCCTACATATAACATAATTTTGGTCTTAGAGAATATGTAAGTTCTGTGAGACTTCTTACGGAAAGGCAAACTACAACATAGTTTAATCACAAACCAGTAAGAGGTAAATGCGAAACCCTCATGAATAATTATTTTATAACATTAGAACACTTTGTTTTTAATATACACACTTTTTTCACCTTCATTACTGTCTTAGTGTGGTCATTTGTTTAGAGGGGGGGGAGTGTTGCTAGATTGATTCTACGTCCGTAATCTCTAAATTTTACTTTACTCAACATTTGAAACACGAGACTAAATAGTTGTGCAATCCGTAATTGTGTGATATTTACTCATACTGGGGGTAAATGGATAAATCTAAGTCTCTACACACAAAAGTGTGGAGACTTTGTTTTGTATGGTTTGTGTTTTATACTTCTAGTTCAAGGTTGGAAAATGTGGTACATTAACAATTCTATCAATCATGTGTGAGCTAACTACAATTTTAGTGACACCTAACCAATTAGTAACCGCCCTAAATTTTGCTTAACTTCAGAGATCTAATAAGAACTAGTGTCAAAATTAATAACTTCTGATTAAAAGCCGACGTTTCTCCAAAATGTTGAACATTTTTGTCTAAACACTGTTCATTTAGGTTTTTCTTTTACTTTTTTTTGTATTTGTTGATTATTATATTTTTGTTTTCTGTTAGTTAATATTCTGAGGGGGTATTTGTTTTCATATGAATTTTTAATTTAATTTAAACCTACCTCTGTGGTATACTTTTTTTTTTTGTTCACTCCTAAAGCCGAAATTTCCGCACAAATATGAATATATTTGAATAATACACAAATAAAAAATATATTTAGAAAATTAGCAAAGAATAAAAATGATTCTTTATTTGCATAAGTAAATGGGAAATCGGATCCCAATTGAATTAAAATTAGAATTAGTTTATGTTTATTAGATCTTTGTTCAAAAAGAAAAAAAAAAAAGCAGGCTCGGTTATGAAACAGAAAAGAAGAAATGGTTGGATGGTTACCTTTCCTAACAATTCTAATGATGTAATAATAACTGAAATAGTTATTTATTAGTTCTTGAATAACGCTGGATGATTATTTAGTTTAACAACTTCTATGATGTCAAGATTGAATTAATTATACATATAATTATTAAACATGATGTGTGATGATTAATATTGATGATTGAACATTGTGATGATTACCTTATTTTTACTACTTCGAATGATGTCCTGATTGAATTAGGTTTATATTAGTTATTAAATTAAATATGGTGATTAACTATTCTAGCAACTTTGAATAATAACAAATTCAATTGATTATATATAACAAAATTTCAATTTTGTTTCAAAATTTCAATCGGTTTAACTTACCGATGTCATGACCTTTCTAACAACTCCAAAATATGTCTTGATAGCATTAATTATATATTAGTTACTTAGTTCTGATGATTAATAATTCCACGAACTTACCGATGTAATGATCTTTCTAATAACCCCAATATGTCATGATCGCATTAATTATATATTAGTTACTTACTTCTGATCATTAATAATTCCACGAACTTACCCATGTCATGACCTTTCTAACAACTCCAAAATATGTCTTGATAGCATTAATTATATATTAGTTACTTAGTTCTGATGATTAATAATTCCACGAACTTACCGATGTAATGATCTTTCTAATAACCCCAATATGTCATGATCGTATTAATTATATATTAGTTACTTACTTCTGATCATTAATAATTCCACGAACTTACCGATGTCATTACCTTTCTAACAACTCCAAAATACGTCTTGATAGCATTAATTATATATTAGTTACTTAGTTCTGATGATTAATAATTCCACGAACTTACCGATGTAATGATCTTTCTAATAACCCCATTATGTCATGATCGGATTAATTATATATTAGTTACTTACTTCTGATCATTAATAATTCCACGAACTTACCGATGTCATGACCTCTTTCTAACAACTCCAAAATATGTCTTGATCGCATTAATTATATATTAGTTACTTAGTTCTAATGATTAATAATTCCACAAACTTACCGATGTAATGATCTTTCTAATAACCCCAATATGTCATGATCGTATTAATTATATATTAGTTACTTACTTCTGATCATTAATAATTCCACGAACTTACCGATGTCATTACCTTTCTAACAACTCCAAAATACGTCTTGATAGCATTAATTATATATTAGTTACTTAGTTCTGATGATTAATAATTCCACAAACTTACCGATGTAATGATCTTTCTAATAGCCCCAATATGTCATGATCGTATTAATTATATATTAGTTACTTACTTCTGATCATTAATAATTCCACGAACTTACCGATGTTATTACCTTTCTAACAACTCCAAAATACGTCTTGATAGCATTAATTATATATTAGTTACTTAGTTCTGATGATTAATAATTCCACAAACTTACCGATGTCATGATCTTTCTAATAACCCCAATATATCATGATCGCATTAATTATATATTAGTTACATAGTTCTGATAATTAATGATTCCACAAACTTACCGATGTAATGATCTTTCTAATAACCCCAATATGTCATGATCGCATTAATTATATATTAGTTACTTAGTTCTGATAATTAATGATTCCACAAACTTACCGATGTAATGATCTTTCTAATAACCCCAATATGTCATGATCGCATTAATTATATATTAGTTACTTAGTTCTGATGATTAATAATTCCACAAACTTACCGATGTCATGATCTTTCTAATAGCCCCAATATGTCATGATCGCATTAATTATATATTAGTTACTTAGTTCTGATGATTAATGATTCCACAAACTTACCGATGTAATGATCTTTCTAATAACCCCAGTATGTCATGATCGCATTAATTATATATTAGTTACTTACTTCTGATCATTAATAATTCCACGAACTTACCGATGTCATGATCTTTCTAATAACCCCAATATGTCATGATCGCATTAATTATATATTAGTTACTTAGGTATGATAATTACAAACTGTAAGAATTTATTGTTGTCATGATTGAAGTACTCTTTTCATGTTGAATCCGAACTCTTTTCAGTAATTTAAATATTGGAATTGCATTATCATTAATCCAGTGAAAGAAATGTTAACATATTCATAAATCGGAATTAATGTTCATATTTGTTGATAAAAAAAGGAAAAAAAGTTCCAAACAGACAAGATAGGAAGTTAATTAAATACATATAAAATCGTATGAGAACTAAAAAAAGATTAGTTATTCTTTGTTTTAATAAAATAAATACCATCTAATTTAATACTTGACAACCTAATGATATAAATTCATGGATCTCTGTTAATATATGAATGTCCTCCTATGCGTAATACCAAATATACTTGATTCAGTAAGGAAGGAGTAATAATAATTTTATTTAAAGTACAAATATACATTTAAAAAAAAAAATCCTCAAAATACGATTTGTAACAATCCCCCTCTCTATTCTCACATACACACACATGCCTTATATATTGTAATATTTTGACAATAGATTAAGTTTATATTAATCAATTACAATCATTATACAATTTTTTAGCTAATTTAGAAGCAATGCTTTCGATCACGACTGAAGCAAATTCTTTTCACTTTTCCAATGGACCCTAAATTTTAAAAGGACCCTAAATGCCTCCCCTAAGATAGGCGTTTATCATATTTCATAAAAAAAATTCCACAATATTAATTCGACAAACTACCATTAACTGCTTGTGATATTATATGATGTTTGATTTAGTTTTAAAGAAAAATATATTTACCTATTTAAAATTATATTGTTAAAAATCCCGCTAATTTCTTTATCTGTTATTAAATTTGTTATAGAAATAGGCTTTAACTAAAATATATTTAGAATTTTATTTAAGAGGGAAAACAGGCTCAATCAATTATTTAAGTTAATGCTTCCCTTAAATTAATTTATTTGCCAATAAAAAGAATGAAATATATATATATATAACAGCAAATTTGCAAAATTCATTAGGAATTTATTTTGTAAACAATATTATTTGATATATTAAAAAAAAAATTAATTATAATAACTAGTGACCAACTGCTTCCATCAAATTCTTATTTAAAATGTATTTTTCTTTTCTATCTTTGAAATTATTAAAAGGTATTTTATAGGTTTTTTTTTGTAATTACTTTGTAAGTTCAAAAGAAATGTCACCTTAAGGGAAAAAGTTTTTTGCTAATTCAATCAGCAATTGTCTTTCTTAAATTTGCAATAACGCACAATCATGTGTAAAATTTATTTATTTATTTTATGTATAATATATAAGATAATTACTATTTTAGGTGTTGAATATTTTTGAGATTCTACTTATGTCGATTGCTTTGACCTTTTTTTTTTTTAATTAATTGTAAAAATAAAAATATGATTTTTTTTTCTTGTTTTTATTTATTTCCTGTGATTACGATTTCTGTTTTGTGATGAGGGGAAATGAGATTGAATAGTTTAAATTTAACTTCCCCATAAACTATTACTAAATTCTATTGAATTATGTTCTATTGTGAAGGAAAATAATTAAAAAAAAAATTACATAGGTAATATCAAATTGTAATGATGTATGGAAATATTTATTCTGCTATATTTTATATTTATCCTACTTTTTTCCATATATATATATATCTTTGTATCTGTCGGTGGACGCATTATCGTCTCCACACCTGTGTTCCTTCTTCTTCTTCTCCTCTCCTGAAGGCGGTAAGGCAGCCTGAATGATCGAGATCGTGAGTGTTCATCACAAAATCCTAAAATTTTGACACAAATCTAGTGTCAAAGTTTCAACTCTCTATGTCTCATGGTGGCTGAGTTTACTTGTGAACAAACGTTTTTCCTTTAAACATCCATAACTTCACTTCTACGTTGAATTTCCAATCAATTCAGAGCCTATATTTTAAGTTAGACATACACAAACTTATTGTAAAAGTTTCAACTTGATATGTCATATGATGGCTGAGTTTACTTGTGACAAAATTTTTCGGACAAACCGACAGAAATTTTTCTAAGGGTGGATTCGGTTTCTCGAATGTATGAAACGTAAAAAGAACTTGAAATGAGTCAGTTCTAAGCAATGTACAGACATCATTATTTTATTTATATACGTTGATACCTCACTGCAGTATTTTGTGTATTTAATTTATATTTAAGTTAATTAACATAAAATTTAGTCAAGTACCGTACATACACTAAAAGAAGTTAAGTAACTTAATTTTAAATGTATTAAACTGAATAATTAATCTGATAAGATTAAAATGAATTATTCATTTTAATAATTTAGGAATGAAAAAGTTAAATATGCATATAAAAATAAGGATTGATAAAAGTATCGACCGTGAAGTAGGAACAAAATTAAAGTTTATCAGGACTCGGACAGTTCTTCAGGTTCAAATTAAACTCTCATTGCCAACGTTTCGGTTATTATTTAAAACCAAAATCATTTTTCTGGTTTCTTACTATTATACTAAACGTGATCAACTTTCTTTTTCGTACAAAAATAAATTTGTGTAATTGTTAAGTTTGAAACTTGAAGATGGTCACATAATTTTTTTAAACATTGTGGTTTAGGTGATATATATATATATACCAGATTCCAGCACCATGATCACTTTGAAGAACTTCTGAAGATTGGTGGTGGTAGAATAACTCTAAATCTCAACGTTTGCTCTCTATTTCTAGTATTTTTTAATTCGGTTTTAAATAATTATCTTTTATATTTCATTTTTGTTTTTTATTATCCTTTTTTAATTTCTTTATTTTTTTCTTACTTGTTTTATTTATTCTATTTATAATCTTTAATTTAATATTTATTTTTTTTTTTAATCCCTAATACCTCCCTGAGTACGTTTCCGGTGGCACTTTTACTGCAGCTATGACGAAGGGATTTTCAGAGTGGTTTCGCTTTTCAAGTGAATTACATCTCTTCTTCTGATGACATATATATACTCTTGCATAAAAGGTAAATAGTTACAAAAGACAACAAAACGATCTAAAAAGGGAACTAAATAAACACGCACAATAGTATTGCACACTTACAGTATCAATTTTGCGGTTCAATCGTCTCCAGGAGAAAGAGAAGATATAGCCATTCGGTAGAACATTCAGTTGATAACTTGCAACAGATTAGAAGAGAGCGAGAATGATGAATTGCCATGAATTATAACAGAAATGAGGCAAACCACATATCTTATGGGTTGCCTATTTATAACTTGACATGACCACTTCACTGTAAGATTTAGTTGTATACATTATATTACCATATATTAATTTCATAATTCTTGTAATGTACAAGCAAGGGGTTTTCACTCTCAAATTTCCTACTTCTGCCAATGAAAAATGTTTTAAATAATATCATGATTTAGTTTTAATTGAAACTGAATGGCTTACCAAATCCTGATTTAATTTAGTCTTAATTTATGTATAAATATTTATAGATAGATACATGTATTTTCAAACCACTATAAGAAATGAGAAAAAAGACCAGGACCTTTACACCACAGGTGTCAAACATACGGCCCGCGGGATAAATCTGCATTATTATAAAAAAAAAAATCAGTTTACTCTAATTTCCTTAAAAACCTGCAGTTCCTATATTATCCACCAGGAGTAGAGTGTTTTAGTACGCGCTGTATTACCCACTTTTCCTGTCCTCGCACCTTGACTAGCGAAATACCTGTGTCAAAAAGGATAATAGTGATTTTTATAATTGACTTATTCTTCTTTGTACTATTTATTAGTATTAGTGACAAAGAAAAAGGTAGACTTATTGTTAGCTCAATGTAATTTTGCAATTAGCTTGCTGGCACGGCCCGCTTGAGATCAAATTAAGCTGTATTCGGCCCCCAAACTGAAATGAGTTTGACACCCCTGCTTTACACCCTTTAAAATACCCTCTTTTCACTCCCACTACTCTCAACCACTTCCCAGATGTTTCTACATCTTGTGTTTCAGTCGGGATTTGACTCTGATGAAAAACGCTTGTTACGGTTGAAAGATCATACTCTTTTTTTCTTATAGTGATGAACACACATGTAGGTAGGTATACATATCTACACAAGTAATTCGTGTACATATAATCAAGCGTAAGAAAGATATGCACTTATATTCCACATTCGTTGTCATCAGGAAGGGATCGATATTAATAGCTTGAAAGACAAACAACAAAATTTAAATATTTTTATGAAGAAGCCACAAAAAAAATTTAATTATTGGTTGCTAATTTTTTGACAATGGGTTTACTGTTAGGATGGCTGATTATGGAAAAGTCCATTTTTTTTTACTATCAGTGGCTGGAATGATAAAAAGAACAATAGCTAAAACGAGATATTATAGCTTCCACTATTGAAATTTTCGTGTTGGTATATATGACATAATAAACTGCACTCAAGTGGGTTATTTATGGATTCATATCAGTAACAAAGTATAATTTGGATAACAGTTTTATTTGACTATTTTATACATAAATTAAAAACGTAGGAGCAATATTTATTTAAAAGGAAAGTGAATTAACATACTATAGACGGTTCTATAAAATTGTGGTCACTTAATGGTGCTCCTCATAACCATCGGGAAGAGGGTTCGTATGTGGGTTGTGGAAGAGTGAATGGTTTCCATCTCCCCATGGAAACTTCTGTAAAACATTGATTATTATTTTAGTTTTGAAAAATTAGTTCAGAATAGCACTAAATAATCAATATTTTTTCAAAAAGGAAACCCAAGATGTAAAGACATACAAACCTTGGTACGAAGTCTCATGTGTTCATATTTAACAAATTCTGGAGGCTTATGAGCATCATGATTTTGTTGTTCTAAATAACTGTTTACAAAACAAAGCCCAACAACAGGAAATCCAACGAAGTAAGAGAGGTTCTTCCAAAAATTTACACCAGCTACAAATACAATTACAAAATTAATACTGAAAAAGTATAATTCAACTATCCAAAGTTATGAGCTACTAACCTCCATGATCACCAGCAGTAGCTGAAGGTTCTAACGCCGATAATTTTCTGGCAGTTTTTGAAAAATTTCTTCTAAAAATCGGTATAACACCTGCCATCTTTTAAGATTGAAGACAGCTGTAAGAAAAATAATGTATCAGTGTTGCCAATCAATGAGCTTAAAAGTTTTAAATAAGCTATGTTTATAATATATTTATGTACAAAAACAATTTATTTGTGTAAATAAATAGTAAAATTAATTATTCGTTTCCTTAATTTTGTAGTCAGTCAGTGTGCTACTTAATATCTATTTATAAATACGGACATGATCTGTTATTGATTGATGGATCGAAATAAAAATTATAGATATTATTAAGAGACATTTCCTGTTTATCATATTCAATAATATAGTTGTTTCAAATTAACTTCTATTTATTTTGTAGTCTTCACGAAAAAAGTAGAAATATCAGGGATTTCTAATTTATTTATTACAGTTGTCTAATTCTAGTAGGACAATTGATTTTTGCTGGGAAATCTAAATTCAAATATTTGATTCTACAAAGATTATAATTATCTTAGCATTCCCAAGAACCCTAAAAACACTACCGGAATATGAAATTGACAATATTTAAGGAATGAATTTTCAGGTGATGTTATATTGCATTTTCTGAATTGGTATCATTGGTTTAACCACTGACTTAAAAGACAAACAGGGACAAGTTCAGATTGGGAATGCCCACTATCTTCAGATTTAAACCATCGTAGAGACTGTAAGTAATATTTTATATTACTTTTTTTAAAAAAAACAATATTCATCAATTGATTTCATTATAGAATTGTTAGATCTTCAAAATTTGTGGCAGTTTAGATTCAAAGTTTCTTTCTTTGATTTGGTCTTGATGTTTTCTTTGTAGTTAATTTATATTCTTCATCTGCAATAGGAAATTTTTTGAGTGGAACAATGTCTTTTGGTTTGTAAGTCAAGTTTTTTTAATCAATAAAAGGTGCCAATAAATTATAATGAATTTATTTTCATGTAAACAGTTTAATAAACATTCAATTACTGCTGCTAATATAAATCGGTATTTATGGTTACAATTACCTACCTGAATTAATTTTACATTTATTTCAGGTATGCAAAGTATGAAATTACAACTGTTTAAATTAATTTGTTTAACATTACTTGATTCAATGCTCAGTCATGGTAAATCAATGTCATGTTGACACATATTATACTACAAATTAGTCTATTTTACTTTGTAAATGTTTATGGTAGGTTTGTGTCCACAAAAATATCTTTCATCTCATGTTTAAGTATTAAAACTTTTGGAAATATTTCACACAATTTTTAGTTCCTTTACAGAAAAAGTCACTGTTTCTGATTTTTGTTTTTTAAAAAAGCAGTATATGTTGATAGAAATAGCTGCATTTCTTCTTCCTTCTTTTCATTATCCAGAGATGAAGGTTATTTGACTACTAAATTTTTTCTTTCATTCTCTTCTTCACGATTCTTTTGGTACGAATTCTAATCCGGCTGCATCAAGTACGATCAGAGGCCAAACTTAATGTACGTCTAAGTGTCTACGAAGTTTGATCATATTAAACATATCATTACTGTTTCATGTTATTAGAGCTGTTAAAGAAGATAATCTTTGTAAGTAAGAAAAAAATGAGATAATTTATTACGAAGATTAATCCAGTTGTAACGTATTTAATTTATGACAGTGTCCATAGAAATATAATATAAAATATTGGGAGAACCTGATTGAATGTTTACACCACCGTGGCCATAAATGATGTTAATTATTCCGTAGATGTACAATAAAAACCTACTAACTTACTAGGTTTTAGTTTAAATTCTTTGAACACCCTAACTATACCAATTTGTTTTTAACAGTTCCCTCTTCATTCTGGTAAACAGTATCAGTAGTTCTGTAAGTGTACGATAAAAATCTACAAGTTGTACTGTAATTTGCTGTAACACCCCAACTATGGCAGTTCTATTTTGGTCAGTTCTTTCTGCATTGTGGTCGTATAAACAATTCACAGACTATTGCGACAGCAGATTAGCTAACATCTGTGTTATCAGGTTATCGTTGAACTTCATCTAATATACCAACCGTCACTACCTATTTTATCAATTTCTATTCACTGTCGACCATATTAGCTGTCGTTTGTTCTGTTGGTTCACAAATACCGTTCTTATTTTTGACAGTTCATTCTACATTATTCTAATAATATCTCTAGATAGTTGTATGGATAATAAAACACTCTTGTTTGGCAGGAAAAGCTGATAATTCTCTAATACATCAGCAATAATAGTGTATACCACACTGTGAGCCGTAAAGGATCTCCATGGTTATGTAGTTACACAAGTAGCTCTGTTTAGGCTGATCTTTTTCGAATACCATCTTTCTACGCATGTTTTTGTCAGCTCTTGGCACACTATAGGGAGCAATAGATCTCGACAGTTTAAGGATAGATGGCTCCTTAGGCGCCAGACGCCCAGTGGCTTGCGTGCTCCCCTCTAAACTAATAGGTCCGGGGTTCAATACACACTTTGACCCTCGATTTATTCATATGAGAGGTGAATAAAACGGAGCACGATGTCCCTCGGAGAGGACGATAATCTGTAGGTCCTCATGAAGTCAGGTATTTCTTACAGTTACCTAATCTAAATACACTTGAGTTAGGCAAAATGTAAGATTCCCAATGTAGAATCAAAGGGAGATGCAATATTCCCTCCAGGATCAACATCGGAGGACTGGTTTTGTCAGTCCCTGAACCTCTATAAAAAAAAAACTACAAAATTTTCCTCGTAATTTCTTTTTTTGTCTATTTTTATTGTTTTGTAATTTTCTTGCGTAGTGAGTTTATTACTGTCTGTTTCCTTGAATGCACTGTTAGAGGTATCCTCACAGAATTTTTTTGTAATATTGTGCCTATCTGTTTGAAAATTGTGTTTTTTGGTCTTACTAATTAATAATATGTAATTATGTTTAAACAACTAAATGTTTGTTTAAAAAAAAAAACAATAACACTGGCTATTTTACGGTTCTTTTGTGGTTTTCTTTTTACTGTATTTTTGGTGTTTGATGGTTTTTTTTGTGTTATTTGATTTCTGTTGGTTGATATTCCATGGATGTATTTCTTTTCACTACTTATGTCGTTAATAAATTGTTTTTTAGCCTTGAAAATGCCAAACAATTTTTGGTGAAAAGTTGGCGTATAAACAAGAGTTTCATTTCCTTTAGATTAGAATCCTCAAGAACCCCTTCTTTGAACTTTATTTGTCTATTGAAGTGCAATTCCATCAAATACCCTAGTCTTGTTTTTGTCTGTTTAATCAAGGAGGTACATCCTATTTTAGCATGATTGTGTTGAACTGTTGAACTACTTCTAGTACCAAACTATAAAAATCTTGTTTTTGTCAGTTCTAGCCACATGTAGGCCATAATGACTCTAGACAGTCCTGTAGGTCCACAATAAATATTTTTTATATTAGCAGATTGATGTTGAACTTCCTCTCACATCCAGATTGAAAAGGCTTCTTTTTGTCAGTTCTAGCCACATGTAGGCCATAATGACTCTAGACAGTCCTGTAGGTCCACAATAAATATTTTTTATATTAGCAGATTGATGTTGAACTTCCTCTCACATCCAGATTGAAAAGGCTTCTTTTTGTCAGTTCTAGCCACATGTAGGCCATAATGACTCTAGACAGTCCTGTAGGTCCACAATAAATATTTTTTATATTAGCAGATTGATGTTGAACTTCCTCTCACATCCAGATTGAAAAGGCTTCTTTTTGTCAGTTCTAGCCACATGTAGGCCATAATGACTCTAGACAGTCCTGTAGGTCCACAATAAATATTTTTTATATTAGCAGATTGATGTTGAACTTCCTCTCACATCCAGATTGAAAAGGCTTCTTTTTGTCAGTTCTAGCCACATGTAGGCCATAATGACTCTAGACAGTCCTGTAGGTCCACATTAAATATTTTTTATATTAGCAGATTGATGTTGAACTTCCTCTCACATCCAGATTGAAAAGGCTTCTTTTTGTCAGTTCTAGCCACATGTAGGCCATAATGACTCTAGACAGTCCTGTAGGTCTAATAAATATTTTTTATATTAGCAGATTGATGTTGAACTTCCTCTCACATCCAGATTGAAAAGGCTTCTTTTTGTTAGTTCTTAGCGCACTGTAAGTCATAACAGCTTTTTCGATTCTGATTAAACTTAATGTAAACACATCCGACGAATTGGCACAATTAAAAGAATGACATTATTTTAAGTTAAATTTTACCATTTTGACGTCATGATTTCTCTTCTAGTTTTCCAAAATTTGTTTAAATTTTTGTTATACTAATACTAGGTAGAAACTAAAGAAAAATCTTAATACTTCATAGTCAGTAGTTTCCCAAAAAAATTACAAATTGAGGAAATGTATCCTTTTCTATCTTGTAATTAAAAAAAAAATTGTTCCTGTTTGCTTAAATTTTATTATAATTCATCCAACGGTATGACGAGTACTGTGTATTCCATCTTGTAGATTCAATTTTGAAGTTAAAATTTTCATATTATTATTAAAAACAAACGTTTCTGTTGTCAAAAAAATTATGAAATTTTCTCTAGTTAATACTAAACCAGTTTTAAGGTAATTACAAAATTTCTTTACAGTTAGTGGATCAGAAGTAAAATGAACGGAATCTCAGATGAAATAATGGTTAATAGAGTGGCTTTTCTATGATGAAATTTTTGCCTTTCATAACTAATTTCAGTGGAATCCAATATGAATATATCAATTATTGTCCCGAAATAGGATATATTCATATTACTACGACCATTGCTATGTTGAAATCCTAGTTGATCACTAAAGTAGTGCATTATTGAGAGTGGATGGATGGTGGACAAAGGGCGTGTGAAGTGTTTGTTTTGCAACGCCTAACACTTACAAGGCTTTCACCTTTTAGTGCTGTTCTAGAGAAGGAAATTGTGGCTCATTTATTATTTGGCACCCATTTTAGTAATTGTCAAGTCATATTACCTGTTGGTTTTACATTCGGAGCCCTAAACTTTGCCGAACTCATGTGCATTTAGAATTCTTTAACGAATATCGGACATTGTTAAGGTTCGGTACCGACGGTTTAACGCCCTCTCCAAGGGATGATGTGCTCAGATTTATTCAACTCCCACGTGAATAAATCGAGGGCCAGGTGGGTATCGAACCCTGGACCTACCAGTTCAATGGCGAATATGTTAACCACTGAGCTATCCTGGCCCCCACCCTGGTAATGTGACTCACGCATGGTTTAAATAGCTACCAAAAAATCACGAAAGGCTTTTAAATTTTAAGGTAATTAAAATTTAATAAGATTGGGGGTTGAAATAACTTAAGAGTAATATAAAAAAAAATTAAAATATTACATATCAATTGGGGTTGGGGTAGCACAAATAGTACATGGTTGTGGTAGCTCAGTGGCTTGCGTGCTCCCCTCTGGACTGATCCAGGGTTCAATTCCCAGTCTGACCCCCAGTTCCAGTATTCGAGATGTGAAAAAGCTGAGCACTTCATCCCCCGGAGATGATCTTAAGCCGTCGGCCCCGAGTCATTATGATGTCAGGTACTCGTTAAATATCGCTGCTTTAAATACACTTGAGGTGATGAGATGCAGAATCAACCGGGTAATGCGATGCGTCCATTACTGAAATGTGTGCCAAATAATAAATGAACTAGAGTTTCCACCCCAAGAACCTAACTGAAGGTGATAACATATAACTGTGGGCATTGGAAAACAAGCAGTAACTGCCAAGGTTGAATATAATTTGAAAAAATTACTCGGCGAGTAAAAACACAGCTGTGATACCCCAAATGCTTACAACTCTCATAACGTAACCAACCAACATCCGACAATAAATCCTTGTGCGCAGGTGGAATATTTTCGTGTAACTCACTTAAATACTATAGAATAGTTTTTGGGACATAAGAAGAAGTAAGTTCGACATTCTTGTTCTAGGTGAAGGCTAACTTTCAATGCCAGTTAACACATTCATTATCTCAAGAGAAACCAAGTGTTTCTTATCTTCATGCTTTGTTTGAACGTCTATCTCAAGATTGTTAGGTTTACATCTGATAGTTTTGTTATGGATGGTAAAACTTCACCTGTCATGATGAAAGAGAAAACAAATAAATGACAAAACAAAGCAAAATGAATCTGATATTATTCCTCACATCAAGGGCAGTAACTTGTAAAGCTTGTGCAACCGGGCTGATTTCCTATTTACCTCCTGCCTGATTCATACAAAATTAAGAGCAATAATTAATAGCTATTAAAATTAAATAAACCAAGTACAACTACTACTACCAACGACCAACGAATATAAACGCGCACTATAGTGCACGTCGTAACTAGCAGTTCCAGACCAGAGGCCTTCTACTGCTTGATTACTGTGCTACTATAACATGGAATGTCAGTACTACTACTTAAACGAATACTCATAAGTCAAAATGAGTACTGATGCTTGCCAAAAACGTTTTTGCCTTTGTTTGTTGACTAATTCGTGGAACCCCATATTTGTTGATTATTTTCTTAATGAAAAGATACATTTAACTTACTAGAACTCCTCAAATATCCTTATCAACCCCCCCCCCCCCCAACTTTTATCATTCTCTTATCATAGCTATCACAAATAGCTCTGATAAAGTAACTTTTACTGTAAAGTAAAAAAAAAAAATGTGATCATCCTAGGATGAGATGGATATTCTCCTGATGACGGTTTAATCAAAATATTACAATTTTTTAGTATAATTTTTGTTTGGTATAAAACAGGGGTGGGCAACCTTTTTGAGGGTTCGTGTCAAAATCAGCTAAGTCTCTGATACAAACTTTTACCACGTGCCAGCCATTTTTTTTTTTTTTTTTTTTTTTTTTTTTAGAACATATTTGGTATCTCTTAAGAACTTTTTAAACGAAAAAGTAATAAATTATCTCAGTGCAGTAAAACATAGTATGAAAAAAAAATTATTTCACCTTTTAAAAAAAGAAGGTAACTATGGCAACAAGATCAATTTCTTATTCTTGAGACCTCTTTAGCTTCGTAGAGCTTAAACTTCTTCGCCATTAGGACATACATATAATGCCATGGCATGAAAGCTTATGCTCCAAGGAAAGTAGATTTCTTTTTGCCTGTGCTAAGGGTAACCTGTGCCTTTGTGTGCCAGAGACAAGTCATCGGCGTGCCAGAGGTTGCCCACTTGCAGTATAGAAATATCCACTCTATTTCTGGATTATTATATTATATGTATGATCAAACCACAATAAGAAATGGGAAAACAAGATCAAGATCCCCCAACCGCAACAAGCGGTCCTCGTCAGAGTCAAAAACCCAACTGTTGACTCTGACGAGGACCGCTTGTTGCGATTGGGGGATCTTGGTCTTGTTTTCCCATTTCTTATTGTGGTTTGATTATTGATTGTTATTTCACGTGTTTATGTGAAAGCTTTTTATATTCTATGTATATGTATTATATTTTATTATATTATATGTATACAAATTCTTATAATAAATATGGGAAAATATAAATTCACAAGATAAACAATTCAATGTATACTGTGTAAAGTGAACAATAGTAGCATTTGTGTAAGGTCTCTGGCAGAGATTTGCTAAATGTCGTCATCATCATTGAAGTCGCTGAAGACACAGCCGTAGCAGAAGGCTCCATCCTTAGGCCTCGGCTGTCTCCCAAAGAATTCCTGCGGCATAACTAAACCAATTTCTTCATTAGATTTTTCTTTTTCAGACTCTTTTGGTTTTGCTTCATTTTTTTTACAAATCCAAGGATTTGCTGGAGAGGATGCCAGTTCCAAAACACTTTCATAGACATCGTTAGACTGTAATAACAATAGCAATATCGTAGAAACAGTTTTTTTTTTAATACAAAAAATAATACTGGGTAAATAGATAAATCATATATAAAAAGAAGCTTTTTTTATTCTACGCCTTTCGAATTTTTGATTTATCTATTTACCCCAGAATAAGTCAATACCACACAATTAATGAGCAAAAACAATATTTTTTTGAAAATCAATTATTTTTGAATTGATGGAAATATTAATAACTTATCTATGTGATAATAATTATTACTATTGCATTCTTTGTTTCTTCACATTTGGGGTTGTTCTAAGACTATAAAGTGTGGCTCATTTGTTTGTTGGCACCCAGTTGACTAATGCATGATTCTACATCGGTACTCCAAAATTTTATTTCAATAATTTTATTATAGAAAACAAATTTAACGAGTATTTGACATCGTACAGCCTCTGGACTAACTGCTTTAAATAATTTCTCACATGAAGAGTCTAGAGTGTAGCCTAAAGATTTGAACCTACAATCTTTAAAACTAAATGCACATAGGCTATTAGACCACACTAGACATCCAACTTGTTATTAAATGAATAAGGTATTTTAAAACTATTCTCACAGGCTTTTGTTTAATCCGTTAGGTTTGCAACTTTTATTCATGATCTCTGTATCAGTAGAGACATTGAAAGATTTCGGTTTGCCTAAAGTGAGCTTCTGCGAAGTATCTGTTTTATCCTAGCTTTCGGTAAATCAAGGTTAGAACCATGGGAGTAATGTGTAACCATGTGTTATTTGTAACTCAAACTGATTTCGAAGAAAATTCTTCATTTCGGAGAATGAAGATAAATTGATGAGATTTTTTTTACACTTAAAATCTTATGAATTGAGATATACATATATATTTATATATAGGTTTGAAGATTCAAATCTCCAATTGTTAGAACTACAGACATCATGGTGCTTGTTACAACACACCTGACCAGTCACCCGTTTTGGCCTCTGCACAGTTTATTTCGCATTTGAGAACAAATACATGACCATAAGAAATATTAATATGTAAACCAAATAAACACGCATAAGCTGAACATTGGCCTTTTTTGATACCACACAATAGAGATTGGTTTTACATTGAGTGTCCTAAATTTTTCCTAACTCAAATGTATTTATAGTAAAGATCTTTAACGGATGCCTGTCATCCAACGGGACCGACGGCTTAACGCCTTCTCCGAGAGACGATGAGAGGACGTCTCATCACCTATCCAGAAGCTATCATCTATCTCATCACCTATCGCGTGAACAAATCGAGGACCAGAGTGGGTACCGACTGACCGAGTACCGACTTATTTTAGTAATATTCTAACAGACGGTCAATATATACTTTATATATATATATATATATATATATATATATATAATATATATATTATATATATAATTGAATTTGATGGCAGATTCTGCATTCACGACTTTCTTACTTATAGCTTCTATTTTCCTTACAATTTTCTTTTGAGAAGGTGATAATTGCCAAAGCAAACTAGCATACGACATTCAGAAGGCTGGAAATAACCACTTCACTGGGGATAACTATATTTAATTAAACACTACACTAGATTATATTAAGATAACAAGCTTTCGGCCCCATGGGTCATCATCAGGTTCTTAAACTACTTATATTAACTAAATATACATATTACTGACTACTTTGGCGTTTAAATGCTAACTGAAAACTGCTTTCTGTCGAAGTGAAAGTTGGTGGTGAGGGTGGAGTAGGGGTGAGTGCAGGTCGACAAAAAACTTATGGCCCTTCAACTCAACCTAACTCGGTCATCGCCCTCTTTTCTAACTAATTTAAAAAAATTATCTATATTCTTAAAACTAGGAATTACATTGAAATCATTACTTTGTACATTTAAACTAGGTAACAAGTCTTTAATGTACAGAGCTTCTAAGATTTTAAGTCTATTGAAATCGCTATTAACATGTAGGATGGTAGTACCCTCAACCAGGTTCTACCTAGACAGGGGAATACCATGCAGAAGAGGCACACACACACACACACACACATATATATATATATATATATATATATATAAAGTATATATTGACCGTCTGTTAGAATATTACTAAAATAAATCGGTACTCGGTCAGTTTTCCAGATTGAAATTAAACTCTCAAATTCCGACAGTTTTATTTAAAAACTGTTTCGCATTAGATTGTAACCGGTTATTAAATAATAAAATTATAAATGAAATATGAAAGCCTAGGAGTGGTACCTGCTTTTAGTGGAAAGCAGGAACGAACACAGACTATGAAACTACGTTTGATTGACGCTTGAACTAGATGTGGAAGGAGGGTGGGAAAGAGCAGATCATGTTTGCCGTTCACAAAACTAGTCTATCAAAAGAGTTTTCAAATAAAATTCAAAACTGAAAAGATTAAACTATTACCTAAGATGTATGAAAACTATTATTTTTAAGATTATATGGGGGCCAGGGTAGTCCAGTGGCAATGTCTCGCCTCTGGTGTGATAGGTCCGTGGTTCAATACCCACTCTGGCCCTCGATTTGTTCACGCGATAGTTGATGAGGTAGATGATAGCTTCTGGATAGCTGATGAGACGTCCTCTCATCGTCTCTCGGAGAAGACGTTAAGCCGTCGGTTCTGTTGGATGACAGGCATCCGTTAAAAATCTTTACTATAGATACATTTGAGTTAGGAAAAATTTAGGACACTCAATGTAAAACCAATCTTTATTGTGTGGTATCAAAAAAGGCCAATGTTCAGCTTATGCGTGTTTATTTGGTTTATATATTCATATTCCTTATGGTCATGTATTTGTTCTCAATGCGAAATAAACTGTGCAGAGGTCAAAACGGTTGACAGGTCAGGTGTGTTGTAACAAGCACCATGATGTCTGTAGTTCTAAAAATTGGAGGTTCAAATCTTCTTCAAGACCTTAGCTTTTTGATGTAGGAAATAAAAAAGTTTCAGCATGTCGTCCTTAGGAGAAGAATTAAAGTTGTCGGTCACGAGCATGTACGATGTCAGATACTCATTACAGATATGTATTCCAATACACTTTAATGAAGAAAAATATGAAATTGGACAATGTAGAACAACCTGTTTATGTGGCTCCCACATAACTAAAATGGGACCCAAATATCAATTTTTTCTTAGAAGAGCACTGGTGGTGAAAGATTATAAATACAAGCTTTGGTTGAAACAAAAGCTAAACTGTGGAAGTGTGTATATCATTTCGTTGAGCACTCATTATTGCTAGGATTGATTCATGAGATACATTAGTGGACTATAATGTTTTTGAATTTACTGACAATGATAGAGCACAGAGGCTCAAGAGATCCTGTTGGCGGGTCCTTGTTGAATGGCTTGAGGAGTACTCCGTTTTGCAGTACTAGCAAGAAATACCACAGGTACTCATTGCGAATTGCTCTCTGCTCTACTTTGCAACATTCTGCACTGTTTATCTTGTTAAGCCACTTGAATGCAATAACTCTGTCTGAAACCAATCAGATTGCATCGTTATTAACTCTCTAAATAATAGTCTTCCCCTACCCTAACATTTTGTTTAGAAATTAAATTGGTAAATTATGGTAGAAGTAATTCTTTAAGCCTCTAAACCATTGATTTCAGGCTGCTGGGTCAAAAGTTGTAATAAATTTTGGTCTAGTTTTCCTTAAGCCAGTAAACCATCCCATGGTCATAAGTTTTAATATTTGTTAATTTTGGTAGCAGTCCTTCCTTCTGTTAGTAAGCCATTGGTCTCGTGCTGCTTGACCATAAATTTTAACATTTGTTAATTTTGGTAGCTGTCCTTCCTCATGACAATAATCCATTGATCTCGGGCTGCTTGACCATATATTTTTATATTTGTCAATTTTGGTAGCAGCCCTTCCTCATGACAATAATCCATTGATCTCGTGCTGCTTGACCATAAATTTACACATTTGTCAATTTTGGTAGCTGTCCTTCCTCTTGACAATAATCCATTGATCTCGGGCTGCTGGACCACATATTTTTATATTTGTCAATTTTGGTAGCAGCCCTTCGTCATGACAATAATCCATTGATCTAGGGCTGCTTGACTATATATTTTAATATGTGTCAGTTTTGGTAGCAGCCCTTCCGCATGACAATAATCCATTGATCTAGGGCTGCTTGACTATATATTTTAATATGTGTCAGTTTTGGTAGCAGCCCTTCCTTATGACAGTAAGCCATTGATCTAGTGCTGCTTGACTATATATTTTAATATGTGTCAGTTTTGGTAGCAGCCCTTCCGCATGACAATAATCCATTGATCTAGGGCTGCTTGACTATATATTTTAATATGTGTCAGTTTTGGTAGCAGCCCTTCCTTATGACAGTAAGCCATTGATCTAGTGCTGCTTGACTATATATTTTAATATGTGTCAGTTTTGGTAGCAGCCCTTCCGCATGACAATAATCCATTGATCTAGGGCTGCTTGACTATATATTTTAATATGTGTCATTTTGGTAGCAGCCCTTCCTTATGACAGTAAGCCATTGATCTAGTGCTGCTTGACTATATATTTTAATATGTGTCAGTTTTGGTAGCAGCCCTTCCGCATGACAATAATCCATTGATCTAGGGCTGCTTGACTATATATTTTAATATGTGTCAGTTTTGGTAGCAGCCCTTCCTTATGACAGTAAGCCATTGATCTAGTGCTGCTTGACTATATATTTTAATATGTGTCAGTTTTGGTAGCAGCCCTTCCTTATGACAGTAAGCCATTGATCTAGTGCTGCTTGACTATATATTTTAATATGTGTCAGTTTTGGTAGCAGCCCTTCCTTATGACAATAATCCATTGATCTAGGGCTGCTTGACTATATATTTTAATATGTGTCAGTTTTGGTAGCAGCCCTTCCGCATGACAATAATCCATTGATCTAGGGCTGCTTGACTATATATTTTAATATGTGTCAGTTTTGGTAGCAGCCCTTCCTTATGACAGTAAGCCATTGATCTAGTGCTGCTTGACTATATATTTTAATATGTGTCAGTTTTGGTAGCAGCCCTTCCGCATGACAATAATCCATTGATCTAGGGCTGCTTGACTATATATTTTAATATGTGTCAATTTCGGTAGCAGCTCTTCCTTATGACAGTAAGCCATTGATCTCGGGCTGCTTGACCATATATTTTGATATGTGTCAATTTTGGTAGCAGCCCTTCCTTATGACAGTAAGCCATTGATCTCGGGCTGCTTGACTATATATTTTAATATGTGTCAATTTCGGTAGCAGCTCTTCCTTATGACAGTAAGTCATTGATCTCGGGCTGCTTGACCATATATTTTGATATGTGTCAATTTTGGTAGCAGCCCTTCCTTATGACAGTAAGCCATTGATCTCGGGCAGCTTGACAATAAATTTTCCTTAAAATTAAAAAACTGGTTAGGAAACAGGTGTCAGCTAAATGTGGTGTTTACAAAAAAAGAAAGAATAACTTTTAAAAGTCACATTAATTATGGGACTATTAATGTGAAAATTACTTTTTCATAGGGATTTTCTGAGAAGCAGCATACTATAACATAAGTATATATGTATGTAGATCACATACCTAAACAGAATAATCTATATAGATCGCATGATACAGTAGAAGAATTTGTACTTGTAAGCAGCATGTTTTGAGAGAGTAATGTAAATGGAGTGCCTATGAACCGAAAAATGTATATAATCGCCATACTATATGAAGAATGTATGCAAAGACTCTACCGCATAGTGTAACACATAAAGATTTATAAGTTATTTACTTATGATGATTTACTAGTGTGTTATGAAAGCTCAAATATAATATTTTAGTGGATACAAGTCTATTATGAATTTAAACGTTGGAAGTGAAATAAAACAGTGAATATTTTCTGGTTTTTAGTTCGTACTTTAGTTATTGTCGCCTTCATCCTTAGATAAGAGTCTACATCTATGCTGCTCTTACCGCTTGCCGGAAGAAGGTATATCAGCGATCGAGTCACGTTGTTGTTGAACGCAAATGATTCTTCTAATATCTGATCTGCCATTATGTTTAATTTGGACCTGTTCTGTTTTGATTTTGTTCTGTTACTATAGTAAATATTCAAATCAAACAGAAATATGATTTCAACAAGTTTAAGAATAATTTTTTTTTTCTCTATTGTGTACTAGGAGACTTTGCTCATCTTTGACGGGTATTTTAGGAAAATTCAGAGATGATACATGATATTCAAGAATATTATTAGAAATGATAGAATAGTAGAAAATATTAATAGTAAAGTCCTTGACTATCATTAGACCTGGAGTTTTTTTTAAGTTTTGTAGCTTTAGATACTAAGCTCAAATTTCATTTATTTCGAAAGATACTTTTTATTTAGTACGCGGGTAGGCAGGATCACTTTTTTTTATAGCGAGAGAAGTATGATCAACGCAAACGAAATTATAATCAACTAACAATACCTACTTACCACAGGATCAGGCACCTAAAAATACCTGTGTATTTATACCTAGGTTTTGTCTAAACATTGTTTAATGATCAAACCACAATATGAAATGGTAAAACAAGACTAAGATCTTTCAACCGTAACAAGCGGTCTTCGTCAGAGTCAACAACCCAATTCTGACGAAAATCGCTTGTTACGGTTGAAAGATCTTAGTCTTGTTTTCCCATTTGATATTGTGGTTTGATCATTGATTGTTATTTCATGTGTTTATGTGAAATCTTTTTAACATTGTTTAATACTGCCTCATTTCATGTTATCTTTACGTTTTATACATTACAGAAACGGAATCCACCTTTAGAAAAAATTCTGTCTATTTGGTATTTTTAATTTAAAAATATATAGGTATTTTTAGGTGCCTGACACTGTAGCAAATGGACATTGTTAGTTAATATAACTATTTAGCTAACCAAACACAGCTTAAAAGACCATAACTTCGCTTCTGTGTTAATTTCCAATCCATTCAAATTTGAGCTTTTAAATTAGACATTCACAAATCTAGTGTTAAAGTTTCAGCTCACAATAGCTTATGGTAGCTGCATTAGCTAGTGACCAGATAGCTAGTGACCAGTTAACTTGAACATTTATGCCTTCTTCGTTCACTAGCTTCGAACATCTGTTGTAATCAATTTTTATGGTAGGAATTTATTTTTAAATCTGGTAAATGATTTTAATAAAAAATGAGTTTTACTAGCTGCTTCATCTGTCTGAACTAAATAAATTTAATTTAATTTACTTTAATACTCATGAAGAAATTTGAGGTAGAAATTTTTAAGAATATACTTTCTTCGGAGGTTTCTGTCCATTTTTAAAGCCTTTACATGTTTAGGCACAGTAATTACTCATCAGAAATCCTGTTATAATAGCACAGTAATTACACACTAGAAGGCCTGTTATAGAAACTGAATAATAATTAAGTAGTAGAAGTCCTATTATAGTACACCCTAGTTATGCAGAGGTGGGCCTGTTATAGTAGTGCAATAATTATGCAGTAATAGTCCTGTTATAGTTGCACATAGTTATGCTGAGGTGGGCCTGTTATAGTTTCACATAGTTATGCTGAGGAGGGCCTGCTATAGTTGCACAATAATTATGCAGTTTTATCCCTGTTATAGTTGCACAATAGTAATCCTGAGGTGGGCCTGTTGTAGTAGCACAATAATTGCGCAGTTGTAGCCCTGTTATAGTTGCACATAGTTATGCTGAGGTGGGTCTGTTATAGTAGCACAATAATTACGCAGTTGTACCCTGTTATATTTGCACAATAGTTATGCTGAAGTGGGCCTGTTATAGTAGCGCATAGTTATCCTGAGGTGGGCCTGTTATAGTAGCGCAATAGTTATCCTGAGGTGGGCCTGTTATATTTGCACAATAGTTAAGCTGAGGTGGGCTTATATGGTGGTGTATTTATATGGAGAATAGTTTCACATAGTTATGCTGAGGTGGGCCTGTTGTAGTAGCACAATAATTACACATTGTAGCCCAGTTATAGTTGCACATAGTTATGCTGAGGTGGGCCTGTTATAGTTTCACATAGTTATGCTGAGGAGGGCCTGCTATAGTTGCACAATAATTATGCAGTTTTATCCCTGTTATAGTTGCACAATAGTTATCCTGAGGTTGGCCTGTTGTAGTAGCACAATAATTACGCAGTTGTAGCCCTGTTATAGTTGCACATAGTTATGCTGAGGTGGGTCTATTATATTAGCACAATAATTACGCAGTTGTACCCTGTTATATTTGCACAATAGTTATGCTGAAGTGGGCCTGTTATAGTAGCGCATAGTTATCCTGAGGTGGGCCTGTTATAGTAGCGCAATAGTTATCCTGAGGTGGGTGTGTTATAGTAGCGCAATAGTTATCCTGAGGTGGGCCTGTTATAGTAGCGCAATAGTTATCCTGAGGTGGGTGTGTTATAGTAGCGCAATAGTTATCCTGAGGTGGGCCTGTTATAGTAGCGCAATAGTTATCCTGAGGTGGGTGTGTTATAGTAGCGCAATAGTTATCCTGAGGTGGGCCTGTTATAGTAGCGCATAGTTATCCTGAGGTGGGCCTGTTATAGTAGCGCAATAGTTATCCTGAGGTGGGTGTGTTATAGTAGCGCAATAGTTATCCTGAGGTGGGCCTGTTATAGTAGCGCAATAGTTATCCTGAGGTGGGTGTGTTATAGTAGCGCAATAGTTATCCTGAGGTGGGTGTGTTATAGTAGCGCAATAGTTATCCTGAGGTGGGCCTGTTATAGTAGCGCATAGTTATCCTGAGGTGGGCCTGTTATAGTAGCGCAATAGTTATCCTGAGGTGGGTGTGTTATAGTAGCGCAATAGTTATCCTGAGGTGGGCCTGTTATAGTAGCGCAATAGTTATCCTGAGGTGGGTGTGTTATAGTAGCGCAATAGTTATCCTGAGGTGGGCCTGTTATAGTAGCGCAATAGTTATCCTGAGGTGGGCTTGTTATAGTAGCACAATAATTATGCAGCTCGAGCACAAATATTTTCTTTTCCTTCTTCAACTCCTAATGACAAGGTTGAAATATTGAAGTTAGGTTTGTTGCTATTTTTGCATGTTCTTTTCTTTCAATCATTTTAGATGTATAAGAAGTGGTAAGTTTAACAATGAGATTACTTTTTAAATTGATATTTCAGTGCGAACATTTTAAATTGCCATATTGTTACTTTCTATTTGAGTTCTGGTGGTCAGGCCCCTCTGCACCTCACTTCTGCCCACCACTGTATCAGTTCTGTCATTTATGACCATTACTTTCCATTTCGCAGTATAAGACGCAATGAGTGAACGGCAGAGATCAGTTATTCTTCCTGGTAATCGAGATGATCACCCATTTGCTGCGTCTCAGGGAATCCACTTGGCAACCCATCCTTCACACTATGTCCTTCATGGCCCTGCTACGAACAAAGTGTCCAAGTACTTCCTTGGAGTCGAAATGCCAGCATCTGACATGGAAAAGCTTATATGGAGAAAAAGACAGTCTAATCAAAACTTGGGTAAAGTAACACTTTTAGTTTAAACTCTTGAAAGACTAATCATGTTTGTAAAGAAATAGAATTATTAGGAAAACAGAAATATTCGGTGTTTTGAACGATAAATGTATGATTAGTGGGAGGGGCGTTGAAAGGGGGGTGGGGCGGCACATGCCAGAGGGCGGCACATGCCAGGGGGCGGCATTTTGAGGGGGTAAAAATAGAAAAAAATTAAAATAATAAAAAGCTAACAAAAAATCTGAAATGTTATACCAAAATGAGTTTTTAATGTCGTAATTGTTTTTATTGCGTGTAATACTATGTTTAAATGAATGTTCAACTATAATATTTACGATATTATTATTAACCGTCATACCTCATCTATCTCTGGTGAAGTCGCCCGACCGGTTTTGCAGTGGCTGCATCATCAATGGGACTAACCTTACTTTCCAAAATCACGGATAAAAATACCTATTTTGACTCAATGGCGCCAATACATGCCTAAATTTCATGTAATGTCATGTAATGCCTAAATGCTAATATGCATGTATAGTATTAAAAATTAAAAATAAATTTATTTTATATTTTTCATAACTAGTTTTTTTTAAGGGGTTAAAAGTTCATTTTATTTCTTTACATAGGCAATTAATTTAATTTAACAGTTTTCTTTATGATTTGAATTATACGTTTTTGATTTCAAAAATCTTTTGTTTTCTTTGTTGAAGACTGTACAAGTAGTCCTCATTTAACGACGGGATTACGTTCTGAAGACCCCGTCGTTAAGTGTGATTTCGTCGTTAAACGAACCCCCCTGCCCCCCGCCCGCTCCCACTCCTGTCCGAGAAACATTTTGCTTGGATCGTAGATGTAAAAGTAGCCTACTGTATTGCATACATATGGGCTATTTACACTGTTCTGTACTTCTTCACCTTTTCTTCTTAGGATCTGATCCAGCAGGAGAATTCGTAGTTTTACGTTTTCCAGTCATCATGAAGGGGGATATTAGTTGTTTATTTGCCTTGAAATTAAAAGAACACTTGCGTAGACTGGTTAGCAGCGTGGTAGACTTCTGACTGAGTGAGGACCGAGTGGTAGACGTAGTACTGGGTGTGTGCGTGAGTGGGGTGATGGCTGCCGACTCACGAACATACGCACACACTCACAACTCAGCTGCTTTGTTGCCGCTGTGACTCGCTAACAATAAAAGCATATTTTTTGTATTTTTGACCATTTTTAACATGCTGTCGTAACTCCTAGTCGTCGTTAACCGAGTCCGTTGTTAAGTGAGGACTACTTGTATATGTATACGATTACTGCAATAAGATGAAAGAGTTATATCAGGGGGTCTAAAATAAGTTCCTTGATTGTAATTCCATGAAATATTTTGAGGACTTCAAGGAATTTTGAAGGTTATCGGATTATCAATGGCCATGGAGGGGGGAGGGGGGCAATCTTACGACCGCCCCGGGTGGCAAAAATAGTTGCTACGCCACTGTTGGTTAGATAGTTGGTGACTGGGTCATTACAATCATTGATTGAAAAATTTTCTGTAATAATGTACATTTGATCATTAATATTTTCGTTGTCTGAGATCAAGGGCTTATGGAAAGAGAGTAGCAGAGATCAAGAACTGATCCTTACCTACAGATGTAGCTAGAGGTACTGTACCTTCGTCTTGAAGTCCTCTTGGTAACTTCCCAAAGAGATTGTACTTTTGGAAGTACTGATTTTCATTATTGGAAGAAATTAAAAATAGTTAAATAATTTTTTAGCTTAATTAATATATTATTTTTTTTATTTAAATAAGTTTCATCTTTTTCGTACGTTTCAAAATAAAAATAAGTTTTTTCCACTGTAAGTTTCACTGCATACTCGTATCACAATACAGTGTAAACATATAAACAACTCAGGAACAGTAACAGAAAAAGTATATATTTTTAAAGGTCTTTATTCTCAAGGTTTCAAAAGTCATAATTTTGTCAGAATTATCTTTGATCAAAAGGTTTTAGATTTTTTAGACGTTCATAAAATTTTTCTTTTCAATAAATGTTTTAAATTTTGTTGTAACTAGAATTATTTTTTCTTTAAAATCTATATATTGTAATGTTTAAGTATAAATGTTGGAATATTAAAACTTTATTATTTTAAAATATGAAAAATACGTATCTTATTGTTATTAAATAAATATGAATATATACACTTTGATTAATTTTGTAAATAATATATAGTGTTTTATTTCAGACCCTATTGACTTTGAGGAAGTTCTACGAACTGCAAGTAAGTTAGTTTCTTTTGTTTTAATATGAAGTTATATGTTATGTTAAATAAGAATCAATGATCAAAGCACAATATGAAATGGAAAAAAAAATACTAAGGTCTTTCAACCGTAACAAGTAGTCTTCGTCATAGTCAATTTCATATTGTGGTTTGATCAGTGATTGTTATTTCACGTGTTTATGTGAAATCTTGTATCTTATGTTAAATACATGCGTAATATTGTTAGTAGTACAGAGGTTAGGAAACATCGTCTTTTAACCGTAACAAGCGGTCTTTCCCATAGTCAATTTCATATTGTGGTTTGATCATTGATTGTTTTTTCACATGTTCATGTGAAATCTTGTATCTTATGTTAAATATATGCGTAATATTGTTAGTAGTATAGAGGTTAGGAAACATCGTCTTTTAACCGTAACAAGCGGTCTTTGCCATAGTCAATTTCATATTGTGGTTTGATCATTGATTGTTTTTTCACATGTTCATGTGAAATCTTGTATCTTATTTTAAATACATGCGTAATATTGTTAGTAGTACAGAGGTTAGGAAACATCGTCTTTTAACCGTAACAAGCGGTCTTTGCCATAGTCAATTTCATATTGTGGTTTGATCATTGATTGTTTTTTCACATGTTCATGTGAAATCTTGTATCTTATGTTAAATACATGCGTAATATTTTTAGTAGTACAGAGGTTAGGAAACATCGTCTTTTAACCGTAACAAGCTGTCTTTATAGTAGTCAATTTCATATTGTGGTTTGATCATTGATTGTTTTTTCACGTGTTCATGTGAAATCTTGTATCTTATGTTTAATGTATGCGTAATATTGTTATGATTGAATGATTTGACCAAACAATGTTTACATGAAGCATTGTTTTTTCAGAGCATGGCATTTTCCATGTGTTGTTGGTCTTCACCTGCGGTATGGTGTTTGCCTCTTACAGCTCCAGTGTAACCGCACTGTCTTTCCTCCTACCAGCAAGCAAGTGTGACTTGCAGATCAACACAGTACAAACAGGAATCATCAACACCGCTCCCCTCGGAGGAATGATTTTTGGCATTTTCATCTGGGGTCCAATGTCTGATTCAATTGGTAGAAAAGTTGTACTCCAGATTTGCCTTTTACTTGACGCATTGGCTACTGTTTGTTGCAGTTTCAGCACAAGCAAGTGGATGTTACTGGTGTTTAGGATTTTGAATGGATTCGGGTAAGTCCAGTAAGTACTTGCTTTCTCTTTGATATCATAAAACAACATAGTTTTTCTTTTTCATCTTTTATTCTCGTCTCAAACCAATGCTGTGTCAGAATTATAGGTGCCTCCAGCCTTGTGTTTGCATACTTGGGTGAATTCCTTCACGAGGGTATCAAAGATATTTTTCTTATGATTCTTGAGATCTTCTACGTTATTGGCGTCCTCTTAGTTCCAGGTAATATATTTTTTTTATTATTCAACTCCTATTTTAGCAACTGACGTACTTGGTGTGTTGACTTTTAAGATGACTTTTTGAATTTTGCGCCCTCTGTGCACTATCATTTTAATTTTGTTGTTGCTGTTTTGGTACACTCGTTACGATCATATGTTCACAGTTTTGACTACATATGGTAGCATGGGTGGCCAACCTGCGGCTCTTTAAAGGATTATTTGGGGCTCTCAATAAATGTACCAGAGTTCGGTTTTAATTTTTGAACTATTATTTTAAAAAATTATTATCATTTCGTATGTAATTTTTGCATACCTTTTAAATACGTATTTAAAAGCGTTTGCCGCTCGCGAAATATTTTAAAATTTTGAAAATGACACCCATCCTTCCATTATACCCATAAAATTTGATATTTAAGGGTACAATTTTACTATGATTCATCAAACGGTTTGTTTTCCAACGCTCACACTTATAAGGCTTTTACCTTTTAGTGCTGTTCTAGAGGTGGAAATTGTGGCTCATTTATTATTTTTCACCCATTTGAGCAATTACCCCTTCATCCTACATTAGGAGTCCTAAATTTTGCCCAACTCAAGTGTATTTAGAGTAGGGATTTTTAACGAGTACCTGACATCGTACAGGCTCGAGACCGACGGCTTAACGTTCTCTCTGTGGTAAAATTAAATTATTTCACCTCCCGCGTGAATATATCGAGGGCCAGATGAAAATCGAACCACCCCGGACCTACCAGTTCAGAGGCGAGTACGTTAACCACTGAGCTAACCTGGCCCCCTAGAAGAGCTGACTTACTTAATGCTAGATTCTACAACCGAACCATTTCATCAGTTATTTTATAATTTACATGTGCTGCTATGTAACGACATTTTTTGAAACAATCTTTTTATTTTGCCATTAATAAATGAATGAAACAGTACAAAGTAAGATAAAATTGGAACGGTTAGCTATTTATAAAGGAACTATAAATTCTACTTATAATCAGTATCAGTTTTTTGTTACATGTATTTCTAGTATTTCTTACATGTATCATCTCTTTTATCAGTCTTTTAATGTTAGATGTTTCATAATCTCAAACAGATTGGTTTAAAATTGAAACGTCAGTTATGATAATGTAGAATAAATTCATATTGATATAATCAATATAATTATACAATAAATATGATAATGTACAATAATATACCGTAAATTATGATAATATGGAATAATATACAATATATTCAGAATAAATTCAGGCATTAAAACCATTATTGATCTAGGCATCAATTAATAGGATGTTATTATTATAGGATGATATTATTCTCAACGAATCAGATAAATTCCTCCTGAACGTAGACAAAATCCAAATCATTTGAACTATTTTAATACAAGATAAGACCGTTGATTTCTAAATATCAGGTATTATAATCTCTATGATACTAATAATATGGATGAAATAATCATTTCTCTAATGTTTTCAGCAATTGGCTGGCCCGTTCTTTCGATGAAGTTCTCCTACGAGTACACCTATCTCCAGTTTAAACCCTGGAACTTCTTCTGCCTTTTGCTCAGTCTTCCCAGTTTCCTCTCTTTCATTCTTCTATTGTTTTTACCAGAAAGTCCACGATTTCTTCTTTCAACTGGTAAATTAAACGAAGCCCTGTCTGTTGTGAAGCGCATGTTTGTTATTAATACTCGGAAAAAGGCATCAGAATTTAATGTACTTTTAAAGCAAAAATTGATTAATAAAATTTTATTGAAATGAACAGAAAATATAAGATGTTTGTTTTATAGGTTGAAGTTTTAAGCGAGTCGAAAGAGGCAAAACGCTACTTCAAGGCTGAAGCTCGGATGACAGGCAAAGATGCTTGCAAGGAGTATCTCAAGTTTTTAGGGGAAACCCACAAAGAACTGCTTGTTAACAGGAAGAATTTTACTAAAACAGCTCAGTCTTGTGCCATCGACTTCTGTGGTATGTTCAGGTTAGCTGCTTTTTCTTTTTTTAGTTATTTATACAAATTAGAATTAGTATTAATAATAACCGTCATATCTCGTGTAATATAAAAAGATTTCAAATAAACAAATGAAAATCATCATATTGATTGGACAGGAGATAAATTTATTACCTATAAAAATCGATGTTGTTTAGAAATATTATTGAATCGTCTCTAATTAAATTTAATAGATCAAATATTATAAACATTAGTTACGGTATCTTCAAACTTATACTTTCGTTACGAGGGCAATAGCCTCTTCTAAGAGGGTTGACAGCTAGCGGATGGTTTTTTACTTTTTCTTACTGTACTCCTTTGTTTCTTCAAACATCCCTTTCTGGACATTAGTCCTTTCCTGTGTTTTCACCCTTTTAAAATACCACTCTTCCCTCCCACTCTCTCAACCTCTCACCAGATGTTTTCTGCATCTGGTGTTCCAGTTGGGTTTTTGACTCTGACGAAGACCGCTTGTTACGTTTGAAAGGTCTTAGTCTTGTTTTCCCATTTCATATTGTGGTTTGATCATTGCTTGAGTAATATATGGAGACTGCAAAAATAAACTCAATCTCCTGGGTATGAGGAACAGGATCTCTCTTTACTGGGTGCCAGAACATGCAGGAGTAGAGGGAAATGAACGAGCAGACGAACTTGCGAGGGAAGCTGCTCAGAAACCGCATATAGGTGCAGAACCATACTGTGGTATAGAACAACACGCTATACAAGAACTCCTTAGGAAAGAGGATAGAGAAAACAGGAAGCAATACTGGGATTCTCTTCAAGGACACAGACAATCAAAGATACTTTTCAATAAGTTTAAGAATAGGAAAATCTTAGATTGTATGGAAAGGAGCAGGAATAATCTAAGGATTTTAACCGGTTTTCTAACGGGTCACTGCAAACTTAATGACCATCTCCGGACAACGGCCATTAGGAATGATGGTTTGTGCAGGTTCTGCAAGGTTGAGAAAGAAACACCGCTGCATCTGCTGGCTGATTGTCAAGCCACTGTGTTACACAGAGGCAGGTGCTTCGGGACACTCAACGAAACCATAGAAGAGCTTTTACCGTTGGACCCAGCAAAAGTGTTGAGCTTCTTGGAGGCGTTGAAGCTAATTGGGGTACTATAGTACAGAAGGGGGGAAAGTAGAATAGTTCTTAGGACGCATTACTACAATCACCCTCAATAAATAAATAAATACATATATGGAGAGCTGAACCGGTGTCCGATCCTTCTGGTTTCCATCTTCAAGAGTCAGAAGGACTCGAAACCGGTCGACCTCTCCAGACAGTATACGAGGTATGACGGATAATATTAATATTAATTCTAATATTACTAACCTTATTGGAATAATCCATTAACTATATTTATACAAATGTCAGTATGTCGCCATCACCTCAATGTACCTATATACTTATACAACTTTGAGGTTCTTATTTGAATATTTGCACACAGGTGAATACTGGAATACTTGTTAATTCCAATGACGAATTATTCAAATAAATATTAAAGAGAACAGTGAGTAATATATTTCTTTAGAAATAATGGCATTAAAAAGAAAGAAGAATGAGAAATAAATATTCTCAACATAAGTCAAGTAAAAATTAATGACTCCAGATGTAAAATCTATTTATGTTATAGAATAAACCTGACGAGTTTTTCTTTGAAAGATCTCAGTCCCATTTGGAAAGCTAATTGTTGTTTAAATGATTTTTTTTTATTTCACGTATTTACTATTACTTTTTGTCATACATGTATGTAAAATAAATTGTATTTATCAGGAATCAGTCAGTTTTTGAGGTTTAAATCAAACTTTCAAAAGCCAACGTTTTGAATTAACAATCCTATTTGGAACTTAAGCAATAAACAGATGCATGCATATTGTTAATACCACTGAGGTTAGTATGATTTATATTAGAAATAGGTAAAATCGTCATACCTCGTAAGATGATCATGAAGTCGTTGGAGCGCTTTCGGACGTTGTCCATATTCGATCGCAACAAACCAACTACTAGAGTAAGTTTGTACAACTACCTACTCTAGTAGTAGGTTTGTTGTGATCGAAGATGGACAATGTCCGAAAGCGCTCCAACGACTCCATGATCGTCTTACGAGGTATGACGGTTTTACCTATTTCTAATATAAATAAACAGATGTATGAAATTCTGAAAGTAC
Organism: Hermatobates lingyangjiaoensis; assembly: GCA_026182355.1. Taxonomy (NCBI): domain Eukaryota; kingdom Metazoa; phylum Arthropoda; class Insecta; order Hemiptera; family Hermatobatidae; genus Hermatobates; species Hermatobates lingyangjiaoensis. Next base: position 327,521 of record JAPFBL010000355.1, read on the forward strand.
ATATATATGATAATCTATTACATTAGAGATTTAAAATGAATAATTTTGTAAATATAAACTTGAACACAAAAGTCAGATTTTATACGAATGTTCTAAGTAATGTTGGAAACTAATGAAAATTGGAAAATTAATGAAAATTCCTTTCATTAATTTTATTTTATGTTTGGAAAAATAAATGCAGTTTTGTTAGTTTTAAATATGCTTGATTGATTATATACCTTGAATTGATGTTTCATTTATTTATCTAATAAAATAAATGATTGTTTTATTAAATATACTTATTGTGTATATATCTTGATTCATGTTAAGAATACTATATCAAATGCTTGGACCATATAAGAATCTTTGTTTTCCTGGCTGAATAGCAAGAAATAGCAATAACAGTTATTCCTGTTAATCACGTTTAGTGAATTTATGTTATTAACTGTTGCTATAATTTCTTAACACTGACACAAGGGGTCAAGGGTCGTTTAATGTTATATAAAAGGCGGAGCTACTTAATATTTACTTCGTATCTATGAATATTAGAATATAAAATGCAAATTAATTATGTCTGTTTGTATTTTAGTGCTGTTCAAGGGCTGCAAAGTGTGATTCATTTATAATTTGGCACCTTTTCTGCTAATGAACAATCCACATTGCCTGGCAGATTCTATATTGAGAGTCTTAGAATTTTGTCTAACACAATTGTATTTAGAGTAGGGATCTATAATGACATAGTACAGGCTCGAGAGCAACATCTTAACTTCCTCTCCGAGAGACGACGTGTTCGGATTTGTTTCACTTTCCTCATGAATAATCTAGTTCAGAGTCAGAGTTGAACCCGGGTTCTACCAGTCCAGAAGCGAGTGCGCAACTGTTTGGCTACCCTGGCCCCTTGGAAATGAATTATAATCTAGAGCCTAAGAAAGTGGTTTGCATTTAATCAGTGTTGTGCTTCTTTCCCATTATTATTAATTATCATCAGTACAGCTCAAACTCCAACTACATCTATTTATAATTTTAGTCTTTTTTAATTTAGTTGTAAACATTTAATTGTTTATATATAAATATATAGCAATTTACTTCATTATATTACTTGAACAACCTTGTTATTGGTCTCATTCTCGATAATTATTAAGCTAAATTAATTTTATTGTTCATAGTTATCTGACGCTGGTAACGTGGGTGCCAATAATGCTAGATCGAGTGTATACATACCGTGAAGCCAACCCAGGATCACAAGGAGTTCAACTTTGTACAGCATGTGAATGGTTTGCTAAACGTGGTGAAGAAGAAATATTCTGCCCTGCAAACATCCCCCCTGAAGTCTTCATCAAAACAATGACCATCATCGCTTGCTGCATGCCCTCCGTCATCTTAATCCTCATTCTCATCAATTTCGTTAACAAGAAGATTGTTTTATGTCAGTTACAGTTTTTGCAGTTGTTGGTTATAGTTAGTTTAATGCTTATAGTTCTTTTTCTGTGCAGTTGGCATCACTGTGATGGGGGCCACTTTTGCTCTTTGTCTTATGCTGGTAGACAACAAGACGGCTCAATTGGTCTCTTATATTCTCTTTGAAGCCAATTCTTCTCTTGTTGAAACCGTTCTCTTTGTTTGCTCAATCGAACTCTTTCCAGTCCATCTCAGGTTTGATCATAATAATGATATTGTAATCAAATATTCTGTAATAGCATATCAAACTTCTTTAGAATATAATATATAATGCCCAAATATATATATATACATATTGTAGCCAGGAAAACGATCCGAAGGACAACAAACGTTTCACGGTGAATCACAAACACAGAGCTAAGGAACAAAACCACTTACTGTCTCTAATTTTTGGTTTGAACTGTCATCAGGAGAGTTGAGATAGGGACACCAAGCGCACTTGTGAAGCGACTGTTAAAGACCCATTTTATATATATATATATATATAATTATATATATATATATATATAATCAAACCACAATAAGAAATAGGAAAACAAGACTAAGATCTTTCAACCGTAACAAGCGGTCTTCGTCAGAGTCAAAAACCGCTTGTTACGGTTGAAAGATCTTAGTCTTGTTTCCCAATTTCTTATTGTGGTTTGATTGTTTGATTGTTATTTCACGTGTTTATGTGAAATCTTTATATATATAAATATATTGAAAATCTACATGAGGTGTCCGGTTCTGATATCTGATTGGTTGATGCGGGACCAAATAAGCTTGACTCATTTTTCAAGTTGAAGGCTTCTAGCTCTTATCGAAGTCACGTACAGCGGTTCCTCTCTTCCATGGAGCCATCTCCGCCGACACATCAAATAGCATAAGGGCTCACACTGTCTCAGAAAACGAACAGCCGCCGTGCGATGTCGACTCTTCCACTTTTCGGGACCGGACCGGGAAAGCTCGAAGTGGAAGAGTCGACATCGCACGGCGGCTGTTCGTTTTCTGAGGGAGTCCGAGCCCTTAAGCTATTTGCTGTGTCGGCGGAGATGGCTCCATGGAAGAGAGGAACCGCTGTACGTGACTTCGATAAGAGCTAGTAGCCTTCAACTTGAAAAATGAGTCAAGCTTATTTGGTCCCGCATCAACCAATCAGATATATATATAGGTGTGTTCTCTAATCGGAGTTCGGTCAATTTTCCAGGATAAAAAATCAAACTCTCGTTGCCAATGTTTCGGTTTTATTTAAAACCTTTTTCATAGGCAGAAGTAAGAATTTTTTAACTAAGAAAATTAAATTTACATTATTTAAAGGAACAACAATGTTAACCGGACAAAACCTTCGACTAGACTAGACAGCATGTTTGAAATACGTATTATTTAGACTATTGAACCGTAATGGCAGGCATTTTTATCATTATTAATATAAGGGAAAGAAACACTAAGTCTCCACGGAAAAGACTTATCGTCAGGTTACATCTGTTTCAGTAAGTTGATGTTAAGTGTACAAGGGCTCATAGGATACTATGTTGACGCGTCGACGTTTGATAAAATCTTTTGTCAGACTTAGAGTTTCTTCCCCAAATTCTAATCGTAAGTAAATACCACACAATGAATCCTTGCATAGACTGTGATTTTTATCAGTTTCTTTTCTAGAGCTGAGCTATTCTTTAAGACTGTTCAATGAGAGTTCATTGAGAATTGGACCCTTGTTTCCATTAAGTTTCTGCTCCAAACCAAAGTTAGTGGGGTGTCTCATAGTTTGCCTCTACCTTTTACTATCACATTTTATAATATTTTCATCGTATTCAGTACCTGAATATATATTTGTTTTTTCTTTTAGCAGTTATTTATTTTCGACAAGTAAGTGTTCAAATAAGAAGAATATGTTAAAACTTACTGATTAAGCCAAATTATAAATTGCTAGCCAATCCATTTAAAGAAAATCCATTTGTGGTAATTGTCAAATAATACTTATTCATTTTCTACTCACTTTTCAATATTTCGACCGTAATGGCGGTCGTCCTTAGGAGAAGAAGTGATTACGGTCGAAATATTGAAAAGTGAGTCTTTGTTATGTTTCAGTCTATGTGTCACAATTTATTTTAAGTTTTATCTGTCCTGCCGGACCGTTTTTCGTTTATCAAGGTATATATATATATATATATAAAATTCAAAACGAAGGAAACACACAGAAAGACACAGACATAACTCACATCGATATTTCGACCATCGTCGTCATCAGGAGGTGCGAAGAGCGAAGAAAGTTCTTCGCTCTTCGCTCTTCGCACCTCCTTAATCATCGAAATATCGATGTGAGTTATGTCTGTGTCTTTCTGTGTGTTTCCTTCGTTTTGAATTTATTTTATTTTAAAAAAGTCCGCTGGACCGATCCTTTTAATTGTATATTATATATATATATATATATATATATATATATATTATAAATATATATTTCGTTGAACAGCTGACCGTATTTCGCTGATGTCATTTTCTTCACTAGTTTTTCAAGGTTTCTGAATACCTTCTTCTTTCCTTCATCCAAACGTTGGAGAATGTTAATTAAGTTATAACCGACATGTTTCGACTGGCTTCCAGTCATCTTCATAACATAACCTCTTCATGACATAAACATGTCGGTTATAACTTAATTAACATTCTCCAACGTTTGGATGAAGGAAAGAAGAAGGTATTCAGAAACCTTGAAAAACTAGTGAAGAAAATGACATCAGCGAAATACGGTCAGCTGTTCAACGAAATATGCTTAAAAGAAGGACTGCTTCCAAATTTTACAAATATATATATATATATATCAATGATTAAACCACAATAAGAATGGGAAAACAAGACTAAGATCTTTCCACCGTAACAAGCGGTCTTCGTCAGAGTCAAAAACCCAACTGGGTTTTTGACTCTGACGAAGACCGCTTGTTACGGTTGAAAGATCATAGTCTTGTTTTCCCATTCTTATTGTGGTTTAATCATTGATTGTTGTTTCACGTGTTTATGTGAAATCTTTGTATATATATATACAATTAAAATAAACGGTCCAACGGACTTTTTTAATTAAAATAAATTCAAAACGAAGGAAACACACAGAAAGACACAGTCTGTGTCTTTCTGTGTGTTTCCTTCGTTTTGAATTTATTATATATATATATATATATATATATATAAGTTGGTACTTTGTTTTGACTAGCAATAGTTGATAGTATTTTGTTTGATTTTTATTTGTTTGCTCGACTTTTGTTAATTATTCATTCATTGATTTTTTGGCTGCCCCAAAATTTGCAGAAAAATACCTGCAAAAAACCTACATATGAATATAATGGTACAGTAGAACCTCGGTTTTCGAGCATCTCGACAAATGTACAATTTGGAATTCGAAACACAAAAGGGGTTTTAAAAATTAAACCTCTTCTTATTTATCACTCTGAAAATCCAAGGGCTTTCAATGTAAATAATGCTATCAAGAGTACGTTGCCAGTAATGTGAAGGTTGAATGGAAAATCATGGTTAGCTAGACAATTTTTTACTGAGTGGGAACATGAGATTCACAGTTTTTATTACTGTAAAAAAGATTTAAAGGGAAACAACCTGCATTATTTCTTATAGATAGAATTGATAAGGAATTCCAACGAATCGATTTTCGAACCTGGTTTATAAATTAACACACTTACAGTGTGAAATTTTTGGTTTTACCGTCACTAAAAGTAAGAAAAAGAGGTTGTCGTTGATCCGCAGAACGCAGTTCACACGTGTCTCTATAGTAATAATCTATTGTATATGACTCTTTATTTTATACTTTACTTGTCAGTGACTGTTCTTGTCAGTTATTGATAAATTTTCCATTTTAAAGACTAGATATATATATAATTATATATATATATAATCAAATTCTGAGTAGAAGTATTATTTTACTTAATTTGGAAGTTGTTTTGTTTAGTTCTATTTGGTTGCATTGTTTCAGGGGCACTGGGATTGCCCTGACTTCAATCTCAGCTCGTGTTGGAGCCATTCTCGGCACTGTCTTGATGGGGATCTTCATTGACAAATATGTGCAATGTGACTTTCATCATGTTCACTGTATCCCTTTACGGTCAGTATTGGTCTGTTAGATATTTGCTCCATTTTGCTCACGATCTTTCACGAGAGAACACACATAAGCGAAAGATTGGCTCTTTGACAATGAACATTCTAAATTAGGAGTCCTAATATTGCCTAACTCAGAGATACCCAAAATGGGTTCCGCGGAACCCAGGGGTTCCTTAACGGACTGGGGTTCCGCAAAAAACATTTAAAGAAAAAAATTTTCTAAATTTTTTTAGTGGGTATGGATTTATTCTGTGTTTCTTGTGCATCATAAAACCGAATAATACTTATACACATAAGTAGAAAGGGCAAAAATTTTATTCATATTTAGGATGAATCACTTGTCAGTTTTTGGAGTTATCTGATTATGAAATTTACTTCTATTACAAAAATAGCACTTCACACCTTGCTGCCATTTCACACTACCTACTTATGTAAACCGGATTTTCCTTTTATATTGACATAAAAACTAAATACCGAAGTAGACTTAATAAAAATACGCATTGCAGTAATATTACTTTTTAATTGTTTTTAAACATATATACTATTTATAAAAGCATATGAAAATATTTATAATATGATTGTATAAAATCATTAGAATCTGGGGTTAAGAAATCCTCGAGAGGACGTTAAGCCATCCGTCCTGAGCCTATACTATACCAGGTACTCGTTAAAGATCCCTATTCTAAATGTACTTGAGTTAGGCCAGAGTTTTTCAAACTTTTTTCGACGCAGAACCCTTAAGAGAAGATATAAAAAGAAATTCAGATAAGCAGTACAAGTAGGGTCTCTTAAGGGTTCTGCGTCGAAAAAAGTTTGAAAAACTCTGGCCTAATTCAAGTACATTTAGAATAGGGATCTTTAACGAATACCTGGCATAGTATAGGCTCGGGATGGATGGCTTAATGTCCTCTCGAGGATTTCTTAATTTTAAGAAATTAGAGGAAAATTTCCAAAATTTATAGGGAGACAAGTGTTAGATTCTTTAGAAAAATTGTTTGTATAATTCACAATAATGGTATTAATAAAATCAATGTTTTGTCTCAATAATCCTCAATAATTTAGTGACTAGTGGTATTTGTTTGTTTCAGTTGCTGGAGTTATAACGCTGACTTTGCCTAAGATGTCTGGATACCCTAAATTCTAGGCTGACTAGAGCCTCCAGCCCAAAGGCTGACTATAGCACAGCTGCAGGCCTCTGCAAGCCAACGCCTTCACAACTTATCGTATCCAACTCAAGTTTATTTTAATAAATACTGTTTTTCAAATAACTAACCTTGATTTACTATAACACAATTAACATAAATAGTAATTTATAGTATTATTCTTAGTCTTTGATTTAATTTAAATACTGTACCTAATTATTTTTATTTCATATATACGATAAAATCGTTTCGTTGATTTATATTGTTTCTTTTGAGTTTATATATATTATAATAGAAAAAAGAAAAAAAAGTATGCGGAAATAAATAAGGCACGCTTGAACCAAATGTATAAGAAAAAAGTATATATATATATATATATATTATATCTTATTCTTAACTAGTTTCGTATGTTTATCTTTTTATTTAGGCTTTAGGCTTTTTACTAATACAACTAAATTTGATTTATTTATTTTTTCTTTTCTCATCATTATTTTGATTATTCATTTGTTTTTTATTGCTTGGATTTTTATCTAATTTTTTATTTACCCTACTAGTACTGCTTATCTGAATTTCTTGATTATATCAGTTTGTTAATTGTATACTTTAAGACCGGGTACGGGGGCAGCACTGGTGGTTACCGTTGGTTACTTTCCGTTGCATCTACAATGTGCTTGATATATATATATATATATATACATTCAATAACTAGTATCGACGTTATGATGAATAGGTGTGTTCTCTATATCGGTTCGGTCTAATTGTCCAGATCAAACTCTCGTTGCCAACGTTTCGGGTTTTATTTAAAACGTTGGCATAGCACTTTGATACTGGAAAATTGACCGAACCGGATTAGAGTTACATCCGTTATCTACAATGTGCTATGGATATATATATATATATATATATATATATGAGTGGACGCATTTACGTCTCCGTTCCTTCATTCTTTCTCCTTTTATTTTCTTTCTTTCTATCTTCCTGAAGACGGCAAGACGCCGAAATTATCGAGATTCGTGAGTGTTCGTCCTTTTTCTTGTGTTCTCTAGCTGTAACTTTAATTATATATATATATATATATATATATATGGCAGTATTTGATGGCTAGGTCTTGGAAATGAACTTCTCTTTCTTCATGATCCTTTTTACGCCATCTTTTCTATGTATTCATAGATTATCGTCAGGACTACAAAAGAATATAAGGTTATAATATTTTCTTAGTTTTGTAGCCCTGATGATGATTTATAAATACATGAAAACGTTCGTGTAATAAGAAGAAAATCATTTCCAAGACCTAGGCCTCAAAAAACTTACTAAATACAGTGTTGAATGAAGATGTCAAGAACAATTTTATATGTATATATAATTAAAGTTAAAAGTGAAAATGAAGTTAAACTAGTTCTTAGTATCAAATCTCCCAGTCTGAAGATCGTGAATGCTGACCTGCGGTTTACTTTAATGAAAACATGTTTAAAATAAGATATGATACCTAATTATGCCAATATATATATACCATGATAAACGAAAAACGGTCCGGCAGGACAAGTAACACTTAAAATAAACAGTGACACATAGACTGAAACATAACAAAAGACTCACTTTTCAATATTTCGACCATAATGGCGGTCGAAATATTGAAAAGTGAGTCTTTTGTTATGTCTCAATCTATGTGTCACTGTTTATTTTAAGTATATATATATGGATTAATTTACCACAATGAAACAAATTTCGAAGCAATGCTCTAAGGCCTTTCGTCAACACATCGTCAGAGTGCAAGTGAACTAAAAAAATAATAAAATAAATATTGCTCTCTGACGATGTGTTGACGAAAGGCCTTAGAGCATTGTTTCGAAATTTTGTTTCATTGTGGTAAATTAATCCATCTATTACATCACGTGTTATTTTGATTATTTTATATATATGTTGATAAAAGTATCGACCGTGGAATTGAAACAAAACTAAAGTTTATCAGGACTCTGTCAGTGATTAAAGTTCAAATTAAACTCTCATTGCCAACGTTTCGGTTTTTATTTAAAACCTTTTTCATTGGCAGAAGTATAAAATGTTGAAACAAAAAAACTAAGTATTACATTAAAGATTTTTTTTAAAACAAAAATATAGACTGTGGATTTTAATAACAACTGTCTAGTTTGAACAGTATCACGTGTTCATTCAATATAATATTCATATAATTAAATGGTTCATAGAAATTTATAGAAATATTTTAACGAAGCAACACAAAGATAGGTACTGACAACTTTCTTTGTATATTTCAACAGTTGTCATCATCAAGAGGTGAAGTGTCTCACAGGGAGGCAGGGAGGTGACTCAACCAGAGCGGTTGCCCCGGTTCGCCCTAGCTAAGGGATGGACCTGATGTGAAATCTCGTTTTGTATAATTACATATAAGGAGTGAAAGAGAGAGAGAGACAATTTGTATGAGAAATAGAGAGGAAAGAGGGATTGATTAAATTTGTGAGAGATAGAGACACAATTAAAAATGAGGCGTAAATAAAACTAATCACTGTTATTCTCTTGAAGATGGTTTTGTTTCGCAATAGTAAAGCATGACTGAAAGCATGTACCAGTTATTTGGCAGTTAATATCACGTTTGTCTAATTGATTTTGAAATATTCAGTTTGTCCGTAATTGGAGCAGGCCAAACTAAACGGATTTCCAATAATCGACACAATATCAGTTCAAGAACCGCTCTTCAACTGCTTCATCGTGCTCAAGTAACAACTTCAATATCATTCCTTATTTCTTGCTTACCATTAAATTTTGATTTACAGCATATTTTCATATTTTACACAAGTGCATAACACATAAAACTTGTAATCATTTTTGGCTTTATAGTTGAGAGTTTAATTCTCAAGTTAGTCCCAGCATTAAGTCTAAAGATATAGGTCCAAAGATATTCTGTCAGCGGGACATTCTCAACTAACTTCTCCAGCAATATGCTTCACCATTTCAAATATTACTGAAGTATTCGTGAAACATTTTACTCTTCTGTATTTGGTTTCTATGACAGTTTGAAAGGAAAATCGAGTTTCATATAAGTAGATAGTGGGAAATGGCAGCAATGTGTGAAGTGCTACTTTTGTAATAGCAGGAAATTCGGGAATCAGATAGTTCCAAAAACTGATTAGTGATTCATCCTAAATATGAATAAAATTTTGACCACTTCTACTTATGGGTATATATATAGATATAAACATTATTCGTGTCTAAATCATTAGTTGTGCAATCCGTAATTATATGGTATTTACTCATTCTGAGGTAAAATGGATAAACAAACAAAAGTCTCCACACAAATGAAATGAATTGTTGTTGTTGAATAAAACTTCATTTGTGTGGACACTTTTGTTTGTTTATCCATTTTACCTCAAAATTATTCGTTTTATGATTCACAAGAAATTAGAATTAATCCTTACCCTCAACAAAAATTTTTTAAAAATGTTTTTACTAAATGTTTTTCACGGAACCCCAGACAGTCCGTTAAGAAACCCCTGGGTTCCACGAAACCCACTTTGGGAACCTCTGCTATATGGTATTTACCTATTAGTAAACCAATGGAAATCATAGGGAAAATCTCTATTTAGAGATTACCAAAACAATTCTTTTAAAACATCTAATTTCAGGTTAAGATAGAAATGAAAATCGCATAGTTTTTGTCTTGTTACTATAAGCAAGGATTGGGAATTATTTTGGCTGGAGAGGTCCATTGTCGGGGCAGAGGGCAATGGAAGGCCGAATTGATAACATCAGTTAATAAACATGAAATTTAAAGTTTGAAAAATGTAATAAACTGTTAAATCTAGTAAAAACAACTCAAAAAATCAAGTTACTATGGCTTAGTAAATAATGTATTAATGTATTGGTAAAGGTATATGAGGATTTAATAGAAATTAAAGACACGACCATCTGGTTATAGTCTTTACTGTAAATAGCAGTAGAGGAAGGTACTCAGAGATTCTATTATCAGCTCTGAGGAAATGAAGCTGGCAAAAAATATAATTGCAATGGCAAAATAGGATGGAATTGTCAATGAGGAACGGTAGGATCATGAAGGGCGTTCATTTAGAGACGACTTGAATTAGAACAACTGTAAATCGATATTCAGTGAAAGCAAATTAACGTTAGACTTGAAAGACGGAAAAGGTATGACAATCATCTTAGCTGATTATCAACATCAGCTTGCAGTTGGATTTACACAACATCGCAGATAGTAGAGTAGACTTATCTTCTATGGCTCTTTTACAGAGCTAGGGGTAAGTCTCAATAGATATGTTTAATTCGGGATGACCAAAGGGGTAATATAACATTTAACACCTATGGACTAGGACAGTCGAACATCTCAACCTGAACCAATCTGATTACACATGACGTTTTCAACGATATCACAAGGTTGGGTTAGGTTGCAGTGGCAGTCTTCCACAAGGGAACACACATAGACCGAACATTGACCCTTTGTAATACCACACAAAGAAGACTGATTCTACATTGGGAGTCTTTACATTTGCCTAACTCAAGTCTATTTAAAGTAAGGATCTTAAACGAGTAACTGATATCGTACAGGCTCGGGACCGATGGATTAACATTCTCTCTGAGGGACGATTTGCTCAAATTTATTCACCTTGGGCCAGGTTAGCTTAGTTTTTCGGGGTTCAATCCACCTGGTCTTCGATTTATTCTCGCAGCAGATGAATAAATCTGAGAGGACGTTAAAAGTTGGTCCCGAGCCTATACGATGCCATGTACTCGTTAAAGATTCCAACTTATAAATACACTTGATTTAGGTAAAATGTAGGACTCCCAATGTAGGGAGAATCAACCAGTAATGTCGTTCGCGCATTACTAAAATGGGTGCCAAATAGTAAATGAACCACAAATTCCGCCCCTAGAACAGCACTAAAAGGTGAAAGCCTTATAATTGTGGCCTTTGGGAAAAAAACAAACAGATTTATTCATATCTCACGTGAATAAATCGAGGGTCAAATCGGGTATTAGAACTCCGGACCTACCAGTTCAGAGGGAGCAAATTGCCACTGAACAAACCTGGCCTTCAACGAGATGACAAACTGAGATTCTAATCTAATAACTAATTAACTTAATATGTAACAATAATAGGTATCTAATTGATGTCAATAATAATATTAATGGATTGATAACTAATGATAGATTCAGTGGACCCCGCTTAATGAAATCACTTTTGTAAACACCAAAAGTGATAACACTAACTGATTGATAACATTAGCCGATAAAATGGAAATTGCTATTTTACCGTTGGTAAGGCTAAAGATGCAGGTGTAGCAAAAAAAAACTCTAATGAATGAAATTTGTATTAAACAGTAAAACTAACCTCAGATACGATATAAGAAGTTATTTATTTAGGAAATCGTTCACTTTGTCTGTTGCATGTCTTCGCAGCAAATCATTTATAAAGAACTAGTACTCATAATGAAGTTCAAATTCAGAGGATCTGTTTGCACTTGAAGTGGTAACACGCGAAGAGCTTCACGTATTTCCTTATTAGTGGGAATGCACACTGCTGGTTGATCATCCTCTTCTTCATCGTCAGTGAATACTACGAGTATATTCTCCCCACGCTGTATAACAGCATTGCAGACGTCACCCTCCGTTAACTTGCAGCCACCTCGAGGTTATTGTCCACTGCCAGTCCCTCCTCGAAGTCGGTTAGCGTCATATCATTTCGTTTTTCTGTAACAATGTCCTCTATTTTGCGGTTGTAGTGGTACACGAGAAACCACTTTTCTTGAAACAGGTTTGAATTGTTTCTTCCACAGCAAGGTAAGACCTTGAGCAGATTACCAAAAAAAATTTAGGTTTCCTTTGATGTCCATCTCGAAATGGATCTGAAATTCTTAGATTTAGAAAATAAATTGATAATAATAACCGATGTATTGATTACAATAAGCCGTGTATTTGTAATGACTAAAACATTAACGAGGGAGGAATTTTGAAAACTACAGAAATTATGTAGAAAACAGATATAAGCCAAATATGAGTTTGTTATCACCTCTCCTATATATAGTGAATATATATATATAGTTCCCCACGCAGATAAACAAATAAAGAATCACAAAGACTCACCCGAATATTTCACCACCTGAGGTATATATGTATGCCATCTATCCTTAATGTGGTATATTGAACAAACTATATGATCTGGGGAAACAACCCTATTTTCGTTGTAGGTAACAAGCGGTTCCTCAGAGTTGAAAACCATGTAGGCTGGTGGCTTCTATTAGACGAAGAAAAGTCTTTTTTCCTATTTCTTAATAAGGTTTGATCATTGACACTTTCACCAAATAACACACATACTAATATTTATATATAATTAGTATAAATAGGGAGCAGTACTTATTTAATTAACTGAATTGCCTTAATTAAAATACCATTTTTTTAGGAGTTTTGATATTTCCTGTAATTTTAAAATTAGATTTAGGCCGAATTATTTGGGCGTTATTTGATAAGCCATCAATATTTAATGATTAACATGACATGTTTCGATTGTCTCCAACCATAAGTTGAGACAATCGAAAATATGTATGTTAATCATAAATATTGATGGGAAAAGAGTTTCGCTCAAATAATCCACCGCTAAATCAAGACGATTTAAGAGTCAGCAAGGAACTATGAAAAGTGCTTAAAAAATGGTGATGTTTAATTAAGGTCAATTCTTTCAACACAATATCTTATTGAGGTTTATTTACATATATATATATTATATATATATAATTATTTGTAATAATATAAATAGCTTGGAACACCCTGAGATATAAATAAAAAATATTGTATTTGCTCTTAAAAACATATTTTGGAACACTTTAAAAATCATTATTTTTTTACACTTTTTCGTTTAAATTATAATGACACTATTCATGAATTGTTTAGGATGGAACAATAATAATTAATATAACTTTATTCACTAATCCTCAATATCAGGTGCTATAATTTATAATAGTTATAAAGTTCAAAATTTAGGCAGTTTAGTCACATATAGATGATTATAATGAGATTGGGGCCCCGGGATACACTTCACCCTGTTGTCTGTTATTATGTCACAACGGTTAATTGTATTAAGGAACAATATAATATTACTATCTGGTCAAGTCAATTAGATGTAAAAAGCTAAATATATATTATATATGTATATACATATATAGAAATGAAAATCTTTGATAAATGATACTCACTGTTTGGTACAGATTTGAAACACCGAGATTTGATTGACCTTGCAAATATAAGTTAGTCAGTATGAATTGTTATTGAAGCTTTTGTTTTCTTTTAAGTGCCTAAGGTCAGAAGAGATACTGTCAACCTGACTGACTCACTTGTTCCTCGTTCGTTTCTATGACACCAACTCTGGTGGCTCTTGCCGCTTTCTGATAACAGCTATCAGTTTCACCCCCTCCTTCGCAATTCAGCCTTGTTCTTCAAATTTACTGGCTATAAATGAAAGAAGAATCAGATCGGCGGCCTTTTGCTTCAGACATGAGGGAACAAAGCGAGGAGCATGATCAGGGCCCAACTCCCGTTAGTGTAGTCGCCGATAAGACCTTTGATCCCTGGCTGACACCTCAACCTAAACACGGTAACTGTGTATTTTCTTATTTCAAACATCAAATGCTTACCTACTTGTCATGAAATTTTATATATATATATATATATATATACTGCTAGTGAGTATATTAGTGTTTGCTAAGTGAGTTATTTAGTGTTTTACTAAGTAATTTTATATAGCATATTTATATATATATATATATATAGTTCAATGTACATAATGAAACATAGAGAAATTAAAAACACACACTTGCAGTCACTAATTTTATGTCGAACCGTCTTCAGGAGAGATAAGAGAGGGAAACCAAGCGCACTGGTACAGAGACGGTTGGAGACCCTGTTAGAGACTGGTCTCTAACCAGTTGGAGACCCAACCGTCTCCGTACCAGTGTGCTTGGCTTCCCTCTCTTATCTCTCCTCAAGACAGTTCAACTGAAAATTAGAGACTGTAAGTATGTGTTTTTAATTTCTCTATGTTTCTTTATGTACATTGAACTGTATTTGTCCATTTCGGATCGTATTTTCATCGAAAAGTATATATATATATATATAATATATATACTATAATAAAATATAAATTAAAAAAATTATATCAAATTCGATCAAGTTTAGAAATGAGGAAAACAAGACTGTAAGATCGTGGTTCAACTCTGTAACAAGTGCGCTTGTTTCCCTCTCTTATCTCTCTAGAGGTTCAAAAAACCCAACTGAAACGGTTGAAAGATCTTAGTCTGTGTTTTCCCATTTCTCTATTGTGGTTTGATCATTGATTGTTGTTTCACGTGTTTATGTGAAATCTTTTTATATATATATATATATATTGATAAAAGTATCGACCCTGAAATAGAAAAAAAATTAAAGTTTATCAAGATTTGGTCAGTTTAATTGACTGAGTCCTGATAAAAAATTATGTTGTATATATATGGGTCTCCAACCGTCTCTGAAACAGTGCGCTTGATTTCCCTCTCTTATCTCACCTGACGATGGGTCAAACCGAAAATTAGAGACTATAGGTGTGTGCTTTTAATTTCCTCTATGTTTCTTTTTGCACATTTAACTATATACCTATCTATATAAATAAATATATATAATAAATTATAAAAAACTATTTCCCTAACTAATTTAACTAAATTGACACGTACAACAAATCACAAAAACTTACTACTATATCTCGACTGCATTTTTAATCTGATAAAAAGATGTGAGTCGTAATATAGAAGCGATTTTTTTTTATGAGGTATGTGTCTTCTTTCTGTAAATTTAGTTTATATATATATATATATATATATATATATATATATATTACTCGTATATTGAGCCTTTGGAGCGATTCACATCTATTCCTGACGACGAGGACATCGAAATGTAGTAGTGAGTTCAGTGATTTCTTTTCTGTGTATTCTTTTGAAAATTCTAGTTTATATATATAAAAAACCAATTAGATGAAAGGATCCTTCGAACTGAATAAACTAGTTTATTAAATAAACTTTAAAAAAGAAATTTTAAAAAATAAACTTTAGTTTTGTTTCTATTCCACGGTCGACAAGTTTTGAATAAAGACCGAAACGTTGGCAATGAGAGTTTAATTTGAACCTGAAGAACTGATCGAGTCCCCATAAACTTTAGTTTTGTTTCTATTCCACGTTCGATACTTTTATCAATATATATATATATATTATATATATAGTTCGAAATATTGAATTCTGTAAGTGTTCTCTTTATTCTTTTTCTGTGTCGTGCTTTGTGTAATTTAAAGTTATATATATATGTGTGTGTTTTCTTATTTCGACCGCCATATATTGACCACCATTTTTCTTTTTTATCGAGGTTTGGTCTAGCTTCAAACAATACAACACCTTTAAGCCGATGTTTCGTCTATATTTGTGGACATCTTCAGGACTACATCAATACACAATTTAATTACAATAACTTGAAAAAATGTTATGTATATTAATTAAATAATGTAATGTATAAATTTTTTGTCATTTTATTAATTACAATAATTGTAATTAAATTTTGTATTGATTTTACCCTGAAGATGTCTACAAATATAGACGAAACGTCGGCTTAAATGTGTTGTATTGTTTGAAGCTAGACCAAACCTCGGTAAAAAAGAAAAAGTGTATATATATATATAAAAAATATATATATATATATATATATGACACTTTCTTTTCTTTCACTTCATCTCTATTCTCCCACTTTATATATATATATATATATATATATATATATATAAAAGTGTATATATATAAAATATATATGACACTTTCTTTTCTCACACTTCATCTCTATTCTCCCACTTTTTTTTATATTATATATATTATTATATATATATATGACACTTTCTATTTCTTTCACTTCAAAATATTATATTTAACCAGGGTTAAAAGGTAATAATTCTGTTCCAATTCTTTTTCCCATTTAAATTTAATTTTTTAAATTATTTTAAAAAATTAAACCCTTTTTTTT